>VZRF01009697.1:68054-195444 GCA_013396875.1 Vireo altiloquus
AGGGCGGGGCGGGGGGCGCGGGGCGGGCGGGGAGGAGGCACCGGTAAGGAGGGCCCGGCGGGGGGGGGAGGTGCAACGCCGTCCTGGCTTGATGACTACACAATGAGTAGTGATATATTTTAATTTAAACACCATAAACCTATTGAGTGCTTAATTAACTTTAACCGTCTTCAGTGGAATGAAGCCAATTTGAGGGGGTCAAAAGGAGTTGTTTCAATATCAAACAGTTTTACATAGTCAATCCATTCATTCGGCCTACAGCTACTGATTAACACACAAAATTAACATGTTAGTAAAAATTCATACTCAAGTCTCTGGGGAAATTAAGATGCACATGCACAGAGCATGATTAGCACAACTATTGTTTTCCTTCAACAATATAATTTAATGGGTTTTCAGAATTACAGAAAGAGAGACTGGGTGCTGGTTTGAATTGATTATTTACCACAAAGCTTTGAAATATAGAGAAGACGGAAAACATCTTGAGCCAAGAGGGCAGCGACAGAGAGAAACAGGAGCAGAGCAGGACCCCGCTGCAGAAGGGTATGGCTGGAGCAAGGGAGCAGGCTGGCATCAGACCCTCCCACATCCCACAGGACCCAGTCAGCCTCCCCAAGGACACTTTCCTCTGCCCTCACCTACTCACGCCTTCCTCTCCTCCTTCCCTCCTACCCTTTCATGTCCTGATTTTATTTTTCCATTGTGTCATTTGTTTTAGTAAGAGAACAAACAGCTCAAAGCTTCTTCCTATGCCGCAAAATATTGTACTTGCCAATTACTTTTCAGAAATAAGAGGATTAGGAAGGGAGCCAAACAGACAAAGGAAAGGTGAATAAAAGAAACAATATTTTAAAAATTTACCTCTGGCAAGCCATACAAAAGTGAATGCCTGGAGGACCTGGCTTAAGGAGCTGCAAAAGAAAATGAGAAACCCTCAGAGGCTTCAGTAGTTTCTGGATCAGACCCTCACACATGGGTGTTCCCCCCTACATGGTGTCTCACACATCCTACAGGGTAAATCATCATTTCCAGTACAGAGAGGCACCAGGAGAGTTATCAGTCACATGGGTACACACAGAGGTCCATCGTCGGAAGCCTGAAAGTCAACAGCAAAGGAGGAAGGAAGAGAGAAGCAAATGTCTTGCTTTTTTGCATCACTGAACTATCCATAGGCCTCTTGTGTCCACCAGGTTAAAAAAACTCCGTGTAATAACTTATGGGGTTCAGATCAACTATTTAGTGTAAAAACAGACCCCTTCTACCCCTTATCTGAATAATGTGACCGAGGTCTACACAAAGATAGATTAGCTGTCAAATTACAAAGGTCTTGTGAGTGCCAAATGGTCCCATGGCTTCCTAGGTTTAATGTATGAATTGGTTTATGAAGTAAAGACAGAGAGACAGGGAATTTTCTTATCATAAATGCCAGTGGCTGTACCTGCATCTAGTTAGAGATCTCACTACTACACTACATCTACTGTGTTTGAGCTACCACACCTCAACTCCCACAGCAGGGTCTGTGCAGTCTGTGGTGCCAGAGAAGCTACAGCTGCAGTGCCTGAGGATACCAGCAACATCCACAGTTATGGGAAGAGTCTGGAGCTGGAATTAGTGAACTTTCATGAGATTACCTGGACAGAACAGGTGCCCAATAAGACTGTGTGATCTCCATACACGTAAATTTTTCTCAAAACTCAGAACCTGATGCAACTTTTGTGTTAGTTGAGCCTTCAGCAAGACATTGGTTTAAATGACTTCCAGAGATCCCTTCCCACCTGCAGTATTGTATTTCATACATCAAGCATTCCAGTAGAGTGGTTCCTGACGTGCAGAAGTCAGGAGCTGTCCCTCACACAGCACCAAGGTATTGTGGAACAATGGCCTTTAAACATGGTACAGCCAGCAGCACTTAAATGCCAGCTTGTGGTGAGCTCGGAGCTCAGGAAAAACTGTTCAATACAAGCTGGGAACATGCCCCTAAAAGCAACATAATAAATGCCACACTCCACAAAAATGACAAAATCAGGAATATGATGAACCAGAATCCTTTTGCAAAGTCTGTTAGAATTAGAATCCTAAATGCCAGAGCAAGAGCACAGGTATCTGCTTACCTGGTGTTGCAGATGTGTTTGGCGGAGGCAAAACAAAGCCTAATACAAATAAGCATTGAATAACTTGGGTCAGAATTTTCAGCTTCACCTTAACAAGATTTACAGCTCTTCTCCTGCCCTTTTGGCATCTGGGCATGCAATCCTATGTGCCTTGGTGTCATTGTACAGGTCAGATTTAAACATCTGGCAGAATTGAATAATTAGGATCACTAAGAAGGGTTTTGGGTCTATATTTAAGTGATCGGTTTTGGAACAAGGACTAATGAGAACAATGGCACACCCCATTCATACTTGCATGGGATTTCTATTCTGCATCTGATATTAGTTGTATATGTAGAAAATTTTAAGGACCAAAGGGTTTGAAAGGCATCTGGAGTCTGCAGATCAGAAAAGAGCATTAAAGCAAAATACTGGGGGTAGTGGAGCAGAAGATGGGGAGAATTGACTGAATATCTCATGAGAGCATAGGTTAGGAAACTAATGTTTGGTTCATCACCAGCTGATTTTTGCAAGAACTATGGTGAAGCACCTAAAAGTTGAAAGCTGAGAGTGATCTTGGACTCAGCCCTTAATCAAACACTAGAAAGACTGCAAGAGAATAAGAACAGTCCAGCAGTTATTGTAGTTATGGTTCACCTCCCTTCAGAATGTGATATGTAGTAGTAATCCATGTAATGTTTTAAGGAAGTGAAATTAATCATTTATTGCAAAGATGGAAGTCAGAAACAGCTCATAATGGGAAACTCCAAAAAAGTAAAAATGTATTTAAAGTGGTGGTAATAAAAAAGAATGGGAAAGCAAGACATAAACTTAGGATTGTGATGTTACAGAAAAAATAAAAGGAACCTGCAAGACAGCAAAAGCAAGAGAAGCAGGGAGGATAACTAAGTTTCAGAAGACTTCTCTCTATTTAATCTGTTTAACCAGCAACACACAAATAGAAAAGGAGAATCAAGAGACTATGGAGACAGAAAAATATTTCTCTTAAGTGGCTTTAGCAAAATAAGAATCTTATTTCACAGATACTGAGGGAATAGTCTGCCCAAAGACCTATTCATACACAGTAAAATACTCCAAACCCAGATACATCTAAGAAGATAATTGATTTTTTAAAGTAAATTTTCATTAAAAATTAGGATCAGACAAGGCTGACAAAGATTTCCAAGAGAAGCAGACAATGTAGTTATTAAAGGAAATTTTGTTTGAATATGTGTATACTTTTAAAAGGAATGGGAAGGCCAAAGGATGGTCATACTTAAAACCAGCAGAACAGAGAGGTGTTATGGACTGGCCTGGAAACTGTGCATCACAGTCCATTTCACTGACCTGAGTCTACAAGATAGACACCTAGGTGTGTTCTGTCAGTGGAGCAGGGCAAAGCAGCAGAGAGAAGGAGCTGGAAGTCTGACTCTGGCTGAGTCTTCTTTACATCACTATGAAGCCAAATAGTTAGAAACATATCAGCTGTTCTCCCAGTGCAGCATGAAGCTGAACAAGTACAGCATCTGGGAAGAGGAGTGAAAGGCTCCTGTCCTACTCACAGGAATGGTCAAAATTGCCAAAATAAGCACACATGGTTATTACTCAGGCAGTATTGAAAAGTCTTTTGATCAAAGTGCCATCTAAGGATCTGCTAATGAAGTAATCTAAATTGACTTGAAACACGTCAGGATGGGTGTTGAGAGCAGGGAGTGCTAAGTTACTGTCAAAACTAAAGCGCTTGTCAGGCCACACCTGGAACTCTGTTGAGTTTTGGTTGCCACTATATAAAAGAGTTGTGGATGGCTTGGAAAAGGCCATAAAGACAGGGAAGCCTGACATATGAAGAAAGACTGAGGGAACTGTGTTTGTTCAGCCTTGAAAAAAAAAGGCTTAGAGGAGACCTTACCACGATAAAATCTTTCCCAATGAGAACATCCAGCCATTGTAATAATGTCCTCAGGGAAGTGGTAGTTTCCCCAGCTTTGGGCACTTTCAAGGTTTGGCTGAACAGGATGTTGTGCCATCTTGTCTAGGCTGTACTTTTGCCAAGAAAGGTTCAGCTAGGTGATCCTCAAGGTCACCTTCCAACCTGAAGGCCTGAGAAAGGCTCAGTAAACAGTCCAGTAAAAGATGTCCCATGAGAGAAGCAAAGTACTTGCTCCAAACCAATTTGTAAATTTATTTTTAAATAGTTGGGAAAAAAATGGGCACATAATGCTGAGTAGATGATAGAGGTCTGTACATTCAAAATGGTATAACTTTGGAAAACCTCAGAGTTTCTCTTTATATCTTTGCAAAGAGCAGTTGAGAAACACAACGGCATTTAAATCTCAGGAAAAACAGGGCCAGAACATCCAGTAAATAAACAACTTAGCATTTTAACACTAGATACTAAAAAGTCTGAAAATTAATTTCTATGGCTCATGTTCAGGGAGTCTAAATGTGTGGATAACATCTGCCTGCTGTTGAAGCACTGTAAATAAAAAGCAACCATATGACCAGAGGAGTACCACTACACACAGCCTTCGAGGCAAGCAAGAAATAAAACCCCTGCTATTACATCAATTACCTGTTTTGTCTTTAGCTTTGGCTGCTGGAAATCAAAGGATCCCACAAAATTTTATGGATGGAGATACTTTTTTAATGGAAAGAAACTATGAGAAACAGGATAATTATCAGCAAAATTCTATAAATTACAGGAGATATCACACATGCAGCAAGAGAATTTTCCATTGATTATTCTCATAATCAATTAGACAAAAGTCCCAAGGAGAAATCACAGTGTAAGAGCAAAAAACATTGGAGTCTAACATGCAAGATGTAACAGAATCTCTTGTAAATAAACCAAAAATTTACATTAAAAAATTAAAAACTATTCCAAAATCTGCCTAGAAAACATTAAAACTTATAGCAGACAATCAAAAAGTCCTTTTATCACACACATACAAGCAAAAAAAAAAGTCAATCATGATAGAGCAACAGAGCCATTCTGAGAAGTATCTCTCAAAGAATTTCAGAAAAAAAAGTGTTTATTTATATAAGACTACTTCCTATTAAAAAGTATATTATAAATAATGCTGAAGTAGCCTCAGCAAATATTTAGTTAAACCACATAATTATATTTCATCCCTATAATTTGCTTTTGTCACAACAGAATAAACCATAAGTAGGTGATTCACAGATAAATTCCACACAAAGGCCAAAATGTATGGTTCCCATCTAAGAATATGTGAGTAGATATGCTTTCAGTAATATAAATTATTTAGTCTAGCACAGACTGAGCAAAACAAGTAGTAGACAAAGTTTGTAAACTCTGTGTGTAGGTCCTCAAGCTCATACAATACTCTTAACTAGATATTCACCAAAATACATGAAACATATATGAGTTCAGGTAACAGAACTCTCCACAACTATGCAAAAAGTTTCAAAGCATTTTTCACTAACTGGTATAAAATATGTTATAAAACCCCCACTGAATTTATTTCAGATCTTATGCTGTCTGGCAGTTGCTTTACTTTAAATAAATAAATCGTGAGGGAAAGAAAAACCCAAACAACCCTGGAGAAACTACGTACATTAACAACTTGAATCAGTAATTCAACTTCAAGTGCACAAACTCACTTGACATCTGCAATGCAGCGTGTGTTTTCCACCAAAACCACACAGCCACTGACCAGTGGCCTATGACAGGACATAAGGACACACACATTTTATAGAGGTTTACACCAATGTCTTCTAGAAGGCTACATGGAAATCCTTTATTTTATGTATGTAGCGAAAATAGCACTTGATGCACCTGACATTTTTCCATGAACTTCTTGTATTGCACAAGTGATGGTCTCCATTTAAAAGTAGAAGAGCAAAAGCGTTTCTTATTATGATCTTTTCAAGCAGAATAAGTGAAGAGTTATGGCAAGTTCATACCACTTCTAAGATGCTTAGCACAAGTATCGTAATTGTCACTTAATGGGTCAGGAAACAAAGACAGACTTGTCTCGGTGGTGTTGTCTGTTCTCTATAGATCACACTTATTTTCTTTTCATATTTAGGAAATGTAATTATGTCTAATTCAAATTACAAGAGGCAATAATTACACAAAGCCATTTTTTTCTTTATAGTTAATCCTCTGAATATTTTATTTGCCAAGGCATACAATTTTCCAAAAAGAAAACATTAACTTATGTGGCCCGGATGGAATTTATTTAATTATATGATAATCCAATATGGTTCCCTGCAATTTATTATGTTAATTAGTTCGATTATGTGTGAAACATTTTGTAATGAGTCCATTCCTTTTCTTTATATGACTTTTTATTAAAAAAAAAATCTTTCTAATGAACCATTTTTCTGCATTTATAAAAGATATCTGAGCTTTGTAATTTAAACGATGTGTTATGATTTATATCAGCATAGACTTACTAAATATTTTGAGAACCATAAACTGTATTTTGTGAGATGGCAATATTCTTACTATAACCAGACACAAAAACTGGAGAATATTTTGTATTTGATATTATAACTGAATCCTTACTTTGGCAATAAATGCAATATTAATGATTGCAAATGGAGGAGGGAAAAGAAAAAAGGAAAAGACCTCCAATAATTCTTCAACCAGGAGGGCAGAAGAGGATTAAAAGAAAGCCTTTAATAGTCAGCATGTGCAAATCTCTTTTGGAAATGAGCCAATAAACTAGATCAACATGGATTTTTGCAAGAAAGCAAGTTACTATTTGTTTCATACAAGTTAGCTACAAGTTACTACTACTCTGTGAGCAGAGAAACAGATCATTAAATATAAAAACTCTTTAGTAACACCGTGTTAAGAATATGTTTTCCAGCAGCTCTGAGGTACTGTCGCTCTTGAAATTTCATTTTAAATGTGCAATTTCCCTTTGCTTTCTAAAATGAGGAACACACTCCACTTCCTTGCCTGAGTGTTCAATAGCAAAAGGTGAGCACCTTTAGGTTTGCACCAGCACAGCCTTGAATTAAGACTGGAAACATTTCCAGAACCATGCCAGAACTCCTCATATATTCTGCATTTAGCAGGGAATTTGTGTCTGATTCTTTAATCTCCAAATACACCCTGCAGGATGTGTACCTGGTAGAGTACCATGAGATACAGCCCCGAAGGGAAGAGGTGGAAAGAAAACTGGTTGATCTTCAAGGATCATCACCTCCAAGCTCAGGAGTGATGCATCCCACCACAGTGGAAGTCAGGCAAAGAGGCCTGTATGGATGAACAAGGAGCTCCTGAGCAAACTCAAACACAAAAAGGAAGCCTACAGATGGTGGAAGAAAGGATAGGTAACATGTGAAGAATAAAGAGTAATTGTTTGAGCAGCCAGGGATCAGGTGAGAAAAGCCAAAGCCTTGGTAGAATTAAACCTGGACAGAGACATCAGGGCAACAGGAAAAGTTTCTATGGTAAGTTGGTGAGGAAAGGAAGGCTACAAGAAATGTGGGTCCTCTCCAGAAGGAAATGGGAGAGCTGATTACAGGGACAGGGAGAAGGCTGAGGTTCTCGACAACTCTTTTCCCTTGGTCTTCACTGGCAAGGGCTCCACCCATAATGCCAAGTTGCAGAAGGCAAAGCAGGGACTGGAAGAATGAAAGACCCCCCACTGTAGGAGACAATCAGGTTTGAGACCATTTGAGGAACCTGAAAGTGCACAAGTCCATGGGCCCTGATGGGCATTCCTCAGGGATTCACACTGGGATCAGCACAGGTAACATCTTTGTCAGAGACCTGGACAGTGGGATGGAGTGCAACATCATCAGGCCTGCTGACAACACCAAGCTGTGTCTGCAGTTGCTGGAGGGAAGGGATGCCATCCAGAGGGACACTGACAGGCTGGAGAGGCTCATAAGAACCTCTTGAAATTCAACAGGGCCAAGTTCAAGGTCCTGCAAACCCAGGGGCAAACCCAAACACAGGCTGGGTCTTGGGGATATTTATTGACTGAAGAAAAATCCAGACCTAGAGGTCACCATAGGATTCATCTTTTACAAATTGTACAGATATCATTAATCTATAGGTGGTAGTAGACAGAAATAAAGTTTAAAAAGCCTACTAAAAAAATCCACAGAGAAATCCAAGTTGAATCAGCCTCTCTTCTTAGATCCTTAATGTTTTTTCGTGTGTGTCATCTGAAAATAAATTGATGCTGCAGATTCCTGTTGTTGGCCCAAATGCCACCTTTAAGTCAGTTTCCAATTATTATCTTACCATTTATATTCATTTTCCCTAAATGGAGCACTGGTATAGTACAAGAAATAATTCTGCTGTGGTCACATATATTTCAAAAACTTGGCAGGCCAGACAGCTGCAGAAGCATTTCAGACAACATAAAATTTTTTTATCAACACATACTGATGTAATAATAATCAGTGGAGGCAGAGGAGAAGGCTGTATTCCAAGCAAACTATGCTTGTGAGGATTTCCTCCAACTGTTATTTCAAGTCACATTTGCTTCCATGTATCCATATTCCTAAAATGCCTTCATACTTTGTGTGACATCTGTTGACTGTTGCTTAACAAACCAAAAAGGTTCAGAACTACAGTATTGTTTATTCCTGTAAGAACAGTGGAAATATGCTATATGTCAAAGTAAACATTGTGCAGCTAGTAACAGATATTGCACCCCATGCAAATGCCATGAATTTTGGCCGCAGTCGATACTTTGCTGACATTAGCATCTCCAAATCTAACAGTAAATCATTAAAAATTACCAATAGACCCCTCACACCAAAAAACATCCATGAGAAATTAGAGTTGTATTCCATAATATATAAGCAAAATCCAACATAATTTCTCTCCAGGCCTGCAAGCAACTGATTCCTTAATATTGTATTTTTTGTGTCTCCATACTAAGACAGTACAAACCCAGAAAGGTAATCTTTCCAAGCCTGGTTATTTAGATGTCTTCTTTGGTTAAGAAATGTTGGAAACATTAAAAAAAAAAAANACACAACACATAGATAATTTTAAATGTTTACAATCTTTCACTTTAAAATTACTCACCTGCTAGCTTCTGAAAGACAGCTCAGTGGAGGAACTCTCCAGTATATGTTCCTTTAGCAGATATCCTTGAAGAAAAGCGACACCATGAATTTGCTACTCTAAGAAGGTGCGTAGTAGTTCAACCATAGTTTGGGGTATTTTTCAAACAGCAATTTTGCAGAATAAACATCCTAAATGTTCCTGTATAGCAAGAAGATTTTATTCCGTCATCCCTTGGATCACACTGGGGCACTAGCCAGCAAGAGGAGGGAGGAGTGTCTAAATTGTCACCATCACTTTCTCAGAGGTCTCTCACAAGGATGCTCCCTAGCAGCTCACAGCTGAGAGCATGCCATGCACTAAGAGTTTAGTTCTCAGTACACATTCTTAGAATAGCATTAAAGGCTCTCTGACAGCAAGCCTTTAAAGCACCTTATCTTGTTTTAATGCTCATTAGAGAAGAATTAAGTAGGACTAATACACTCACAATGAAGTTTACATGAATGGTTCAATAGTGCCTGCATTAAATTCCAATTATTTTTATCAGAGAGGAAAGTAGTGATCAAATATAGATCATATAAAACATATTCAGTTCCCACCTCTGAATATCACAACTTGTACCTCACAACTTCCCTCAATTCTTTCCCATGACCTAACAATCAACAACTTCTCTGTGGCCTGTACTTTATTTCCTATTTCCCCATCAACACCATGTGCACAATCAGAGCAGGGGATTAGTCTGTGTCACGCCATGACTGGCAGGAGATGAAACACTCCAGATCAGTTCTATATAATCCTTGACAAGTCTTTCCTGCAAAAACCCAAAAATCCATGTGCACCAAGTCATGGGGTTCCTCAATTCTTAACTCCAAGCCTTTCAATACTGCAATAGTTTTAATTTAAATGATTGGTGATGAACAAATATTCTTTCCACGTGTATTGTACACTTCAACACATGACTGACAGTTTTAAAAACTCATACATTAAAATAATTGTCTAGCTATGTATTTAAACAATTAAGTCATTATTAATTCAGTAAATGCCATAATAGGCTTTTAGAAATTACAAAAGAATCCTTTCCCATGACATACATCGATATGATATTTGTCTAGGTGATCTGCTTGTTATTCACTAATTTAATTCTTTCTTGAATTATGCAGCAACAAAATGCACAAAGGAACAAAGTTACCCTCTGTAATTATTTGACAGGATAAGTTTCAAAATCCTGACATGCCAAACTAACTAAAAACACCTCAGTGCCACCACAGGACCTCCCAACTCACTTGGCACCACAGGATTAATCTCACACATTTAATATCCTACCTCAAACAAGAATAATTGTAGCAAGAACCAAGGTCTTACGGTAGCTTTAGTAAGACCACACGACTTCTTCAGAACACAACAGTAAAAAAGCCATGCAAATGGAGATGAATGGAGCACAAGCCACCGAGGTAATTAAAAATGTATTTTCCATCTCCTAGTAATTGAATTGTGTACAAGCTGCAAGTTAATGAGGTCATCTACCCTCGAGCACTGACAGGAAAGCAGGAATAATTATCTTTCAATTTTTTCTTATGTAGCAATTAATTTTAACCATTCGCCTACACCCCACTCCCACTTCCCTCATTCCAGTCAGTCAAAGTCACGGCTAAGCTGAATTGACAAGCAATTGATATGGTGGCAGCACGGAGCCGCCGAGGCGGGCAAGGTAATCAAGGGGCTGCAGCTGTTGAGGGCTAAGCGCTTCCAGGTGAATGTCACCTGAGATTTTGCATTCTGCCACTCGGAGGACTTGGGACACACAGTAGTGGCTGACAGCACATCTGGTGCCAGGTGGGCAGGGAGGGGACATCGCTGACTCGGGAAGGGAACAGAAGGATGGACAAGGATTGATGAATGGACAAGACTAGAAACAAAAATGTCTTTTTTGTTGTTGTTTTTCTTTCTGGGTTTTTTTTGGGGGGGGCTCATCTACTGTCATCGAGTATTGCAAACTACAACTGTATTTAAAAAAAAAGTGTAATGCCTTGGCTTGTAACTCAAAACTCAAACACCAATTAGAATCAAACCCTTATGGTGCCTCCTGTAACTATCTGACATGGACTTCCAGCAACTCTACACTTAAAAGGAACGAAACGTGTGCCAAATCAAATCTGTGAGAGCAGGACACAAAGAGGACTTTGGCACTTTGACCTGTGGACTAAGGCCTCTCAAGCTCTGTGCAGATGTCCACATCTATAATTGGGCTGGCAATCTCTGTCCTCCCTTTGGCCTTCAGCATCTTTCAACAGCTAAAATGAGCAGTTCTGTTCACAAAAAAGCAGGCAACACCTCCAGTGCAACAAATGGACTTAAACATTTCACTGAAAGGATCAAGATCAAAGGAAAGAAGCTTAAGTGTTTGATTATTAATACAACTCCCACCTTTCCTCCCTCAGTGAAGACTAAGAATGTTGTTAGCACATTGCACTGGATGGCCATCTGAGCCCATACCAAAATGACAACACATCCCCATGTGTCAGTGCACATCAACTAGTCCCAGCTTCACTGAAGTTAAACTTCTACAATTACTGATTTTTGGTTCACAGTTTTACAAAGAAATCCTTTCCCAACAGCAAGAATTCTGTCTCAGACACCTTAAATTGAAAATTATGACAATGATCATGTCTTACCTGCCTGAGCAGAGCAGCAAACATGCTTGCCAAGTAAAAGTTTTTTGCATTTGCAAGGTGTATTAAAATGTCTTTCCTCCACGCACTATTACTGCTGGAGAAAAACCCAATAAAAACACTAGACATAATTCTGTGACAGCAGTGGTGTAAAGAAAGAAGAAATCTTGGACTTTTGCCATGGACTCCAAGTCCACAATCCATCTGCCTCCTCCTAATACACTTATGTGCCAATTCAAGGGGTTGTTCTGAAGTTGATTCCACTCATTTCAGAAGTTTCTGAAAAATGTGTTTCCTTTTAGATGAGCATAATTATCAAAGTAAAGCTCAGCAGAGAAGGTGCCAGAAGTTAGTCCCTGGTGTTTCACCTCATTAGAAATGCAAATAATGGTTACTGTGTGGGTGAAAGTAGGTGACACCTGGAAAAGTGGTACACATAAAGGTCACCTCAGCTTCAGTATAAAATTAGCATCAGGAATGAAATCAAAGGCAAGCAAATGCCAACATGTACACACTGGAGGGAAAAGAAGTCGTCACTTTCTTTTGAGAACATAAAGAATATAACAACACATGACAGTGCAGTAATACAGTAATAGCAGTAATTTCTATTTATTTATTTCTTCACCTAAATTTCTACGTACTTTGCAAGAGAGTCTTCTACTCTTCTTCCTATTGATGCTGCTTTTCACAATCTAAAAGCTGTCGGGGTAAATATAAATAGACCAGTAAGTGGAAAATAAGTTTGTTTCTCCTGAAATGGAGATCAATTTTTGCTTTGAGCAGGAGACTTCATGATCTCAATTTCTCATGTCATGGGAAGATGCCTGATGCAACTCTGTAGCATATGCATAGAGCAACCCCTTCACAAATATCAGCAAAAGGAGTTCTTACCAGAAAAACTGATGCCTTTTGCATTTTTCTTCAAATCTGAGAAGTACCTAAGGGACTAAAAATTAAATGAGTATCTACTCTGAGAAATCACAAATGAAAACAAGAGCACTGACTCACATTTAGTCAACCAGAAATGAATACTCTTGGGTAATTGCAAAAAAAAAAAAAAAAACAACAAAACCTTTGCTCAAAATTTAAACAACAATTAAATGAACAAACCTACAGACCCAAAATCAGGACAAAACAAAAATTAAACTTTCCCTCCAAAGCCCCAGTAATTTAACTAAGAGAAGATAAATGCAAACCTGGGGCAGTTGTGAACACTGGTGATAAGTCCAGATGAACAGCAATCAGTTACAGTGTTACAGAGGAAAGCACATCTACAAAGCTACTGTTCATCACTCATAATTAAACTAATTTGAAAACACTACATACATGGACATGATGGAAAGACATGAATTGTACTATAAAGTCATTCTCAGTGGTTAGTTAAGTGTTGTCAGTCAATCCTAACCATTTCACAGCCAGCTCTCTCTCTGTAATGGCAGATTAAACTTGGCAGACTTGATGGGGCGTAATAAACTTCATGTAGCTACCACTCCTCCTCTTTTTGCAAAGATAGGACATGTTCATCCCTTTAGGTTTACTCCAGAAAGCCCAGATAAAACAAGAAGATTAGTTTCCATGTCCTCTGGAGGTTCTGCATTAGAAGGATGTCGTAGGTTACAGTGTAAGATGTGCCCAAAGGTATGTATTCTATCTCATCTTCATGAGCACTGAAACCAGGTGGGGCAGTGCTCCCTGCCTCCTCCCTCAGACTACCTCCTGTTAATGAGCCCATCAGCGCCTTGCACAGGACTCACCATCCCATTGTGAGATGTTCCACCCAGAGACAGGAACCAAGCATTCCATCCTGGATATAATCTAGATTTTGAACACCACAGCAGCCTTTCCCACTGGATTTCCAGAGGATAAAAGCTACACACCTACCACTGGACCTTCTGAGGAAGACTAGACCTTGCTACAGGATCACTGCTCCAACAGAACCACATCCATCACTTCAGGAGGACTGCAGCCACCATCTTATCAGACTGCTACTGCTACCCTGACTAACAGGGTGTCAGGTCGTATCTGACTCTGTCAGCCCAAACCAGTGTTTTTCTGTCTTTATTTTTTAATTTTCCTAATAAATTGTTATTCTGACTTGGTGTCTCTTGCTGGTTTGTTTTTCAAACCAGCACAAAGGAAAAGTTCAAATACATGTGAGCAAAGTGAGGAGCTTGCTTGATCCTCTCTCCTGCCTCTGAAATGCAGAAGGACAGAGGAACAAAGCACTGACTCAAACAGTGCCAGGAATCAAAGAGCAAAGACAAGGCTTCAACAGAAGGTCGACATTTTGTGTCGTCTTTTCTAAACACAGACAAGGTTTGCTGGGTGAGATCAGTGGTCCCTCCTGGGAAGCATCCTGTCTCACACAGGAAATAGGAGATGATCCCTCATAAGAAAAGGTAACCTTGACCATTTTTTGTGGTTTGTTCTCCTTGCATCTCTCAGCATCCAAAAGTGTTGTCTCAGCATATTTCTAAGGCACAACTCTACCTAATCCTCTCAGTATCTGTTTACAAACCTGTTGCCCATCAATTTGAGTACCTCCTCTTTGAACCTGCAGATACTCTGTCTCTAACTTTCTGTGGCAATCGATTTTAGTTACCTACTGTGTTAATACTTTCTCTGCATGCTTGTCTTCTGATTTATTTAAAATTCTCATATTATGCCAACAAAGTGTCTCTTTCCCTGATCTTCTGTCATGAACAGAGTAGAAACAAGAGGTAGCTACTCCGGAAGATCAGTATAAATCACAGAAGGATTTCAAAAGGAGAGAGAGAAGAAAACAAAATAAGGAAAAAAAGGAATAATTCTTGCCATCAGAAGCAAACATCTTGCCCGAACTGTAAAAACATTTTAGCTGAAATCCAAGATGATACAATTTCCATACATTCAGGGATTCAAAATATCCCATATTTACCACAGACTTTTTTAGCACTCATGATAAACTAACTTGAGTTATATGACATGAAAATACGACATTAAAAAAAAAGGAGAAAAAATCACGTTTAGAGTAGATTCTAATGAATAGAAGGTAAATTGTAATGACGCAAAAATGTAAAGTTTGTTTGGGCTTTTTAATATTTCGTATTGTCAAATTGTCTGTCACATATTAATATCAGATATTTTATTTATATCCTATATATACACACATTATATCTCCACATTAAATTGCTTTGGGGATGTTTCTCTTTCTTGTTACAACTAATTTTTGCAACACACTTCTACATGAATTTTATATGTCCAATTTCTGTAAAAACAAGTCCTCAGATTTGGATTAATCCCCTTTTCTAGCACTCTGCAATGTAGATCTGGTGAAGAGGAACATATGAATCGTCACCCTTTAGCTCCAAAAGGAAAAGCCTTTCTTGACTCAAACCAGGGTTAGCTGCTACTTGGGTTAACCTTGACCAAGATAAGCACCCCTACCTTAACATACATCAGAGTGCATAGCAGTGTTACCTGGCTGCCAAAAACCTCTATGATCAGGAGAATTCATGCAGCAAATGCAACTCAAAAAAGCAGGTTAAACAATTTCTCTTTAAAATTAGAAGCCTAAAGCTTACATACCATTCTGAAATAAACCACAGCCAGAATACAAAGCAAGAAATAACATAAAATGCTTTAGTCTAGAAAAGCATATGGAGGAATGTGATTGGTTTCCTCACGATCAAAAGCTTGTAGCACATGAATTGAAATCACAGCTTGGATTCTGAAGTATAAAGGAATTCATGTTCCCACCACCCTGCAGCAAGACACATTGCCACAGACACATTGGAATAATTACACCTTGATATAACTTTATTTGAATACAACCTGTTTTTTTCAATAATGATCTGCACATGGTTTAATGCTATAGAAAAGGCATCAACACAAGCTGTCCTAAACACTGACATAAGACAAATCCAAAGTTCAATTTTGCTTAAATTTGATAACCAAAGTGCCACTTTGCGAGGTAGAACCTCTCATACACCCATCCCAGGCTCTTTTTAAGTGCAACTAATTTGGATATAGTATTGGTTTTACATTGTGAACTGAGAAAATTTCTCACCATCCCTATTTGCCTGTACCACATTCCTTACAAGATATTCTTCCTATTATTTTGAGAACACTGAAAGAAGCAACCTGACAGAACCTGCTCGGTTCATTACCTTCTCTTTGGGGAATATCTAAGAGCCCCAGACCTGCTTACAAATGTGCATCCTTAAACTGCCAAAATGCAAAAGAGTATGGTCCCGATCCAGAGGCATGTCCAACCTAAGCTTTAAAATTCATCTTGGAGTTTTCCATTTACAATATTTAATTTCTGATAATTGTGGGTAACAACTTTTAACTTGAGACAGGTAAAATCAGAGAATTGTCAGGGTTGGAAGGGACCTCTGGAGATCATCCAGTCCAACTTAACTGGGCAAGGTCCCCTCAGGCAGGTTACTCAGGTGGGTTCTGAATGTCTCCGGAGGGGAACATCCATGGCTTCCCTGGGCCACCTGTTCCAGTGGTGGTTCCACCAGTGCTCTGCCACCCTCCATGTGAAGAAGTTCTTCCTTATGTTGAGGTGGAACTTCTTGTGTTTTAGTTTATGAGGAGCCATTGCTCCTCATCCTGTCCCTGGGCACCACCAGCAAGAGTCTGGCACCATCCTCTTGTCACCTGCCTTTGAGATGTTTATATGCATTGATGACATCTCCTCTCAGTCTTCTCCAGACTTAACAGGCCTAGCTCCTGCAGTCTCTCCCCTTAAGGGAGATGCTCCAGACCCCCTCACCATCTTTGTGGCCAGATGGATGGACCCACTGGACCCTCTTCAGCAGCTCCTTGTCTTCCTTGAACTGAGGAGACCAGACCTGAACACAACACTCCAGATGTGGCCTCACTAGGGCTCAGTAGAGGGGCGTGGATCACCTCCCTCGACCTGCTGGACACACTCTTCCTGATGCACCCCAGGATACCATTGGCCTTCCTGACTGCAAGGATGCCCTGCTGGTTCATGGTCAACCTGTCATCCACCAAAACTCTCAGGTCCTTCTCAGCAGAGCTGCTCTCCAGCAGGCCAGCCCCCAACCTGTCCTGGTGCTTGCAGTAATTCCTCCTCAGGTGCAGGACGCTACACTTGCCCTTGTTGAACCTCATTAGGCTTCTCTCTGTCCAACTCCCCAGCCCATGAATAAATCCTGCACAAACATTTTCTTGTGAAGAGCTCCAGACGTATCAACCCAGTGGAAAGGTTAATGCATCTCCTATAAGTGCTTACAAAACATAACTTTTTTTTTAATGCTGAAATAGATTATTATATAAATTTATGCACTCATGAAAGGTCTTAGGCTGCACCATTAGGTACTTCTGTTTTTCTAAATGTCCCATCTACCCAATAGTTGCTTATCAATCATCCATTTATTATTGTACTCTGTTGCTTGATCTGGCTTCACCACACTGTGATAAATTGTGCTCAGGTGTACTGCACACCCTGCTCCAGGCACTATTTTCCCTGCCCTCTCCAAAGGGACACATAGAGCATCCACATGTATTTTTGCAAGAAATTTCACATAAATAGGGAAATAAATGATTGTTTCTTAGGGAAAAAAAATAAAAGGCTGAGATCTTAAAAGAACTCTGACCTTGTCCAGTAAACAGGATATCAACTTACCACACAAACTCACACATACTGAGGGTCTGTGGCAATCCAAATAGTGACTCTAGGAGATTCAGGCATGAAGAAAATGATATGAGGTATAAATTATAGCATTAAGGCTGCCTCCAGAGCAGGGGATCCATTTCAACAATCATGATAACATTTACTGAAGGTCCTTGGCAGTCCTGGTAGTTCTCTGCAGCTGTTTAACTATCAAATCATGGTTGCTCCATAGGGTCTCACTAAGCCTCACAGACTAGGTTGCTGACTGTGCTAGTCCATAATACACACCTTTTGAAGAAAACTCCAATTGATAGTCTTTGTTGACAGTACTGTTGTAATTTCAAAAGCACCTTCATTTGAAGGCATTTCCATTCACCAGCTGGTTCAATATTAATTTCTCATCCCCCCTTCTAATCACACATGAAAATTAGAGGATAGGCAGAAGAGAATAAAGAAAAACAGAAGATTTCAATGGGTGTTCAGGGAGTAATCTATGAAAACAGCATGAATTTCTGCTCAAAGCAATGGGGAAATTCTGCTACCTCCAGACACCATGAATAAAACCCTGCATATTAGTTCCAGCTAAGTCAATTTTCTTAAATTGAAAACTCCAATGTAACAAAGTTTCATTAAAAATGTTTTGTGAAGTTCCATTGTTCCTGCCTATCCAGAGATTTGAATAGCAGTCACATACGGTCGGTTACAGCAGGCTTAATATTCCCTCAAAGATTCTACATAAGTCAAGTTACTGTCTCTTGGCATCAGTACTGATTTACTTGGATATTTTTTATTTTGTTTTCATTGAAACTTCCTTCATTCCCATCTCATAACTGAAATACTTTTTCCTTAGGTATTGTCTGAGAGGAGAAAAGTGATTTTAATTTCTAACTTATAGGTGCAGATTACTTACTGAGTTAAAAAAACAGAACTTGTATCAGCAGTTGAGATATATGGCTCATCAAAAATTATACTTTGCAATTCTAATCAGCAGAAATTATATATTTCATACTTTCATTCTGTTCATATTCAAATAAGGCATTTAACAATCCAGTATTTAATTGAATAAAAGAAAAAAGCAACCTAGAATTTTGAAGAAACATTTTCTATGATATTTAGAGTATTCAGATGGTTTGCTCCTTTTCCAAAGCATGATTCTATTGTATGACTGTTAAAATGACCCTGAATAATACATATTGTACTTGAATTAGTTTTTACTATGATCTTCAGAAGAGAAGATAAAACCTCAAGGAAATGCTACTGGGCCAGCACTGCCTCATAGCACATTTTACACTATTGACTGATGGCATAAGACTAAGAGAAGAAAATAGAACTTAAAATTATCATCTTCCTTCATAGAAAATCATATTTTTGATTATAGATGTTTTATGACATATAACTTAGAGCCCTACTCAGAAAAAATGCATAATGCTTTCAATGTCCAGTCTGCATGTGTGCTGAACTTTAGCAAACTGGTGCTGCTCTGTATCACAGCATAAAATAAGTCCAATAAAGACAGACTGCAAGAAGATCAAAGTAGCAAGACATCCTTGCTTTTCTTCTGTTTCCTAGGATACTTCTCTAGACCTGTGTTTCTTTCATGTCCATGTTTTAAAATAGTCATTTAACATTTACACCTGAATTAATTTCAGCTCTGAATACCACCTCCCCACCTCCTTTAATATGTCCAGCTAGTTTTGGGATGTTAGCAGCTCACAGTATCTATTTCACTAACAACAATAGGATATTAAGTGACAAATTATTAATTATCCTTTCAAGTAGAGTTTCTGAAGTATAATAATGAAAATAAACAAATCCAGATTAGCAGGCCCCTGCAGATCCTCTGTCCTTTCAAAACAGTTGTCCTTATACAGTAGCACCCCTCGGTTCTTCAAAATGGTTACTCAGTAAACAGCTCCGAAATTCTGACTGAGGTCAACCAGCAGAAACAAGCAGCAAGAATGACCCTGTGACAAACTTTGCTAGCTGAAGTGTTGCAGCAGTCTACCTGCATTCCCACAGCTCTCCTCCTCCTCTCTGTAACAACAAAATTCACCATGTGCTAAGAAAGATCCCAATCACCTTCATAATTCATGATCTCTGCTACTATGCCTTCTCTGACAGGCAACCCCACTCACACCTCTTTCACCTAGACGGCTTGCACTGTGAATTAAAATGTGACTTCCTTCCTTCCAGTAAAATAGAAAAGGAAATCAAAACTAATCTTCTCCTAGGTCCTTCCCTTCCCCCCCAGTTTATGTGGCACAGACCAGCCTGCAATAATCAAACCAGAGCCATTTAGTGTATAGTCTAGTCTTGCTGTGACTAATAGGATGATTGGTTGTATAGCTTCTTTATGGTTGTTCATTATATCACCCTTACATAAAGTAATTTAATTTCAGTGGGATAATTAGGGTATTTCTAATCTAACTGATAGTCTGAATGAAATGAGATTCTCAGAGGGAGATTTGTGTACCAGGAGATTGGTGACCTCCGGCCCCAATTTTCACACAATGTATTAAGCTGACAGCCTTACTTCCAAGCCCTGCTGCACTGGCTCCTCACCACTTGTGCAGATGTATGTGCTACAGACAGCAGCTCTGAATGAACCTCTTCCACCCAAAATCCCATTACCAAGGGAAACTGTAATTTTTTATTTGAATTACAGAAAGATAATCCAGGCCATCATTCACTAGTTGAAAATACAGCCCTGTTATTTATCTGCTATGCAAAGCATGTATCTAAACTCTTGATTTTAGACTGTGCCTTACAGGGCAGCATTGAACATATCCTACATTCACTTGATCAACACCTACACTTTTCTATATATTCAAAAGAAATTTTTCCTCTTCGTGTTTTCCAGAAACACGCACAAAAGTTGAAGAAAGCAGGTTCTGGCAAACTGAATCAATGCCTTATTTTAATATGAACCAAAACCCTAGGTTTCTCTACCTTTTGCTGTAACCTGTAGCTGTCACACAGACCAGACAACCTGGCTGCTTAACATAGAATATGCTCCATTTCTTCACTGGCACTTTTGTACCAGTTCACTTCTTTCCTTGTCTCTATTCTCTGAAAACTGACACATTCCTTTCCCACAGTACCATCCTGGCTCAGACCAATCCAATTCTCTGAAAGCAGCAAAAGCGTTTTTCCTTCAGCTAAGTGCAGACTGAATCCCACTACTGTGACCAAACCCCTCCTCATCATACCTGCAGCATTGTCCCTGCAGTTGCACATTCCTCTGCTGATCCTTGGCTTTACAAAGGATGATACCCTTAAACACCAGAAGCCTTCACCCACAGACCTTTGAAATTATTTCCCTGTGATTAGCAAACCTCTTCAACCTCAACAGCTTAGCCTTTAATCCTAAGAGCTAATAGAAGTAGAAAAGGCCTTACAAACTGAGGAAAACACTTCGCTCTGTGACATAATTTGGTTTTAGTGTTCCAATATTTGATTTAAAGACAGCAAATAAGTTATATGAGCTCTCAGGCTTCTTTGTCCCAGGCCGACATAAACAGTTCAAGCAAGAGACTGAAGACATCACTGAAAGTCTCTTTTCCAGATACAATAACATCCTGTACACAGAGAAGTCAGAGTTCACACTAACTTCAAAAGCATCACAATCTCATCTACAGCCCTGCAGTTACACACAAATAATCAAAACACAGTGTCAAATATATATACTTTGTATCTATAAAATATGTATTTTGTGTATCTATGTACACCCATTTAGTATGTGTGTGTGTCTATGTATAGAAACAAATTAATATTCTTTCTATTTGAGCGTAATAAAGCATAATTTAATGAAAACAAAACCTCAACATTTACGCTTGAGCACAGATGAAAGTATATGATCTATAACATTTATACCTCAACACTTAAATCAATAGAGTTCATACAAGGGTAATAATTTTCAAGAAATTATTCTGCAATTAGCACCTTTTAAAGAGACCTATGTAATTTTAAAATATCAAAACCCAATGAACTGCTACATATTATAGCTACCTCTGCGTACATCCATCTTTTAAACTCATTGGTGGTGGGTATAAATCCAGCATAAGAGCCCACACCAAGCTTTATTTCGCTCAATCTCTCACATTATCATTTTGCAGTAATGGTAATTTGTATCCTGTATTTTTCACCAAGCCTTGCTCTTGCACCTCTGGAGGGAATTTGTAGTTGGAAAGTCACTGACCTGAAATATGGTAGTAGAAGTCATGGTCCTGTCAGGGCCTGTTTAGGAGACTCCTGAGTTCATGGTTCCTTGACCTTATAAAACAAAGAAGTGATTATAGTTTAATGGGCCAATATAGATCTCTTATACAAGAAGAAAATACTTATATAGTAGAGATGACAAAGGGCTGTTTTCTACTTTTTGCATTTAAGAACTTAATTTTAAATACATTTTTAAGAAAAGATAGTGTCAGTCAAAAGTAGCTTTAAAATAATATAATATTTTATAGCATCTTACTCAGATGGCTGCCTTAAAATTTCCCAAATTATTATTCTTGGTCAAAAGAAATGAAAACAAATTAACTCCTTACAACATTTGCAAATAATCTTACATCAAGTGATTGATCAAAATACAGAATACTTTTTAAAGTAAATCAATTTTACATTAAATCATAAAAACTCGGAAGGGAAAAGGGAAAGCAAACACATTGGTATTATTCTATTGGTGTATTTAAGATAGTACTGGATTCTGTTCCATATCTGCATCTGCCATCAAGTCAGTACAACTCAGTATTCATCTGTAATTTGGATAAGTCTTCACTGACAGAGCATCACTGACTCTCCTTTACAATGTACTCTGACATCTCAGATGAAGTGTTAGAGACACATTTCTACTTTAGGGATCTGATTTTCAAAAAATTCAAGTGTTAAGGAATATATTTAATTTGAGCATTGAATGCTAATTTACATAACATGGAAATTGTGTTTACAGTCAGCTGTGAACCTATTAATTTGCACTGGCTCATTGTTCTACACAAACAGAAACAACTGCCCTGCAGTCCTAGTAAAAAGTTCTTCACCTCCAGCCAAGATCCTTTCAGCAAAACTCTGCTGCCTCAGTTTGCTTCTGTTCTGAACCCTTTCAATCCCACCAGAACTTAATTCCTTGTTCATTTAAGAGAAATCAATACTGAACAACTCTGTGCTAACCTGAAGATCAGTTATTTCTCCAGAAAGATAAGAGATAATTAAGAGAACACCAAGCTACAGGTCATTTTTATTCAATTAGCTTTCTGCTGGACTGAACTATGTTTTATGTACAAGTCAAGGTAGGCCTACAAGGATAATCTGAGTTGGAAGAAGGAAAACACAGTTAAATCAATAGCAGAAAATTATCTTTTTTGTGTGTAACTACCAAGTTGTGCCCTGATATCTAACTGAGAAAGAGCACACGAAAACTATCTCCCCTCCCCTTCAGAAAAAAAAGTAATAATAAAAAACCCTTTATTCTTAGAACAGTTACTAGAGCGACAAATTGCTGTGGTATAGTATAGAAAGTGTCAAGGAAAGAGAAGACATGTCTATAAGACACATCTTTCACATATTTCAGAAATATTCAAACCATGCCAGCTTTAACAATGATACACTTCGATCACAGGAAGGCCTATTAAAGTTCATTTTCAAAAGCTACAACTGCTATGAAGACATTATTATAAAGTAGCTTTATTTCTCACCCATTATATTACTGCCACCAAATAAAATACTTCAGCTAAAAAATCCAGACTGTTTCAGAAAAAGTCTTGAGGAAGCATCGCTGTCAGCACTGTTCAGAGGTGAGAGACAAACAGAAGGGAAGGGGAAAAAAACCCAATAAAGTTTTAGGTAAAAATCACTCTTACTCAAGTGTTACTAATCAAGTAATCTACTGATTTTTTTACTTTTGCATTCTACCCCTTTTTCCCCCTGAATTTTATTTAGGTGCAGGATTTGGATCTTAGCTCTAAGCACTTCACAATATTAAAATACTCTCTAAAATTACTTCAGCATTGTCATGAATGAATTCTCCAAAGAGAACCACAAATCATACAGGTCTTAGATCAATTTGTTCAATGCTTAAAACACTCAAGATTCTCCAGGAAGAGGTTATCTATATTGATGTGTTATTTAAAACTCTTTAACTACCATCACAAACTTTGCCACCACAAATCAGCACAACCCACATAACTAAATTAAGAGTAATACTCCAACACTGCAATGAAAGTAAAAGTTTAAAAAAGACAAATGTACAGTCCACTAGAAAATTCATACATCGTTCACACTTTGTGCCTTATCATGGTCCTGCTATTTTTTCCTGGGAACAGTAATTGTTTAGCTTGTTTCCTCCATTGTCTCCAGTGATTACTGGAATCACATTTCCAAGGTAAACAAGGTGAAAAAAACCCTCTTTCCCATTGTCCCATTTTCTGTCAGGAAGGTTTGAAGCAAAGTAGGCCTTCCAATAAGTTTTCCAATCCAGATAAGCAGGGCTAAGATATCTGACAGCTGTTTCACGCTCTTCATCATCATCTGAAACAATCAGTACGCATTAGAGAGTACTTTTCCCTTTACAAAGGTGATAATTAGATAACAAGCTGAGATTAAAGTAATTACAGTTAGACAGCTGGCAAGGCAGCACAGTCATGTTGAAATATTGTTGATACTTCAGCATCTGGTTCTAATAACAGCACAGGCTAAAAGATTTTACATTAATTACAGAACATAATTTAATATAAACATATTTAATTACAATTGATGAGCGATAAACTGTTCAAGAATGACTTAACCCCTTACACATGTCAAAATGATTGGAACTTCATATGTATCTACTTTAAGAGCAAGCTACAGTCAGTATGAAAGGTTAGGAATCTCCAATTTTAAGAAAGCGCTGTAACTGGAAAGGTGAATTATTGATGCATTTTAAAAATCTAATTTAAAAACAATTTAAACTGGCAGCATGCTACAGAATTCAAGACTGGCTCCATTTAGGCAGAATTGCAGCTAAGCCCAAAATTGCTATCTCAAAAATTCCGTGGCAATTGCCACCCAAGCCTGAGGCATCTACAGCTCCCTGGTGCCTGTATAGTTTTCCCAAGGATGCTCTCAATTCCTCTGATCTTATCAATGCTCGACAACACAGAGCCTCTGCTCCAAAAGGATCCACTTTGGATCCAGCTGCAAGGACCTACTCCAAGAGTGCAAGGGATGCAAGGGCCCTCCTGTGGATTCGAAAAAGTCATTGCATGAGACACCAAAGAGTTCCAGTAGTGTTGATCCTGGAAGGTAGTGACCCAAATCATTAACTTTCTGCATCACTCTTGCTCTTGTACTCCTCTCTGGTCTGGCCAGCATTGTGGTTACCTGTATGTACCCAGACAAACTGTCTGGGGTTGGGAAGGGCCAAACAAGACCACTACAGCTTAAAAAATGACATTGGTGGCAAAGAAGGGTAGAAATGAGGCAAGCTAATTCCTCTGACTACTAGGAAGAAAATGAAGAGGGATGCTTAAGCTGTTAGAGAACATCAAAAGAGGCCGTAAGGATGGTGAAGGGCCCTGAGGCGACAATACTTGGTCTGTTCAGCCTGGAGAAGGGGAGACTGAGGGGATACCTCACTGCAGTTACAGCTTCCTTGTGAGGGCAAGAGGGGCAGGTACTGATCTCTCTTATGACCTGTGACAGGACTTGAGCAGCAGAGTTGGGAGGTTTAGGTTCTTCACCCACAGGGTGGTTTGGCACAGGAACAGTGAAGTGGTCAGAGCACCAAGCCTGCTGGAGTTCAAGAAGTGTTGGGACAATACTCTCAGGCCCACAGTGGGATTCTTGGGGTGTCCTGTGCAGGGTCAGGAGTTAGACTCAATCATTCTTATGGGTCCCTTCCAACTCAGCATATTCTATGATCACAGTCTGGCCATGAACATGCATAAAAAAATTATTGCCTTTGGGCTCCTGCCTGACAGTCTTGAGTCAAAGAACTCTTGTGCCTTAAGTCTCTCCTTGTAGGAATATTTTCATGTTTGCATGCATAAAAGCCAAAGACTGGATCTGATCAATATCAACCTATTCAAAAAGAAAAATCTTCTGATATCTGAGATTTCTTCATTTGAAAGGATCCAAAAAAAACCACTCCCACAGACAAGAGAAGCTGGGTATGCTGTGATCCTGAAGATGGCATACAATGAGTAATAAAAATTGCTAAATGTACATTAACCATGTTGCATAACACATTAAAGCACATACTAGTACATATATCGTTTTGGTTTTCATAAAGAAATAAGGTCAGAAAGGTGAAATTAAAATGATGCCAAAAGACAACATATGTTCTCTAATATAATTTGGCACTTTTTTCCTGAAAATGTAACTTTGTTTCCCTCCATCTTCAAACAGGCAGGAAAGAAATCAGCCTGCTGCTTTAGGAAAGAAATACAACAAGTAGACCTAAAGCAAAGCTACAAACATGCATAATTCTCTTTCCCAGGCCAACCATCATTACAATTATACACACAACACAGGATATTGTTGTAGCACACCTTACCTAGCACCGGCCCTGGACACGTGTAGTGCACAGCCTACGCAGTGTCGAGACAGCTCTACTTAGCACGGATCTTGCAGTGTGTTCAGCCAGCTGTAATATTCCTGTTGAGACTGTAAAATCATCTTTTTATGAACCTGGTTCTCCAGTTCCCTCTCAAAATAAAACAGGCATCTAGCATATCACATAATTATGTACAGGGCTATTGAAAAACAAACAAGCAAATAAATGTAGCAGAGATCCTGTGAGGCAGTCTATTACCAAAAAAACCCCCAAAACTGAAAAAACCACATTGAAATATTAAACTTGAGAGAATGACAGGTAGGATGCTCAGGGGTTTTAGTCCCTTGATTAAAAGAATTGTATGTTTCTTACAGCTACTAGATCAGAAAAGGTAATTAACATTTTTTGGAAATTGATGAACACTTCCAGTTTTTATTTAAAAGCTTCTATACAAATCTAGCCCTTTATTCCAACTGGCCTCAGATGATGATAACGGATTTCTTTTAAATAATCACTGTTGATCTCTTTGCTCTAAACTTCTTTAGCAACATATATTACACTTCCCTGGGTAAAGAGATACAGAAAAACTGTATCACTTATCTGTGCTGTAAAGCAAACAGCTACCTTTGAAGAGATGCTCAAAAGAACTCAGTAGATTTCAATAGAACTAATTCAAGAGAAATCATGAAGAGCTTATTTTCCTCCACACCTCTTCCCTTATTCTCCAAACACTCTTTTTACACTTGTGGACAAATGAGTCATTCCACAGATATAGCCAAATGACAGATACTGAGTGCTACCTACTTGAAGAGATTTTTCCTGTCACAAACACAGTTTTTCTGTGTTTCTTAAAAAAAAAAAAAATCTTCATTTTTGGTCTTGTCTGGGATTCTGCACCATCAGTGATGTCAACAGACCTGTGACAGCAACTTGTTATCCCATCAACACAGTGCATTAAATCATTTTTTTTGCAAGGCCTCCTTTCAGCCCTACAAAAATAAGTTTGGAAAAAATTTTAACTATTTGAAGCTTTCATGAGGCAAAATTAATCTCAAGTAAACTAGAGTTGCACTTCCATTGCTGGAAAGCAACTTTGTGGAAGACAAATATTAAGTGATTATTTTATTATCTCTTCAAGGTCTCAATTTTTAGAACTTTAAACTGAGCAATAACAAAAAACCCAACATGTGTCAAAAGTGATTTCTAGATAACACTTCCACAGAAAGATTAAATACGTGGTCTGAACAAAGTGACAACTTTGATGAATAAATTTTCATGAAGTGGTTTTCCTTACCCTGATTCTTGTCATTATGTGAATTTAGATGTTTTGTTAAATCTGCAGGGTCAAAACCCAATTCTGTTGTTGGAGTTACAGCTTCCCTAAGTGTCTGCTTACCCTTCTGAACTACAGACAGTCAAAACCAAAACCAAATTCTACTTAAGACATTGAGGAAACAGAACATAGGTTGCTGGTACACAGCAAGGACTTGACTTCATTACCCTGTGCAAATGCACCATTCCCCGACAAGTGGTAATTTGTTTGTAGCTTGCACAGTTAGCTTCTCTCAGCAAGATCACAGAAGGAAAGGGTATAGAATAATTTCCCTTGGGTTTTCTGATGAATTCTTACTCAGAAAATTATGTAACCTCACTCTTCATCTTGATCCTATAGCAAGCGGAAACTCTGTGCTTGAAAAGAGAAGCCTTATCAGAACTGATGCATTACTCCATTTCAGCATTGGCTCTCATCACTTAGAACCACTGAGGCCTTGCCCCTAACCTCGGGACAAAGCAAAGAGAAAAGTTACAGTAACCTCCAGCTTGTGAAAGGAGATAGACATTAACCAGGGCAGAAGGAGGAAGAAGAAGTGGCAGTAAGAGAACGGAAAAAGACAGCCACAGGTTACCTTTTTCAGAAGAGTTCTGGTTAAGGACTTAACATTCATTAACAAAAAAAAAAAACAAAACAAAAAAACAAAAAAAAAAAAAAAAACAACAAAAACCAAACCAAAAAAACCAAACAAAAACCAACCAGAAAGGAAAAAGGCCAAAAATTCCATTTATAAGCCAAGATCACTCACATTACCTCATCCAAGATCCTGATCTTCCCAGTAGTTTCAGGGCAGAGAGGCATCTGAGGATGAAAAATCTGCACTGTACTATTGTGTTATGCAGAATCACTGAGGTTCTTCAGTAGGCTTGGCTTTCTAAACACAAATATATAAAAAGAAATTGGGTGTGCAATGGTATTTCATGGTAGATGATCACATTTTGGTAAAGGATGGGGCATGAAAAAAGAATTTGTCACACTATCTAGGTTTTACTTCCTACAAAATTTAATATTCATGTATAATAAAACACAGACAATGCTAATCAAGACAAGTTGGCCCCAACAGGCTATATTTTTCTTTAGGTCACTTCCTAGCAGTTAAAATAAGTTGAGGAAACCTCTTGTGGGGTAGGAAAAGGATAGGATAGGAAATCCTCTGGTTTTTTTAATGTGGGTCTTTGTAGTACATGAGACATAAGTAAATGCTAAGTATGGAAACCAGAATTGCTCCAAGACCACAGTCACTCATCTCAACCTTCATTTCTAAATCTTGTGAAACACTGGCAGGTCTGTCTGCATTGAGCACCATATGCCACAGACATCCTTTCAATTATCCATAAACTACCCTGGGTGTTTCTGTAAGAGCTGGATGAAGTCAAGTTCCATATTGGCTATGATAATTCAAGTGCTTGTCACCATACCTCAGCAAGATGTATCACAATTAAAAACACAAAAGATTAAACCAAGGAATTTAATTGAACCTTAAACAGTGGACACAGACATCAGAGATTTAGCAACAGATTTACATAGCAGCTAAGAGAGTAACACCACCATCTTCTCACAGTTCAACCTATAGTGGTGTCAGAACAACCTGAAACCAAGAATGTTCACCATCAGGTGGTTTTAGGTTCATGCCTCTGACACATCTGCTGTGTCAGCACACAAAACATTTTTCACACACACGCAAAACATTTTTCACCCCTCTCTTCTCACTCCTCCACACACTTATTGACTTTATTCTGGCACTGTTTACCCCTGCTCTCATTCTGGCTGAGGAGGGACTATATTTGTTTTGCCATCCATTACTTCCCATATCTCATGTGTCTAACTCTTGCACATAATACCCAAACTACAACTACATACACAGAAAAAAGGCAGACAAAGATCGAAGATTTGACCCTGTATTTCCTCTTTCATACTCAGCCTTTTTGTTTACTATCTATTTTTGTCTTCTGGTCATTAATATTTTACTTTGTATTCTTCACATATTGCTGTCTCCCACATAACCTCTGATTCCAAAGAGTTTAAGCATATAGTGTGTTGGAACCTTGGAAACTGAGAATTTTAAATGTTCTGTGCTGAAAGGCACTGATCCACAAGAAAAGAGCACATTTGATCTGAGGCCTTGGGATAGGCTTCCAAAATTGAGTGATAACAGTAAAATCACATGTGTGTAGTTTGAATAGAAGGTGTGGTGTCACAGGGTGAAAAACTTAAGAGTTAAAGTTTTGGAATATAGTAATGCATATAATTATACATATGTCAAGATGGAGGTTTTAGGGTGGTGGCTAGATACTTTTTCACTTTTTTCTTCTTCTTCATGAGTTTAGATGGTGTCTTATAATTGGATAAGAAAATCTGTACTGCTGAACTTAAGGGTTTAAATATTGAGTTAGAAGTAAAAATAATTTAGGTGTCAAATCATTATTGGACAAATTGTCCTTGAAAAATCTCTGCAGAGCTGGAGAAACACCATTATAGCCTTGTTCCACCTCGTTAACAGAGCTCAGAGTTCCTAAGACTGTAACATAGATAAGAACTCATAAAAACTGAGTCCGAACAAGAAAAATTTCCATCTCCTGTGTTCCATCCCAGCTACAAGAAGTGAGGGTAAGGGGCTAGAAAAGAAGCCCACACTCCAACAGCAGTGAAAGCCAGTGTCTCAACTTCCTTCTCCTCCTCCTCCTCTATTAAAAACAGAAAGCCTCATTCAAACAAACAAACAAAAAAAAAGAGACCTGAGAACCACATCTGCTCCACGAAGCACTCCAGATGCGATGCCCATTGGCCATGCTGCAATTGTTCTGTGCCACTGCTCATGCCTCTGTGGAGGCTGACATGCTTCAGGGCAGAAATTCCTTTGTCTGGCACATCTACCTTTTGTGAAGCGCAGTGTACCCTTGGAGGTGAACACAGGGCACTTTGATGCAGGTAAAAAAACAGACAAACAAACACACACACACAAAAGCCACACAAACACAAACAAAAACCCTCAACTCATACAAACCAGGTCATCAGTGTAGATGTAAGTTAAAGCCTGGGCTCTGGCAAATAAAATTGAAAACTTCCTCTACACTGGAGAAATTTCATATAGCAAAGGCTATTATATTCACTAAATCCAACAAAATTGAGGGGTAAGAGGCAATTTACAAGATTTGAGGGGAGAAGAGATTGAGTTTAGATCCCAATGTCTCCAAATTTTGAAGGAGTTGAACTCCAGATCAGTACCAGTGCAAGGAGTTTCCTCATTGTTTTTTTCTGTACGGAATGCACAAGTAATCAAGTCCATGTTTTAGCATTTAAAATAGATTAGGACTCCAGGTGGGATTTTAAAAGAGGCAATATTTAAAAATTAGCATATTTACCATAATAATTTTAAAGCAATTTACATCCATCCTACAGGTTACATACACACTAATGTCTGCCCATGTGGACACATCACTGCACTAAAGAAAGAAAAACTGCATGTGTCTGAAGAGTAGTAGGCAGCTTTGACAGACAAGTGCTGCAAGGGCAATAGGGTTACTTAATAAAAAGTAGCTAAAAAGACAAGCTGGGAGAAGCAGTTGGACTGCAGCACTGCATGCTAGCACAGTTTGATCTTTTTCATTCCATTAGAGGTAAAAACAGCAGCCCTCAAGAACCTAGAAATAGAGGCTGGAAAACAGATCCATGGCTTTGCTTTTTGCCTTCCTGAGAGAATTATGTTCTACTTTTACAAACAGAAATCCAGCAAGAAAAATGAACCAGAAAATATACACTTGTTTTGATAAATTTATTCACAAGCTGAAATAGTACACTTAAAAAATGTTTTATTTAATTTAATGAAAAAGTAGTCATCTTTTTGATAGGTGATAATTAACCATTATTCTGTCATAAACAGAAAGAAAGATGTACTCATGTAGATTTAAGTGAGCATTGTGTTAATCACACTGCAGTGACTCAAAACACAAAACCAAAGCAGAGAAGTTTCTTATACAAAGTATTCCTTTGCCAAGCCTTAATGTTCCTGAAAGTCAATTCACGATCACAAAAATAAACCTTCAATTCAGTTTTACCCAATCCATTTTGATTGAGTTTCAAAACCAGATAGAAGCTGATCAATTGTCATGATGACAGATTTAAAAAATTTACACTTATGTTGAATATTAAGGCTTAAAAACTCCTCTGCATGTATAATTTCAGGAACTTGGGAGCAATCCTCCAAGCGTCCCAGGCTTTAAGTTAGATAAAATTGTGGGTTGTTAAATATATATCTTAGCAACAGATAAGGCACAGCCCTTGAGCTCTACTCAGGCCAAACATTAGAATTAAAGTGGTGAGAAACAGCAGAGGAGGAGGGTTTCTCCAAAACACTGCCAGGGTGGGGAGTAGCTAACACGTCTGTACATTTGCCCTCTCAGCAAGAAAAATATGCAGTTTACCTTTCCAAAAGAGCAGTAACCACACATTAACCACCATATACATTGCTTCCTTCAAAGTGGCAGCCAAGCCTTCCCATGAAGCAGCTAAGCCCAAGGATCACCAGTTAAGTAAAACCTTCTGCATAGAACATTTCTACTTAAACATAGTTAACACAGAAAATGTATGGGCTCAGATATACTGCTATAGTCAGTATGAAGAAAAATAAAGTTTAGGCATAAAGATATTCCAGGTCCTCATATGCAAAGCTTAATTCTTATGATTTTTTTAAGATGTATTTTCCCACTTTTCTTCAATTACATGAATACAAATCCTACATACCTTTCATAATGGAAAAGAAGCTGTGAAGGGCTTAAATACTGTACATAAATGCCTTTGAGTGGGTACACTAGCATGGCTGATCCTATAGAAATCTATAAATTAATTTACAGGCCTTCAAGAGCCCAATAATGGCTCCAATTCAGCAGTCATATGATTAATATCAGCAATCCACTACTAGATTTTATTTCCATCCTATTTAGAGAAAATATACAAGCCAATCTGACCCAGTTCAGTCTTGCTTGAAGCCTCCAGAGAATTATGCACAGACCTATGACACGAAAAAAACTAATTTAAAAAGAGATTAACATGCAAATCTGGTTTGAATTATTCACTTTATAGCATTTATATTTTTCAAAAAAAGTTGGGCAACACATAGACTGTGCTTAGAAAAGGGCCTGCATATCTGCATTGCTGCATCTCAAACAACTACTGTAACATTTCCCATTTTCTTAAACTGAATGATGTATAAAAATCATGCAAAAATTGTGGCAGATGGATTTTTCCTCAAAGATAATGCCTCATTAAATAAAGGAAACAAGAGAAAAAAGAATTTTGACTGAAGATCTCATTCTAGAAGTAGAAAGGTTTGGCCTGGACACAACCCTAATGACTTCAGTGACTTCACTGTGTACATTGCAGCCCAGTCACTTAAAGGCATTGGAAGAGTCCTGCACTGGGTAGGAAGTACTCATTCAGTCAATATGTGCAAAAAAAATGAGCACAAAGCAACAAAAATGAAGCAAAAAAAGTGATTTTAAAAGAATCCAAAATCATGATCTCTATCAGCCTAAGTAAGTCTTGGTCTTTTTAAGAATGTCTACTCAGTCTGTATGAGACTGAAGGAATTGCAGTAAAATAAAGGGGCTTGGGGATAAAAGATTACAGAATGGATGTAATTATTATTAATTACAGCTGTGTGAATATTCTTTCAAAATTCTTACTTCTTCCCCAATATCTAACAGCAAAATGTCTAATTGAAATAAATAAAAAATTTAGTTTGGTGGGGAACTGTTCTTCACCAATCTGTTGGTTTCCATTACTCTTTCTAGATCTTCAGGCCTGAAAAGGATTTTGGACAGCAAGACACCCAAATCTGATGTCTGCTTCCACCCAAGCCACACAGAATATCAAGTCTCTGTGTGTGTGTACATGTATATTTGTCAATATATATTTACACACACATATCCACATACCCCCAACATATATATGTGTGTATATGCATATACACATATGCACATACATAGGTGGCATATATACATACATGTGCATGTCTGTATATGCACACACAGAAACTTTTTATGAGAGTACAGAGCAAACAGAATTACCTGACAGGCTGAGGATGACAATGTTGTGTACATTCTAGACATTGGCTATATAAATTAAAATACTAGAAATCAAAAAGAAGGTCCCTGATATTTTGTCCACTATTTCACCACTATTGACACAAATGTAGGAGAGAACAGTCCCAGCCACCATCAAGCACTGTCCTGTTCTTGTTTTTTCAAGTTCTTTGCTCTCTGGACACTCGAGAGAGTAGCAACTTAACAGCGACTGCCTGGAACTGAACCAGGCAGTGAGAACCAGACTTTTGCTGAGATGGCTTTAACAATTTGTACAAATGCTATCTGAGTGTTGGTTGTGGTCTTCTCACTCTATATCCAAAAATTATCATGTGTATTACACCCTGAAAGCATTTGGTTACTGAAACTGCAGAGACTAACAAGATCCCAGAGCTGAGAATGGTGAATCTGACGTAAGGATCACAAAACTGATGCCTGTCTCAAAACGGAACATCTTTCAGAAAAAGTCATCTCCTTTGCTTCCTCAAGGACACAGTTAATTAAATCACCCTTCATTATCTGAAATGTAACCAAGTACTGCTCCCCCAAGCTGTGAAAATATGAGAATAGACATGTTATCATTGAAACTTAAAACCTAGGTTCAATGGGATAAAGCACCAGGAAAATAAAGATGCCACATAGCCCTAAATAGGCTTTGCCAGACAGAAAACCACTACCAGCACACATCAGAGCTTGCATGAGTAGCTCAGATCAGGTGAAGCTGAACCAAGGGAAGACTAAGGAAAATATGCTGAGCAGTTCAGATCTACTTTGCTCAAGTGATCTTGACCAAAGGTGCATCCACAGGGTTGGTTAAAGTGGATAAAATCTGGGCTGTGTAGGATTACTTTTGACTCAGGATGCCAACACAGTCTTAGCTGTCATTTTCCATAGATGCTGCTGCCATTTCCAGTTGGCTAGAGGATAATAAACTAACAATGAGTCATCATGAGTAATTAGAATTGTGTTTGCATTACACAGGAGCCAAGCTTAGCACACCCAGTACAACGAGTGAAAGGCTTCTCAAGAATCAATCTGACTGCTCACAGAATCTAAGGTGGCTACACAAAACTGGATCAAACCCCATTATTCATCTTCTTTCCAAGCTGTGCATCATACCAAAAACTGAAGACTAAGTGGCATTTTCTGGAAATAGTCAAACTTCAGATAGTCAAATTTCAAATTCTTTGTATTTTATTTTCTCTGTTAACTTCTAAATATAAGTGTCAAAATCACTTCAGCGAGCCTTGGTGAAGTGAAAGAGAGTAAAGGTTTATTTTAAATCTATTTGTTGCAGAGATAAAAGTGGTAAATTTAGGATGGAATGTTTTCATAGAGACATTGGACTAGTGGAAAGGCAAGGGAGCATTGGGAGTGACCTTATCCTTGAAGCTGAGCTTTGGGAGCCTCAGAGCCGCAGAGCACAGCCTGGCAGCCCACAGAGGACCCAAGGAGGGCTGCACTGCAAGCTGCCAGGATAAACAGGGAACTTGCAGCAGCCCACGGGAACTTCATCACTGCCTCAGAGCACAAAGGCACTCACTGCGTAGCTGTGAGCAATCCCCAAGGTATTAAATGTTTAGCTGTGAGCAATCCCCCAGGTGTTAAATCCTTGTGTTGGGCAACCTCTCATGTTTCTGACAGACCAAAGCGGCCTGAAAACAGAACTGAGACTCCAAGAATGAACTGTTCCACACACACAAGAAAAGTTTAGAGTTCTGATAAATACCACTGCAGGTATGCAGCTCCGAATAGATATTAATCACTTATTTTGTTAAGTGTATCTACTGGAAACATAGTGTTGTGAAATAAGGAACAATTAAGTGTACAGGTGATTTCCAAAGATTTTTCCTAAGTGCTTGTTTATATATTAGCTGCATACATTTCCAAAATGATAATACCTACATTAAAGTATTAATTACCTGAATAGACTTAAGCCACATACTCAATAATTTATCTGCTAGAACAATATACATCTAATACATTTATTAGTCTAGTAAAATTAGTTCCAAATTAAAGACTGAAATTCTTTATCTTTTCTGAAATATACAAAGCCAAAATGGAATGTCCTATTAATATTAGAGGACAGCTACTAGTAAAAGTCAGATAGTTCAAAGTTAAGTAGAATGATCTGTTGTCCCTAAGCACTGATACACATATTCCCAGTAACATCTAAGAACCTATCTGTTCTAACCTCCACTGAGCAGTATTGTTGCTAATTGAACATGGAGAGTGGGTTTGTTCCATCAGATGTGTTCATTTCTTCTAAGAACACCCTATGGAATATCAAATGTACTAAATATAGCTGTCAACATTAAAAGCCTGCAACTGGAAAGTGCTATTAAAGAGCTAAGTGTACTTCACTTGGCATTATAAAGCCAAAGCCCTCTTTAAAGATACATCATGTTATTAGAGACTATTCGCATTAATGCAAAAATCATCATTCTTAATATATTTTACAAGACACGTCTAGGCTACTTCCAGGCTCAAGAGTTCCTCATTTTCTCCCACATTTACTGGTAATTACATAAATGAATCAATGGTGTTTCAAGGAGGACAAAGAGAGAACTGTAGCAAATCCATACACTCTCTTTCCACTGCAAACCAGCTGTGTCCAGGTAAAGCTCCAAAAGCAGAAATGATACAACATCTGTAAATGTTTTCCAGCTTCTTTGGCTGTTGTATTTACCATTGCAGTGTCTAGGTGCTATAAATTTTCAAAGTATTATAGGTTTTTTAAGAAACACTGAGAGATTCCTAAGAAAGCCTCTGCTCAGTTACTAGTAGAGAGTGTTTACCTTCCTCAATGTAAATACACAGGATTCATGATGGGAAGGAAATAATGCAGAAATGGAAGCACAAGAGAATCTAGAAATAACTAAGCCTGAGGAACAGTTTGCTAAAATCACAAGCATTCTCCCTATGGTATAAGCAAAACTGCTGATTACTTTCAGAGGATTCTTTGCTTCTACCTCGACAACTCCATCCAAATTAAAGCACCCCAGTGGCACTGTTTGAGAGCAAAATTAAACATGCAGCTGGTACTTTGGTCTCTGCCAGAGAAGGCTCACAAACATGGTGGAGTCTTTCTTCATTTAAGAATACTGTAGTTAAACACCCCTAGTAAATATAATAATGTAGAATACCTCAGGCAAATTATATTCATTTACCATAACCCCTACTACATACCCCTCTGTTGGTCCTAAAACATGCAAGACTCATTTCAATGACATCTGATTTCAAGCAACATGTTGTTAAGCACGGTAAATATTTTGTGCATATCCCTTAACTTCCCCTTTCCTTCTAGTTTGTGGGAATTCATATAATTTCAACCATTTTATTTCTACCCTACATAATGCACTGAGATCACAATCTTATTCTAAAAGTAACTCCAATTAAACACAAGATGTGTTTCCAGAAAATTACCACCCCCCCCCACAACTCTTTAACGAACAACAGGCAATCTAATCTTAAGTAATAAGATAGCTACACAAATTAGAGAATAAAATTAGCTGTGCTATAAAACAACATATGGATTGTGGTCAACAGTCTAAATTCAAGTACAGGCTGCGTAACCCTGAGGAGTCTGAATTCAAACAAGCCAGATAGATAAATAAATTACTAAATCACCTGTTACAAAGCAGTAACAAGAGCCTCTCAGAAATAATATTTTCCTCTCTGTACAAGTTGGGTCAGTTTAAAATACCATGAGCACAAGAGAACACGAATGTCCTCTCTAGAGTTCAGACTACTGTTTGGCAGAGCACTAATAAAAAATCAACTGATTATGGCCTTTACCATAGTAACAGAAACATTCATGTTAATAATGTCAGCACATCTAAAAGTGAAAACATACCCATAGCAAAACACAGTAAACTGACAAAAGGAAAATTAATTTTTTCTCTAGGTAAAGCCTGTTTAATATTCATGTCTGAAGTTAAACACCGATATTGTTCTTCCAACCAAGGCTGACCCAAGAAAATCAAAATAATAATAATAAAGAATCAATGCGGAGGAAAAAACAAGCACTAAAAAAGCATAGCCTACCATCCAGAGAAGATTTCTCCATTGTTTACTCTGCAAAGCACACATTATTAGAGCCAAATCCCATAGGCCTTGTTTTTGTCAAAGTTCCCACCAAGTTCAGAAGCCATTTTGCCTACTTTTTCCTCATCCAGGAACAATAAATGCAATCTTTTTGTGACACGCAGCAGAACCCTCTTATGTAGGCTCATCGTGTCTTTATTATTGCTAGCTGTCAGAGAGCAGTGAGTTTTGTATGGCTGTGATTTTCCCATTGCAAGCACTCGGTGAGGAATAGTCAAACTCTGATTAGATATTACAAAACCTTCTCAGAAGGCTTTCTGAACCACAGCCAGCAGGATTCCCTGCAGCATTAAGGCCAGTCTTGCTCCCACTACAGTCTGTGGGACTTTTGCCAAGGATGTAAGTGGCATTATGACTGGTCTCCAACAGCAGATATTACCCATCACTCTCAAGACTTGATTAAAGACCTACCCACCTGCAAATATATAATAAATAAAGAGCTTAATTGCATAATTAATTACAAGGGCTTTTAATCCACAATAGACAACACCATAGGTTTTAGGTAGCCCACATAAAGGAAACTATTCATTAGATCAGTATTTGCTTGATTTCAGTTTACAGGGAGATTGCAGAGGGATTCATTTGAAAGATACATATTTTCAAGAACCAGAGAACACGACAGGAAGAAATAAAATAAAGTGAAATCAAAGGAATACCACCACAGCCTAGACCTACAGGCAGAAATAATTTCATACTGTGTGCCCAGCCTTCCAGCAAAGGTTTTTTTAACAATATATACATGATGGGCAGTGATTTTGAATAGTAAGTTCAGTGCTGCTACTAGACTTTTCTTTTTCCAAGGCACCAGGCAGAGATGTAGCAGTGTACACAAGTGGGGTGTAAAGTCAATGGGATTACATTTTCCTAATTATTTTCTGCTTGAGGTTTACATCACATACACAAAATGAGATCAGCCGGGACTTGCCTCTCTAACAAATCACTCAGACTTAAACAATGCTCAGATAAACAAAAGGGGGGGGCAAGGCTGAGAAAAGGCAGAGAAGTGCTTCTTCAGTCACAGTTGCAAGGAACAAAAACCTGGAGGGGGAAAAAAGCTGTTGGACCGCCACCAAATCTCCCCCCACTAGAGACAAGAGCCCATCTGCTGAGCTCTGCAACTTAGCTTTAACTACCATTCAACTCGCGTCTCTGCAGAGATCAATCTACAGAGCTGGCAGATGGACCCCTGCTTCCCTGAGTCGCTGTGTTATTTGTTTAATAAATTTAATTAATATCCATACTGCACTGGATTGCTCCCAGAAAGGGGGCTGCAGCTCTCTCTTTCCCCGATAGCAACATGATGAGTGATTTCCCAGAAAAGACCAGATAACAGTACCCCCAGGCCATTGAAAAATTAAAAGTGCCATGTGCTTACATTACTTTGCATGTATTAATTTTTGCGCTGCACTAATTTGTTCTTGAAGCCTATTTTAACTTTATAAAAGTATGGGATTTTGAGAAAGTCATTATTCATTTTGGTTTATATCAGTTACAAAATTAATTGGAAAGGAAAAAAGCATCAAATCTAATTGGATTTCCAAAAATTTTACCCATTTGCAAGAAAGAAACAAATTGTTAATGAGAGTGTCTCCTCAGGCAATATATATTGTCACAGTTCCTGCCAACAAGTTATAGGCATTCAGGGTCATGTTGGACATGCTTTCCTTTAATGTGTAGGAACACACTTATTTTAACCAACATAGACATATTCAGCCCACATAAAATAATTTTCAAAAGTATGAAGGATGAAAGAAAATAGAACTACTAACAAATTTTTATAGCAAAAAGCACAACAAAACACATGCTTTGATATTCCAGCAGCAAGAGGAAGCATAAAATAAGGACAAGTGTTGAGAACAAAAATGTTATTTTTCTTCAATATTAGCATTTTCTATTTCCTGCATTTAAAGTTTTTAATTTTTCATCCTAAAAAAGAAATTGACTGTTAATTAAGGAAATTATTTCAGTCAAGCCTATTTAACTTCTAAAGTTGCGTTAAATTGATACACTTCTCCTTGGGCCCCCTTTCCTTATTGACTCACCTTGTGGCTGGAATATTTCACCCTAGTAGATGAGCTCAGCTCCAACAGCAGGTGTCCTAGTGGACAACCCAGGCTTGCCAATGTTATCTTCAACATCTAACCTTTCCTAACACCCTTTTCCAGAAGTAGCTGTGGCAGGAAAGGTTAAGTACACCTAAACAGTTTTCTCTGCCTCTGGGGAGAGGAGGGTGAGAGGTACCCATCCCTCAGGTCAGCCAGCACACCTGCTCCTGGGACCAACTCTCTGGTCCATTCCATTTGAAGTCAGCCTTATTTCTTCAAATAATGAGTTTCCCTATGAGATCTTTGCTAGTTTAGGTGATTATGAGTGAAGCAGGTTAAGCAACAATAAGACACAATTCTGCACACAAATCCAAAGAGGCATTTAACAGCTTTAGTTAACCACTGCTCCCTCCCCAGTCTCTTCCAGGTGGTCTATCCCTACACATTAACCTTTTCCACCACTGCTGCTATTTTTGTTATGAATGCTAACCTTACCTTCAGAAAGCAGCACAGGCAGAAGAGCAGTGACCATGGGTGTTCTGTCACCATCAAAGACAGCAGTGAGAAAAGTCAGGAAATAAGAGCTGGTACACTTCAGTGGTGTCCAAAAAGCAATTGCCTTCTATCTCCAGAATGAAATTTACTTGTTGAGAGAGGATCCAGGAAGGCAGCCCTGGATGGAAGGGGGAACAAGTGAAAATACCTACTAAATCCAGCTGAAGACCCCTCTATGAACTCTGGCAATGCAGTTGCAGCTCCTAGAGGAGTGGAGGCAGGGCCAGCCACAGGACACAGAGCTTGGCAATGTCCCCATCCACAAAAGCAGGAGTCACAGCAAAAAAAGAGGGGTTAGAGAATTAGAACTGCTCCAAGGATAAGTTAGGGCAATTCTTTTCCTTACAGACCTCACTGAGAGTTTCAAAGAGTTTGTTTAATACAAAAATATCTTATACAGCTCAAAAAAGGTTGGCACAAGTATTGATAGATTTTTTTTTTTTTTTGCAGTGCTGGGGCATCTGGCTGAGTTCTGAAAGAAATTAAGAGTTTCCTCTTGAGTATAACATCTAAATAATCTTTTCTCTCATATCTCTAACTTTGTAAAAAATTTACAAAGTCAAATGACAAACAAATGACTGGCTACCAAATATTTACACAGCAGCTTTTATTCATTAATGATCTTGTAATTTTTATAAAACTACTATTAATCAATCCTGTCCTGCAAGCAGGGAAGCTGAGATAGCAACTTGCTACAGTCATCCCCTCCTCAAGATCAGTGGTGCAGTCAAGAGCTGAGCCCTCACTCACTCACTGATGCCCTGCAAAAGATCACAGTAAGTAGCTGGAGTCTTGAATACAGTGAAAATCACTATATTGAAGGGCTTTTTTATCAGAATCTACATTTCAGAGATGGAAAGCAGGAAATACTACAAAGCAAGTCATCAACACACTCTGTTCTACTAATTCATGAGCTTCAAAACCAGGTACTTTGTGTACACAGCATTGCATCACTCAAAGTAACTTCACTCTTACACAGGGGCAGGTTTAACATCCCAAGAGATGGAAACCCTCCCTACAGCCACAAAGCAGTCATTGCACACTGTTAGTAAAAATTTCATGCACCTCAACCATGACTAGAGAAAGCCTGTGGAGTGAGGGCACAGTCTGTCCTTTGTCCAGAAGACACCAGTGGCTTCTCTGCCAGGAAATGCTGGGAGGCTGCGGCCCCTGTCTATTAAGAGAGACATGCAATGGACTCCCCATTTCCCATAGGCTGTGAATGCCTCGCCACTTGTCACTTGACTTCGAAGGGAAGTTTCCAGCTCTGTTTTTCACTGCCTTGGCAACCTCATTTCCTTACTATGATTCAGTTTTGTTTGCCAAAGGGAGGCTGGTCATTTGTTCTCTCATCATACTGAGCTGCCTTGATATGATTAACTTCTTTTTTTTAAGCCTCATTTCTCCCTCCATAACATTTTTTGTAAGTTGTTATTTATCATCCTCTAAAGCTGAAATGAAAAATGTACTGAATGATTTAAATATTTCCCAAAATAAAATTAGAATAAGTTTTTAAACACCAAGGAAAAGAAGAAAACTTTCTATTTGATGGAAAATTCTGATCGTGACCATATGACTTTTCTTTTGGGAGGGGTAGGATCCTTATGAGAGGGATTTACATTTTTGGGGGTTTGTCAGTGTCTCCCTGAAAACTATCAATAAGTCAGCATTAAGGGTTTACTTGTAAAAAAAAATCAGAAGTTTCAGACATCAGACCTTTCAGATGTCTGAAAAGGAAATTGATTTAATGCAATATAAAGATCGATACTCTTTACATAAGAATCATGCAGTTAGATCCAAGACAGATTTCTTGATCCAAATTCTGCCTGCTTTTGTAGCAGTACTAATTTTCACAACCTACCACGTACTCATAATGGTATATGAGTTAATCAGACTGCATCAGCCTAAATTTATTTTCAGGTTCTCAATGATACGTTGTTAATTGAAAGACTAATTCATCTGACAGCCATTAAAGACACACAATAACATTATTCATATTCCTGTGTGAAGTTATATGCGTGTCAAATATTGAAGTAAACACAGAAAACCAGTCACCTATATAACAGATATACTCTAAAACCCACATGAGCTGCTTATAAGACATTAAGACATAAATCTCTTTAATAGTTTTATATGTGACCTTAGGCTTTTTTCCCCAACAAAAATTCAAGGAGGTATTACATTCCCGAGTGCATAGTCCTTTCCAAGTTGTTTTCCTTTGCAACCCTCAAAACACTAAAATGGCAAGAAAAGTAGGGTTACTATTAAAAAAATGAAGCAAATGCTGAAAAGTTAAAGAAGATGTAGCTAATGCAATTCTTCAATATAAAGCAAGCATGCAACCCTAAAGCCTACCAGATAACTTACATCAGTGTGCACTGCATTTTTCCCATGAAAATTTGCCTTACATGAGCGAATGTTAGGCAAATTTGCCTTACATGAGCTATACAGACGAACAAGTAGGTATTATTCTCTTGGATTGTAATACACAAACAAAAAGTTATTTGTAAAAGTAAATGGATAACACTCCTAACCTCCCCTCTGTCTTTTTCCAAATCAATCGCAAGTTGAATTGATAATGCAGCTTCCAGAACAACGAGAAAAGTCCTTTTCTTTCAGTATACCCATGATGTTATGGTTTTTATGTTTTGCTGCTTAGCTGGGCTTTGTGTGTGTGTTTGTTGGCTTTTCAAGTATTTTTCTTTATTTTTACAATTTCCAAGTCGACAGAGGATTTCAAGTTAACTGTAACGTCATTCATCTGTTACTAAAACCTTATACAAGTTTAATGATAAATTTCAGTCAAGTGAAGAAATGCTATCACTGCTTATCAGTTTACTGTATTAATGTATGCATTAAAAAAACCCACAGCATTTCTGATTCCTGGGCAAAGTCAATAAGATCATAAGAGGAGCAACTGCAAAGGCTTTGGATCATTGTGCACTTAAATAAAGAGAGGCAGAAATCTGTGGGTCAAATTAGGGAGAAAAAATGCAGCATTTCAGAACACAATCCACCCTTTCCTTTCCTTTGATCTCATTTTGAGTAGATCACCTGGAAAGTGTGTAAGAGCTGCCTCTCCTCAATCTCCTCAACCTGATGCTACTAGCTCCTAGAGGAAGAGGGGGTCCCATCATTACCATCTTTGAGTAATCTTTTATTTAGTTACTATTTTGGACTGCTAAATCAAGGAGTATTTTCCACAGGCTCACATAACACTTCCAATCTAAGGTCAATCACCAATTCAAACAAAATAGCTAGTGAAAGATCTTGCCAAGAAAAGGAAGCTCTGTCTATCCTCAGGGCAGGGAGGTATCACCAACATGAAAGGTTAGTAAAATATGAGTTCAAGAAAACAACTGAAGCTTCAAGATGATCTCTCATCACCCTATCAGAGATAGAGAATTAATTTCTTTACCTAAAAAAGAAAAATAAAGGAGAGCTTCTAATACCCAGACACTGCAATTACAGTATGATAACTGACAAACAATGGGTATGCTTTGACAAGAAGACAAATATATATTGGGTTTTATTTAAAATATCCGATAGAAATTCTTTAGGTGTATCTTCCAGTGACAAATGGACTTTTCAGAGATCAGAAATCATGGCAAAATGGATGAAATTCCTTTGCATAGGGTTCTGGAGTCCAGCTGCTTGATTCTACCAAAATCAAATGAACACTAGCTAAAATTAAAGGCCTTAGAAGGCTGAAGAGGGTCCTTTGAGGACATACTCAAGCAACAAGGCATCTAAGGCTGACTTGGAACTCTGACACTTGGAGAGCTGCTAAGCAGCAGTGGGCACTTAATTACATATTCAGAAGGGAATTTATTACCTTAACTGCCTCAGTCACATAACAAGTGTGAGGAAAGAAGCCAGTAAGAGCAATATTACTTTTCCTAGACGTTGTTGACCCCAGTTCTTTTTAGACTCGAATTCGCTCCAGGTTAGACTCACCAATAAAAGGAGGAAAGAAAAGGTGGGAAAGAGAAGAAAAATCAATCCCATGTTCCAAAAGCTCCACACAGAGGCTGTAACTAGAAGTGAATAACCTGGAGCTTCTGAAATAGTCATTGACAGTTAATTTCTAGCACAGATATCAAGGAGAACTTTTACTGAGGTCCAGAGAGTGGGCATTGCACCACCTGGGAGATGAATCATCATTTGTAGAACTCAAGTGCACTTAATAAGGATGAGCTCATCCTAATAAAGCAATCTGACAGGCTGACACTCCCTATTACTGACTTCTGAGGTCACTCAATGAATTTTTACATAACTGGGTTTTCTCTTTCATGGTCTACTAATATATTGAGTGCTAAACCTCTACCACAAACTGACTTCTACTACTGACTTCACAGGAGCTGTGATGCTAAGTGATGAAAAACTATAGAAGAAGCTTCAGACAGCACATGTTCCGAGAAACAATTGTGTGGGAAAGCATCCTAATTTACAACTTTTATGAGGACAAAGTAGCATCAAAGTGCCCAAATGGAATACAAGATTTCCATATTCTGTTGTGTCACAACCAGAAGAGAACCCATGCAGCATTGTTGATAGGCAAATATGATTCTGTGGTATTATTTTAATTCACCCTCCTAACTGTAGATTATTCAAGCAGTTATGCTTCCAGAAGGCCTTCAATTAAACCTATAAACTATGAAAAACTTGTCGTCATGATGCCAAGAAAATAATGTCCCACATTTTGGTCCTGAACATGACATCTGAATCTAACTCCAACAGTAGAGCACCTCAGACATTTGGAAATCCAATTGCATTTCAGCTAAGCCTAAATTTTACTGAAGTATCTAAAAGAAGTTTAAAAATGTTGAGGTGTAACTAACTGCAGCTAATTGTTGCATGCCACTGATGCTGAGAGGAAAAAGCAACACCTTTGCTTCAGTGAGTCAATCATGCAATGGAAGGAGGAAACATCCTTCATATGTGTAGGGGATGTATATTAAAAATGCAGGAGAGAATGTAAACAGAAAGTCTAAAGGCCACCAGAGCTAAAGCTTTTTTTGGCAGTACTGTTGAGTAACTTACCCCACAATATTTGATGTGAGTTAACACTATTCAAAAAATCTGAAGCTAGTGCAAAAAAATTTCAGTCTGGAGCTTTTCAAATTGCACAATTTTTGAAGTCAGTGACAAGTCAAAATATTCCACATACACTTAAGAGCTCAAAGAGCACCATCACAACCCACTGTGTTAACTACAAAAAAAAATTGGTAATTTTATGTAAAGAAAATGATGTTTAAAATAGGTTTATTACAAACATTTTTTATATGTCAAGGTTTCTTTGTTCACAGTTCATGCTTAAAAGGACTCCTTCATCAGTTATTTAAGACTACAGCTCAAACAGAAGAAATACTGCAGAAGTAGCAGAACTGCCAATGAATTTCTAAGTTGCCAACCAGGTCGTTATTACAGACTGCAAATCAACATGTCTCAAATTAGCCTCTGCTGTAGTAAGATATGTTCAACTGTCCATTCAGCCATGCTCCATTCTCCCTATTTATTTCTTTTTAAGAGGGAAACCTTGGTTTCTCTCCATCAGGTCCAGACTGAGTGAATAGTGGCTGTTCTTGTGATTCAGAAACATCCATCTGCTCACAAGTAATTGAGACAGCTATGGTATTTTGTGTAAACCTTCAAAATCCCAACATGTGATAGTCTTCAGTCATACAAGGAATTAAAATTAATATTTTCTAGAAGAGGAAGACCCATCACTAACCTCTTTAACAAATTCCTGCCTTTCTGCTCTGAGTTTCTTTTCTTTTGGACAATGATGTTTTGAAGACTGGAGGCTTGAAGGATTCCTCAGCTTTCCCATGGGATAGCTGGCCAAAAAGTAACCTGAAACTCAATATGACATAATGAATATTGTTGGTTTAAAAACATAATAATAGGGGGGGAGTTAAAATCATAAGTAACCAGAATAAACTTTTTGCAGCAAAGTAAATATCATCACTCTTTTATTATTTATAAGTGATACAGCATCAGGTAAACTATTTAACACTGCTCAAAATTAATATCATGCTGAATAACCTGACTAAATGTTTCATGTCAAAAGCTAATTTTTGCAAAAGTCACTACATGATCTACACCACTTTACTCAAACTTACAATGAAACAATATTATCATTCCATGAAATGTGAGTTTTCCCATTTGAAATATCTGCATGTCATCACAGGATGACCATTAAATACTTTATGTGGCAAGAATAAAGTAGTTGGATATTTTCTAAATGTTGGATGAAACTAAACAATGGATTTTACTAATCTGAACAGTGACTGGGACAGATGAAATCACTCTTAACTCTCCAGTCTTACTGTCTGGCACTCACATCACCATCACCCATACACCATCCATCATGCCTCCTCCAGCTCAAAACATTTTCATTGTAGAGAAAAAAGCTGTCATTTTATGCAGCAAAGCTATACAAATAGTGTGTATATTCGATAATACACTGGTATTATCAGGCAGTAACTCCCTAAACTTGGACTACAACAAACAGACCAGGAAAAAGTAACACTAACCTTCATAAATTCAGCCTAGTTTTGTACAACCTGATGTTTTCTGAGCACTAAGCTTTTCTATTTGTGGAAGTGCCACAAACAATGAAGTGCATTTACTATTTACTCTAAGTTTCTATTTTCCCTTTAAACCAGAGCACTTTTCTGATTTTAGTTGGTGGATATATTGACTTTCATTCAACTGCTGACTCCTTCCTCGAGGTCCCATCTTGCTAACCACACCAGGACCCTGAATATAATTGTTTTGGTCCTGCTGTGCTGTATGAGATGAACCAACAAAAATACCCAAATGTATGCCCCAAAAATTAAAAATCAGCCAAATAAATCCTTAGGTCCCTGAAAAAAAAGTGTAGGGATAGGCTGATATTTTCCCTTCATAGACATGGCCCCATTGCATTTCTTTTAATGCATTTGCAATGTTCTCCTCTCTGGAACCATTCCTTTCTTAGATTTAGGATAGAAGAATTTAGAAGTAACTTGAAAGAATCCTAATAATTTAATAATCAAACTTCACTTGAAGGTCAAGAAGCCTTCACTTTTTTCTTAGGTCCTTATAAAATACAAAAAGCTCCCATGCTTTCTTCAGCTTCCTCAGAAAACAGTATTCCTAAATCAAAGCTTTTCTAGCAGTCTCACATAACCTTGGTTCCAAGCACAGGATAAGATTTTCATTTTTAAAAGAAATGGCTTACAGGCTGACTGCTTTAACAAGAATTTTCAACGTTATAAACACTGCGAGTGTGTGACAAATGTTCTGTGATGTGCATGAGTCACTTACTGGGAGAATTTAATATATTAATTGTAAAAATCTATTAACTTAATTGAAGGAAAACATTTTTTCCTTGTGTTTGACTACTTGACTTCTACACTTAGTGGAGTGCATGTAAGAGACTCATCTTTAAGAACTGGGGATCCCAAATATGCCTAGGACTCTGATAATTTCAGACCAAGAGGATATGAAAGTTGTAAGAAATAGAAACCCTTTAAAGACACGTAGTTTGATAGGTTTCAAGTACAATTTGAGACCCAATCAGCTTCTGCAGATTGACTGCTGATAAATTACCACCTCTCTGAATACCAGACTGCTGGCTTGTGAAGTTTATTTTTAACTGATAGTTAACTTTAACTTGCAGTTATATTTTAATTTATAGTTATTTAAAATTTAATTGCCATCATGTCACTCAAAGCTTTGTACAGGCTTTCTTTTTTAAATGGTAGACATAAATCAGTAAAATAAATTAAATGCCACTGACTGCTACATAGTTATACAGCAAATTAATGAAATCACTCAGGAGTACACAGGTAATATAGGCATAAATAATACTGAATCCAACAAGTGGGGCAAATGTGCAATCAAACCTGTCATGCAGCCATGAGTGCAGCTAGGGGGTACACCATGAAAGACAGCTATCTCCTTGTTTTAACTAGCAGCATCTACACCAACCTCAGTTATTAATCCACATCTTAGCCACTCTAAGCTGCACTTGCTGTGGCTGTTTTCCCCTAGTTTTTCACGCAGGTCTTTTGATAGCATGCCAGGTTTTTTCCATGTTGTCTCTCTTAATGGGCTATTTCAATAAATGAAAAATCATCCTTGTACCTCTTGGAGAGATGCAGCTCTTGTGCAGCCATGGAGATTACCATACTTCAAGGTTGAGTTTTGGAAAGCACACATATCTCTTTGAGGACTTCAGGAGGACTTTTCTGGAGCTTACTCCCCTTCATGGCTGCCATTTGCAGCCCAAGCCTGTGTGAAACAATCTTTCTTTACAGACATTCATTCACCCAACTCCACAATGCCATTATTTACATGCCAAAGTAGCAATTGTATCCTGAGAACTCTCAGAGTAACCCCAAAAGCCACAGTACATCGATATTGTGATCCTGTAAAGCAAAATCCTTTCCTCCAAGTCTCTGTTGATCCAATTCACAAGCTATGTGAAAATATAGTGAATTACAAGAATAATAAATTCCCAGAGGTGCTGATTTCTGAATAAAATGTAATGCAGCCATTCTGCCTCTTTCTTGTGACCAAGGGTCTCTCTTTTGAAGCCCAGGGATGTGAACCCTGAGGTCCTAACGCAGTCCTGAAATGGATATTGCAGCTAATTTCTGACTGTGTAAATAGCCTGTCCATTTTCAGGCTGATGGGATATTTTTTCCCCTCCTAAAAATGTTATGTAGTCCTACTGCTCACTGTTAAACAGCTTCTGAGTTTCACTACCGAGGTGCTACATGTCAGGGGTGGATGAAGTGATCCTTTTATATCAATTAGCAATTACTGTAAAGTGCTTTGGGGTGAGATGCCACAAAGGATTAGAACTTCAAGGGAAGAATAAGCAGCAGGAGCACATGAAGTCATAAATGGCATAGATCCTATTTTATGTAAATTGCCCTAGTAATAAAGAATGAGCAAAAGGTCAGATAAATACAGAAAATGACATATAAGCAGAGTAGTCTCTAAATAGAATATTTTTCCAAGCTTTCTCAAGTACCAGTGCGTCTCTAGGCCAATAGCTCCCTCATCTGAGCATCTGCAATATTCAGTAAAACAATATTCTCCAGTTTTACCACCCTGGGAGTTAATTTCATTCCAGACTAACATAGTGTGAGCTCATAAAGTCCATTAGAGGAGAATGAAAATCTCTCTCACATTTAGTAACAAAACAAAAACGTAAGCAAATAAACCTCTCTTCTCTTCCCAAGACATGCACTGTGACTCCCTCCACCCATCTAATCCCAGGAGGATCACTATTCAGGGAACAGTTTTACATATGAGTAACGAATCTAGACAGAATAAAGACAAAATCAAAACTACATATGAAGGCTGGAAAATATCAATTAAGTTACATCATTATACATATTTGAGCAGCCTTGCAATTCAAGATACTGTAGTTTCTAAAGAAAACTCATATCCTATTTTTGCATTTTCATATCATAACAAACAACCTTGCATTAGCTTTAAGAGACAAATTACAGTACTTTGTCCAAAACATGAAAAAGGAAAACAGAAGAATTGATCATTGATAAAAATAACCAATTTGTTCTGCCACCAATACATCAGATCTACAGTTCATTAAATAGCAGCAAAAAGCTGAAGTGAAAAAACTTTTACTGTTCATACCTGAAATTTAAAAGCCATGGAAATTAAGAATCATCTGACTTAAATTTGACCAAGGGAAGCAGGAAAAAAAATTTACCTAGCAAAGACACAGCGAATCACATTCTTATTTTAGTAATGCGTTCAATATTCCAAATAAGTCATGTATCATATACAATTAGCAACATGACTATCACAGCACCAACAGTTCATGTAGTAGCTCTTCTAGTTTGTGTTTATCCTAATAAAACGTCTCACTTAGCACCAAAAAATGACATATGAAGAGCAAATTACACATTAGTCCTTAGTGGAACATTTTAAAGTAGTCCCCAAGCATGCAACAAAATGTTTCATTAGTAGCATGCAAAAGACTTTTAATTTTTTAATTATTTACTGATGCTTTCTGAGATGCAATCATTACAGTTAACAAAATACCTACAAAATACCTCAAAATCTGTAAAATAAACTAATTTTCCCTCCATTTCTATGCAAAAAGTGACCCAATGCCATTTAGCCTGATTTTCAGGCAGTGCATATATATAGAATTTCTACATCATTAACTCAAAGTCCTATGTATCCAAATGTCTTGCAGTTCTGCTGGGTAAGCATTATTTCATTCATGGTGTTAAAAATGCTACCTTTTATACATCAGATATTTAACTTGTTCAGTTATTAAATGCACAGATAGTGCAGCTGACACAAAAAAATATAACCAGCATACAGAAAAGATCCTAAAACTATTACTCCTGGGGGTTCGCATTTGCTCTTTTAAAATGTGTAGGTTCAAATTGATACCTAAAAAATGCAATGATCTACTCATGTTTATATTTATATTTTATAANATATATTAAACTTTTATATTTTTAAATATATTTTATATTGATATACGGTATTTAATTCAACCTAACTATGAAATTGCAACGCAGTCTTGCAATGTCCTATATGCACATGAAAGAGATATGAAAGAAAAGGCAGAAAGTGAAAAAAAATCATAAATGAGAAAGAGCAATCTCTTGCTAAAGCAGAAAACTGTGAGTCAGCGGATAAAAATTTCCCAATTCTTTCAGAGACTGACTATATTAGCACAAAGTAGAAACTAGTCCTCCTATGAATTTTCTTAACTCTAAATCAGGTAGTATTTCTCCCTGACCTCAGAGATACTTCATTTGTTAATATTTATAGGCATTCCTGTCTGCATATACCTGTGTAGATGGGGCAGCCACCAGATATGATGATAATGAAGCACTGAAGAAACCTTCTACAGGCAATATTTTTCATTTTAACAGAAAAATCTAGACTAGAAATCTCAAACACAGACCAATTTTTGTTTGTTTTTTTTTGCTGAGTGGTTAACCCTGACTTGAGCTGAAACTTGTTGAATGCCAAAGCAATGTTACCAAAAGCATTCCTGCTCCATGGGATATTGGAAAGCATTTGTACTCAATTGGAAGTTGGGTGTGACATTCCCTGTCACCAGCATTGCTGCCCTGCTCTGTCCTCTACACCCTCACCCAGCTTTTGTCTCCTGCAAATCTCCTCAAAGCAGTAGCATTGTTCTTTCCTGGCACAGAAGCCCAGGTAAGCCCTTCCAACAGATGTCCCAAGCAAGGTTCAACCACTGTGTCCTTTTTCTCCATTGATTCTTAAAGTTTGAAAGGTTCACACATTTTATGCAAACTCCAACAAAATGAGCAAGCCAAACCCCAGAATGAGTCATTTCTTAAGAAGAAAGATGCACCAATTGAAAGCAAATTGCATATTAAAAAACATTTGTAATGTCTCCAGACTGTATTCTTTGCTCAGGTACAACTGAATTTAAAAAAAATAAATTAAGATATTTTTAAACACAAAGCTCACACAGAAAGGTTTTAATAGATCACCAGCATCAGAAAATTTCTCCCTTAACTTCCTCTATGGATCCATGTTAGCTTATTATAAGTATTTAAATGTGTTAATCTTAGTATGTATGTGAACCAGTAATTTACATTACTAAATTGTGAAGCCTTCAAATATACTTCTGAGTTTGGAAAAGCTTATGTAGATGAAATTGCTTTTGCACACCTTTTTAACTTCTGCTTTTTATAAAAACTGAAACTGCAGTAACACAAGAAAGCTAATGCTGTCCAAAATATTAGGGCATTTTATGAAAAAAAATGCTGATTGATGATGTGGATTCTGTTAATTTCTGCAATTTTTAATAACCAATCCAACCGTTCAGTTGCTTATTTTCTTTTAAATCTTTGGGAGCTCATTAGCTGCAGCTAATACCAACAGAACACCAGTAAATATCCCAGATTCTGATTCCTTCCCTAACTGGCTGATTAAGGGTAATATAAACAGTAAAACAAGCAAAGAGTTATACATCAAACAAACTAGGAAAATAAAGAAAATTCAAGATACCACTGTGCAGAAAAACAATATAAAAACAAAGCAATGATTTTATTTACAGGAATTTTGCTCCTTTATCTGAAGAGCAAAGAGACTCTTAAATTTTCGCATCACAGTTACATAATCAGCTTTCAGAATACCAAAAACCCACACCACATACCACCACACAGTTGCTATGGCAATTATTCATTTACAAGGAAAAAATAAGTGAACAACCAACACAGCCTCTGCATTAGGCAAACAGCACACCTGTAGACATGGTAATTGGGGCTAGCAGAACACATCAGGCCACCAAAACCAGAGCTTGGCATTTCTCAAGTCTTCAGATGCCCTTAGCTCTGCTCCCACACTCTGTTTAAGGCTTGTAAATCATTCCTAATAACCTACTCCAGGTGTGTTCCCACTACATGCAGCATTTTGCAGAATTAACTCAAGCAACGCGCTGAGATTTGTCTTTCCAGATTAAAACCTTGTCCTTCTATTATGTCACTGCACTCCACCTTCTGCTCTATCAAAGGCAGGCTAAAGCCTATCTCCTCATACTGCCAGCTTGCCTTTGTCACTGCTGGCACCCCCTGCCCCAAAGCCCTGCCATGCTGAAGCACAGTGCTCAGCTTCTGCCTTTATAGCAAACAGCAGTGCACTGCACTGCAGCTCCTTAGAAATATCCCTGTTCATGGGCAGGGACACCAATTTCATAGCATTTCTCAGAGTGTCATGGCTGGGTGTAGATTTTTGAGGTAGCAACTGTAGGCAGCAGAGTCTTGGCACAGCAGTTTCACACCGAGTGCAGGCAGCAGCTGCACCAGCACCCCTGCTATGTCATCTGACCAAAACCTGCAGCAGCACTGACAAGGCACAAGTGCAAACGTGGCCAAAGTGCAACACCCCAACTGCTTCTCATCAACAAAGAAGTTGGAATTGCGGAAAAAAAAAAAAAAAAGGAATGGGGAAGGGCCTAGGGCTGGGAAAAGCAGTGGAATAAGTAATGGAGCAGAGGAAAAGACAGAGCCAGCATCTTCATTTTCATACATTCAGGGTGTTCTGGTGGTTTTTCTTCAAACAACCAAACCTCAGAGAATCACTTGCTCCCTCCCCGCCTTGATGGGATGGGGAGAGAATTAAAAGAGTAAATGAGAAAACTCCTGGGTTGAAATAAACACAGTTTTATAGGTAAAGCACAAGAAACACCCACAACGAAATTAAAGCAAAGAACTCATTTGCCATTTCCCAGGGGCAGGCCAATGTTCAACCATTCCCAGAAAACCAGGGCTCCATCACACATAAGGGTGACTTGGGAAGACAAATGCCATCACTCTGAATTTCTCCACACACACACTTCTTTCTTCTTTCCCCCACTTCATATACTGAGCATGAGGCCATTAGGTCTGGAGTATCCCGGGCTGGTTGGGGTCAGCTGTTCTGGCTGTGCTCCCTCCTAGATCCTTGTGCTCCCCCATCCCCTCACTGGTGTGGGGGATAAGAGACAGAAAAGGTCTTCATTTTTTGTAAACTCTGCTCAACAATACAAAAAATCCCCAGTATTAGCAAAACTACATCCAACAAAAATCCAGCCCCAAACAGCCCCAAAACAACAACTATGAAGAAAATTAACTCTATTCCAGCCAAGACCAGCACAGGTGTATAGACCATCAAGATTCATCTTTGAATCTTAAACACACATCCAAAGCCTGTATGACGGGAAAAGTTAAATCCAAAATAGAAAAATGTGGTGATATTTTTAAAATTTCAGATGAGTCTAATGATTTTGTTTAAAAACCCAAAACATAGAGTTTTCAAATATTCAAGACTGGTAGTACTGCTCCACTCACACATAGAACCTCTTCCTCATGATTGCTGAAGCGATACTTATCTCAGCAGAGACCAGATCCCAAACATCAGACTGAGCACCTTGCATGGGCCACTTCACCTTTGAGCCCACACACATCTTCCTAAAGCAGTCCTAGGAAGGAGGATGGATCCTCTGCTGCAACTTGGCTTCAGCTTCAGCTTTACTTCTGTCGCAGACTTCTTGTACAACCACCTAAAAGTATCCATCACACTTCTTCCTGCATCTCTTCAGCTATTACCACCCCAATTTGGTTAATGACAGCCCTGGCACTAAATTCAACATGGCCACAAAAGCCTGCATGAAGTAAGGATGCACATCTCGTCCAATGAGTTCTTTCTGCCAAGACACCACTTAAATGCCACATATTGAACCCAGTAGACTCTAGATGCTGTTGGAATAGCTGTTCTGGCATTAGTTTCTGAAACTATTGTACATACACACCAATAATGAAGAGGCAAAGTCCCCAGTAATACTGCCTGAAACTTTTTCAGGGCTCAAATTTGGAGGCAGGGAAATCAGCAGAAGGTAGTAGCTCCCCAGCCACCCTCACTGAGAGACTGCTCACAGTGTTTTAAGTAGATACTCAAAACAATCTGTGCATGAGTAGTTCTCTGATCATGGCTTCATGGCTGCAAGGGTCACACAGGTCCCTAGACTTTTCTTGAACTCTGTTCTTCATCTGTCCCAACTGGAAAATTGAGCTGGATTATGCCTTAGGACATCACAGAAGGTGAGACTCCAGAACATGGGGATTCTACTCTGCTTTCATAAGTTCAATACCAGCATGAAGAACAGCACATCTAAGAAGAAACATCTCTTTGCAAACACCACCTTCTTCAGTTATTCTCAGTTCACAGGTCAGCAACTGAAGATTTCAAAAGTTATTGGGAAACTAGTTGGTATGATGCATTGATGGATAGTAGGTTTTTGCCCCTCGAACAGGACTCAATATCTGTAATTATTTCTAAAATATTAGAAATTTCAGACAAACCAATCCTTATTCATGCAGGCAGCAAAACTGCCTATACTTCAACCATTTTAACAATGCCTGGGGAAGAATCACCCTTGTGTATCTTCAAAGTAGTTCAGAAGCATGAGGAGAGCAGAGAAAGATTAGAAAGGTGTTTCTATCTCCCACAGATCATCCTCACAATGGCTTTTAATTACAACATTTATAAATTATTTAACTGTATCTCAAACTACATGCTTACACGTAGAAATACATAACACCACATAAATGCAGACATGATGGTCCTATAGATGTATATTTTATAGACAGAGGTTTGGCCTCAAAAGCTATTTATTCCTCTAAATATTTTCCCTCAGGATCCCCTTTGTCAGCTATTCCACTTACACTCTTTTCTTTTCCTGCACTCTGGGCTGGTAAAGTTGGCAGGCAGGATAGCAGGAAAAACATTAAAAATTCATTAGGAACGTTCTATGCATTTTAAAAATCCATCTTAAAAAAAAAAAAAAAAAAAAGAAAGAAAGAAAAAAAGAAAAATCGTACAAAAGCACCCCAGTCTAGTTGATGCAGGGGGAAAGGCGGTGCGCGAGCTTAGTGTGCTCTGCACCGTGGGCACCTGGAAGCAGGGCAAGGCACAGGCAGCGCCGCGCAGGGCTGTGCTCCCCAGCAGGGCACGGCGAGCCCGCGGTGCGAGCGCCACTGCTCCGCCCGAGGGATCCCGAGGGATTTCTCTCAAAGCCAGTCAAACCTCATCTGCGTGGCACCGAGCACAGCCCCAGCCAGGATGACCTGGTTTCCTTTTCGGTTTGCTCGATCACTGTGTGACATTCAGACAATGGCTGTCAGACGTTCGGGCTCTCTCTCAACCTGCCAAGATATTTTCCTATCCACTCAGAATCTGGGGGAGGTTCGCTACCTGCTGCATAGATTTCTCGTGTTTGCAGCTAATGATTTCTATCACACTATTGAAAGTTATGATTATTTTAAAGCAAGTTAAATTTTTTTCTAATTATTATCCCTCCTCCCAAATATATTACTTCAGATTTGAAAGCCAAGAATATTTGGAAACAGCAATTCTTAATTTTTAAAGATTAAGACAGGAACAACCCCAACTTGCATATTTCTGTTTGGTTTTTTGGTTTGGTTGGGTTTTTTTTGGGGGGAGGATGGTTTTGCTTGTTTGTTTAGGTTTTTAAATTTAAATTCCTTGGAAAAATATATATATATAAATTTTGACTACCTTAGAGACAAACTGGGAAAAGGAAAACAAATAAAGAGAATATCTAGTCAGATTTATAAGTATTCCAGAGCATTAAATTTTCCTTTGTCCTTTTGCGGTAGCCACAGTGGAAAAAAAGTAATTTTTAAAATTTATACTGCAAATATTAAAAATAATCCAAAACACTCTCTGAGAAAAATAATATTAAATTCAGAGAAGACAAGGTAACAACTCAGAAATCTTGGAAATGAGAGACTAGACCGAATCAGTAACACAAGGAGTGGAAGAATCTCTCCAAAAATGGGAAAAATTGATGGGAAGCCTGGGGTGGAAAGATGCAAGCAGTAACATTCTCTTCAAATTATCTATAATATACATAAGGGGGAACTGAAATCTCCCACAGCAATTCTCATGTAGGTTGCAAAAATATGTGGAGGACCTTGATCATTACCTGCCATGAGTGTTGAAATGTTGCTACATTTTCCACAGATATATTTTGATGATGGGTAAAGCAATACTATCACATACTGCATATTAATTGCTCCCAGGAGACAGCCTTCTCCTCATTTATAAACTAAATTACCCATTCTTCCTCAGTGCTAGCAAAATGATACCGGTTCAAAAATCTTCTATTTAACAAATCAATCACCCCAAAAACTGAGGTTATCAAGATAGTGGCCACGTGTCTGTTATCACAATTCACAGTTAAAAGTTTTCTTTACAGAATCACAGAATAATTTAGGTTGAAAGTGGTCTCAGAAAGATATTTGGTCCATTCCTCTGTCTTGTCCAGTCTAGTTTTGAGTCCTTCTTGGGACAGAACCTTTACATATTGTCCCTCCTTATATTCTAGTGAAAAGTCTTGTATTTCTTCATGCATTTTATTCTGAGAAAGTATTTCCTAAAATTCTTTAGGATCCTTCAGAATTTAATAAGCCCCTATACAGTAAGAATAAAAGATAATTTTACACTATTTCACTAGTTTAACTAACAATGCCAGAGGTTTTTTAATATATATATATACACCTATACACATATTTACAGAGGGGAATAGAATACATGTATCAGTACCTATTAGAGCTATTATGCCACCCTGTTTTCAAATTATTAAAATTAATCGTACTAAATGATGTCTCAAGTAGCATAATGATACCTTGTAAAAAACATCATTGTTTGATCCAAGATGCAAGTGAAAGGGAACAATAAACACCTAAAATTTACTCTTCACTTCATTTTCTCAAATTTATTTTGTTTCATTACAGTGGAGAAGTTATTATGTCTGAATCACAAATGTTTAGAATTTTATATATTAAAAATTCAATCATAAAGCTCCACCAAGTGGAAATACTTAAAACTACACTAAGCAAATTCATGAACAAAAATTCATGTTATAATTACAACAAATACTCACAAATCCGATTATATTAAATGAAGAACAAATAGGCTGTCCATACCTATAACTCATCATTTTTACCAGTGTACACTAATCACATTATTGATTGGAATTGGAGGAAAGAATAACCTAAACATCATTAAGATATTTAGTTTTCCCTCTGGTTAGATCTTCTCCTTTGAAAACATCCATTTTGCTCTGTCCAGTGCAGACTGAAATTATCTCAAACCTGATTTGGTTTTTCAAAGAAAAGTTACCCTTCTGACTTGCTGAAATTGCTTTGGGAAACCTTAATTTCCCTTTCTTAATAAGCAGTTTTGGTTATTTGCACAAATTAACAGGCATTGCCATTTTAGGTAGCATAAGATTTTTGAACCAATGTAGTTTGTTAAATGGTTTGCTCTTTCTCACTATTGAAATATTCATCATCTGTGTAATTTTAACAACCTGATAAAAACTGTTAAAAGCATAGTTGTGCTACCCAGCAGGTAGTGCCATTTTTAATGAAACCATAACTGTCATAAATAAATAATCAGCTCATGAAGTATTCAAGATGTACCTCAACTTCCATAAGGAAATTTGTTTTGGTACTGGACTGCAAAACATGCCATGACTATTCTCATCCAGTAAAAGAATTAACAGAGAGGTATTTCAAGCTAAAATTTGTTCCCAGAACATTTGAGCTGGACTGTAAAGCACAGAATAAGTATTTTTTTACATACAGAATTCAGAGGGATCCAAACCCACTTGGTATATTTGGTAACACAATGCCTCTTACACAGAAGAGCAGAAATGTGAACTGGTACCTCACTTTTGAAGCAACTCCCTTCCTTCTGAATGCACCATCCAAACATATCTGTGAGGACGTTTAACACATGCCAGGAGACTCTTCTCCCAATGCAATGTGGGTCACTGCCTGCATTCAGAGAGCACTACACAAAGTTATCAGCACAGTAACTCAACTGTATTTTATACAGCAGAGAATCCAAGACCTACAGCCAATTTTTGAAGGCCAAACACCATCAACCCAGAGTGGGTTTGTATTAACATTTAGTTCAGATCACATGAGGCCTTTCAAAGGGAATTTCAGCCACCACACTTATAGATATAGCTCTGGTTGTCTCAATCCTTCAGCTTTGGTTGTCTCAATCCTTCAGCTCTGGTTTGGTTTTGCATTTCCTTGCCCTTGTTTTGTTTTCCAGCCCTTCAGTTCCCACAATCATAGATGTAGTGGAAAAAAATTAAATACTACTCCCTGACTATGAAGGGGAAATGTTTTATACACTACCAGTTACTAAGCAGTATTGTGAACCTTAAAATGGTGAGTAGTAGATGATCCAATTAACTACAGGACAGTCAGACAAACCTCAGTGCAAAGCTAAATCGTGACAAGATAATCTGTGCACAGAGGACTAAAGGATAGCAGGGTAATTAACAACAACCAACACAGTTATGTGGAAAGTGGAGCTTGATGAACTTTTTAAAATACATGCTACAAACCAAATTGATAAGGTAACAGGGCTGACACCAACGATGGTCTGTAACAAATGTGACTGCATGACATTTTCTTTAAAGCCTGGCATTTCTATAGTGGCATTTGTCACTATACAAAAATTAATGAGGTTCACCACAAAGGCTGAAAACCAGTGAAGAGAGATCCCAAAAAAATATGTTAATGTAGAATTATTTATGAGGGATATTTTCAGTAGTCTCAGACTTTGGGCCAGTGCTGCTATTTTTATCAATGACTGGAAAGAAAATGGATAGATATAATGATACGGAGAGTAGCAAACTCTCTGTAACAGAAGTCATTGACTTGGGCCATATAAGTTACACAAGCCAGCTAATCCACTTGAATGCTAATATTTTCAAATACAAGTTAATGCCTAAGAACAAAAGATCACTTTCAAGATGGCAACCTCACCCACAGCCTAAAAAACCACTAATAATTACATTATTTGAAGGTAATGATTAGTAAAAACCGGAAAATAAATTCTTAGAGCAAAACTTGTTTTATACCAACAGCCAAAATCCTGAGATGAAGTGATGAGAGTGAATCAATGCAAAGCACTGAAACTACACCTTGTACAGTGCTGCTTTAACAGATACTTAACTAATAAAAGCCCAGAAGAAGGTCCCAACAAGTTATCCACTGTGGGAAAGATGACTTCTGCCCATAAGCCTGGAAAGGCTCTAATCAATGTGCTGTTTCAGCTGACAGTGAGGAAGAAAATTCATCAGAGATCAACAGATATTCGCACAAGGAAAAAGCTTATGAGATATAGATCCTTAATCCAAAAACAAAACACTTAATCAGGATGCAATCTCCAAAAGCCAAAGCTAGGAGAACTCTGACTAAAAGAGAATAAAAACAGCAGCAGTGATTAGTTATTGGCACCACATACTCAAGATTCTTCAGCACCAGAAATATTTATTTCAGAAACAGACTTTTTTTCCAAATAGAGCTGCTATAGCTCAAGCAGGAATCGCAAGCTCCATTATGATTTATTAATCAAAATCGCCTGTTCCAAATAACACAGGTCAAGCCACTTGAACAGAAGGGTCCCACTGGAGTTTAAAAATCCAAACATCTATGACAGCACCCTAGTCAAGAACTTAATTTCTCCCTCTTTAAACATACCTTTGTACTGTAAGCATTAGCAATGCTGCAGCACCTCTGATACATTTTTCTAGGCTGATAATTGAAATTTCAGTTAAAATATGGTTTATTTATGCTCATTGATGCACTCAAAATAATTTGCAAAGAGCAAATGCATCAGGCTGAGTGAACAGAATAATGGCTCTGCATCTGTAGTGTTTTTGTACTGGTTCCTGTTATTCTTTTCACTCATTTGAATCAATCTGAATCATTTCTGCTTACCTGAAAGGAATATTTTTCAAGCATTATACCCTATTCTGTGGGAACATCATCTCTGTATTTTGTTTCATGGGAATAGGGTGTTATGATCACAAATTAGCACTATGATCAAACAATAGCCTTCAAAGAAGCTGCAATTGTTACATTCAAAACAAAAATTCTTTGTGGGGTGCAGGGTTTTAAAAAAAGCCTTTATGACTGCCCTGGCCCTTGTTTTCAGCCTAATAAAAGTAGTTTCTGACCATTAACAGTTCGTGTAGTTGACTTATGCCAGTGGATGAAAAAATAATTTCCTACAGGGAGCCTTACTTGTCAAGCACATGTCACCAGTGCTCCTCAAGACACTTTCAGCTGTGCCAAAGGGAAACATTTGTGAAGGCCAAGGTGTTGGAAGGCAGCATCACTTCTGTGGAATTCCTGAACTGCATTAATGTGCATAAGCCTTGTGTAATAAATAAATTGCTATTCTTTCCAGCACTTAAACCACCTAAATGCAGAATTCCCAATTTATCCCTTCCTCAGCTGTGCTTCTGTTTTGGATTGTTTATCCTACCAGCAATCAAGGTGACCTGTATTTCCTGTCCATGTGGTATCAGACTGCCATTATTTTCTCTTTAACTGCATTAAGTGAAGCAAAACACAGGTTAAATACTGTCTTTTTTACCATATAATCATTTAGAATAACTGCAAAAGAAAGTTGTGCAATTGTCTCATCCTATGCATTATATCCTATTTCCTTTACCCTCTCAAGCTATCACCTACTTATGGTTATCCAGCTGTTTTAGGAGCAGGTAAGTGAGGTTGTGGGTTGAGCTCCAATTTGACAGCAGCTGGTTTGTTCTTTCATGTAAATTCACAGGTGATTTTTCCAATCAGACAGAATGAAGGGCAGTGCCCAGTTTATTATTACTGTGCTCACACTGCAAAGGCATTGTCAATAACCTTGCCAACCTCCTGTGGTTTTTCATTGGCAGTTAGCAAACACCTAAGCGTGACCAAGCCTTGAGCCCTGAGACATGCTGAGCACTTACCAGACATTTTGGAATTTAAAATAATATAATTTTTTAAAAATCCCCAAACAGCATTACTCTGTAAAAATTTTAAGCAAATGAAGAATTGGAGAGAAAAAGAGAATAAAAATTAGTCTAAAGTAAGAAAGATGGTACTTCACAAACTACTCATCTTTTTCCAGTCAATTCAACTTCTTCAGAATGGAACTGCAGCAGAAATTTTTTTTTCCTACTCTACCACATAGAATTTGGATATTTAAGGAAAACACTCTTTACAAACAAGAAATGTAGGGCATCTAAAAATCCTGCTTAAAAACCAGCCTCATTTTCCTGAGAAGGCCTGTTTTGCAGAGCTATTGTAAACAAAGCCATTGAACCCATGAAAGAGAAGTGACTTTAGGAGTGTTCCAGTTGCACCTACTGAACTGTGTTTAGACTTTGTGTTTGACTCCAGGATTCCTGGCTGTGTGCTGCCCTCCTCCCAGCCAGCTAATCCCTGTCCCCTGACCTGTCCCTCGCCCTGTGATTCAGTGGGGTCTGTGCACAACAACCCCCCTGCCCTGGCAATCCTCTCTGAGTGTTTACAAGAGGGCAAAGCCCCTTCGATTCTCTTCTGCAGACCTTGAGGAGACAGGGATAGGCAACAGCTTCTTAATGTATTTCATTACAGTCTTCATTAGACAAGGAAGCAATTCCACAGTTTTAAAATCAAATAATGTTTTTCATACATCTTTCACTTCCTCTCCCACTATCTCCCATACAGGCTCTCAAGTTTATTATTATAAATCTGTCACTAAACAAAAAACGCCAGAGTATGTGAAGGCAAGATTCCTGAGCTCACCCCACGCAATAAGGCAAATATCTCAAGAAAAACTGAATAGAAGTTTGCTTTTGTCAGGTTAATGCAACAGGGTAAAAAAATTCCTTTATGCCAGCTACCCGCAAGGGTTGTGATTTTAGCTTATGGACACAGATCTCAGAAGACAAAAACAATCAACAACAGCAAATTGAAATATTCTTCAGGTGAATAACCTAGTAAATAACTTTAAGCATGAGACTGTCCCTTTGAGTCTAGATTTTTGAAAGCTTTGTTTATTCCACTTTGGATATTCTGCCTTAACCAAGTTATTCCTGATTTAATCTGATGAAAACATAAACTGAACCCAGGAAATGAAACAGGCTAGCAATTCTCTCTGTGTTCCACTCAGTGAATTTTATAGATGTAGTAATTCAAAAACATTTCATACCCAAGGAAACCCAAACAAACCCTTGCTGTTCGTCCATGCACCAAAGGGTTTAAGGATCTGTGATGTACATGCCAGGTGTGAATGCTATATTGCATACAGCTGTCCCCCATACAAGTAACCTACAAATAATGCTACAGACATTTGGCTAAATGCATAACAAATTCTTCAGGTTTTCTTTATCTATAAAGTCCAAGTCAGTTCCTATAACACAGCTTTTCTTCATCAAAAAAAATGCTGCATCATTGGAACACTTTTTGTGAGCAGGCTGATGGGTACTGTACTTCAGGAGTAATCTTGGCTTTTAAAAGCCCCCCCTGCAAGAACACAAGAATCTGCTTTCTCTCTAGACAAGCCATAATACAATCTTATGTGCTTTATATTTAAGTTTAGCACAATATTAAAAGTATTTAGAAATACTGTATCAAAGAAAAATAGGGATTTTAAGCCTTTCCATCTCTCATGGTTTAACCCCAGCCAGCAGCCAAGCTCCAGGCAGCCACTCGTTCTCTTCCCCACCCATGGGATCAGGGAGAGGATGGGGAGAATGAAAGGAAGAAAACTCATGAGCTAAGGACAGTTTAATAGGGAGAGCAAAAGCCCCGCCCACAAACAAAGCAAGACAAGGAACCAATGCCCTGCTTCCCAAGGGCAGGCAGGAGTTCAGCCTTCTCCAGGAGAGCAGGGCCCCATCACAGGTAATGGTGGCTTGGGAAGACAAACCTCATCAAATGTCCCCCTTTTCCTCCTTCTTCCCTCTGCTTTCTAGACTGACCATGACACCATATGGTCTGGGATCTCCCTTTGGTCAGCTGGGGTCACCTGTCCTGGCTGTGTCTCCTCCCACCCTCCCAGGCACCCCCAGCTCCCTCGCCAGCCTGGCTTTACAAAAAGCAGAGAAGGCCTTGGCTCTGTGCAAGCCCTGCTCAGCAATAACAAAAACATCTCTGTATCATCAGCCCTGTGCTCAGCACAAATCCAAACACAGCCCCACACCAGCCACTGCAAAGAAAATTTACTCTACCCCAGCTGGAACCCCATCCCCAAAATTCCCCTAATCAGTTAATTCTTTTGAAAATCTGATGGAAACACAAGTGCTACTTGCAGAACGTACAACATCCATAGAAAGTTAGGGAAATGATTATAGATTCAAGGAATTCCAGTCACAAAAATACTGATGTTTGTATTGCTGCCTTTTAAAGCAAAATGTTTGCCATTTCACATTCAAAAGTCAACATTGTTATTAAAAAAAACAAACAAACCAAAAAACATTAAACAATGAAAAGTTTTCAGTCTCTTTCTGAAGAAAAAGAAACTGTAGAAACACCATAAAGGATTGAATATATATTTAGTAAAATCTGCTTTTGTCTGAGGACGTTCAAGGTCCAATCCAAATTCTCAAAGTCTGAAATTCTTTGATTTACACATAAATTGGATCAGGCTCTCAACTGTTTCTTTTATAAAACTCATATGATCAAAACAATTGGCTGCAATGACAACCTAAAGTTACACTTCCCTCTTGTACCAGGTTATCCTACTACAGAGCTTCATTTCACTTTTCATTTTTTCTTAAATGTCACTCGACAACATTCAGATTCCAAACTGACCTTTATCTTTACACTAATAGCTTTTCTTATCAGCGGCAAAATCACTACATCTTCCACACAGCTGATCTGTCACTGGAATAATCCTCTGTTTGGAATAATCTTTTACCCTAACATTTGGTGCTGACTATTAATAAATTAAGAACTAACAGCCAAATAATTACCCTTTCACCTAGGAAAACACTGGTGGCCACCACAGAACGCTCCCTCATTGACACAGTGTTGTGCCCTGTGTAATTGATGCAAATGCATGAGGGGATACTGGTATGTTCCCTGCTCTGGCTGTCACTTCCACACACTCACTATTTGTCTCCACAGGATGGCAGAGGCAATAGCTTACTGCCAGGATGTTTTTGTTTGTTTATTGGAAACAACTCTACTTCTAATGGCAAACTATTTCTTTATTGTGACAACAAAGATAAACCTTTTTTATTTTTTTTTCCCAAAAGGCTACACATATAGGTGCTGCATAAAATGATCTCACATTCATTTCCAGATAAGTTTGAACCTTTCCACAAAAGCCAAAAAATATTTATTTCCAGCCTGTGTACGTAATGTGTACGGCTGAAAATTGGCAAATCTTCCTTGTCTGTTAGTAGCACATGCATCGTAAATTATGGTGCATAGAAAAATTCAGCATTTCACCTTGCATAAGCATATAATTCATAGAATACTGCAGATGAAGGAGCAGAGATCTCTCTTCTCCACTACCAATAAATTAACCTCCAACTTTGTTTTATACATCTGCCAGCACAGTGGTGAACTGAGGTGTTGCAGGCGCCATTGTGATGGACTAAGGAAATGCTAAGGTCTGGTGCTTTACCTCATCAATCTGGAACCCGAATGGAGCTTTCCCTGAAGGTTGCCTCCAAACACATTCCTGAGGAGCACTGACTGGTGACCAGAGCGTCTGGCTGGAAAAAACAAGTTCTGCAGCACAGAAACAGTGTTAACAGCTCTTCACCAAGACATGTTACCTCTTTAAGGATATCTTTTCACCACTACTGAGTGAGGGGCTGACCTCTCCTTGAAGCAGATAAAATAGTCTGAAAGCAACACTTGGGTTTTCTCCTCTTTTTTAATTAACAATGTGGTATTTCATATGGTACATTTTCACATTTCCCTCCCCCTCATTGCTTGGATTCTTATCAAAGTTACAGACTAGACACAGGGTAATGCAGCCACTGACTCTGCTTGCCCATTTTCTTAAAATATGCCATAGAAAGTGCCATGAAAGGATATTCCTTCCACAGCATTTAAGGCACCGTATGGAGCTATCTAGCAGACATGGATTTTATTCTCAGCCTGTTCAGTGACCCTAGGGAATACCTTCCTCCATCACTTTCTTTTTCCACAGCCTAGAAATGACAACATTTGCTTTTTTTTTTTTCTGTAAAACTAAGATTTCTAGTAAGAAAAGAAAAGAAAGACATTAAAAAGGACAGTATAAATGTCACTATAAGGAATTCTTTTATCAACAAAAAGATTTAGCTGAGTTCTATCTACAACAGAGGCTAATAATAACAAACATTATTTACAAAGGATAAATTAAACTACATAAACTGTCACTGAATTATCTAATTGGCATTTTCTCTCTCCCAAATGCACTCCAGATTAAGTATGTATTCACAACGTCTCTTAAGTCTTTAAACTATTTATAACTCTCCTAAACACTGAAATAATGTATTTACATCAGGATTAATCATCACTATAATTTAATTAGCATTTGACAAGAATTGATTTGGCAGAACTTTTTCCCTTAAAAATAGGAAATGGCCATAAACCAGGGGAACGGCCATAAACTAAATACACTGTTTTTTCTCTCCATCTGCTTCTGGTAAGATGCATTCTTCAACTGCTAATTCAGTCAAGATCTCAGCTTCATTTATCCAGTTAATTAGAGTCAGATGCTGACAACATCAAGATGATAAATCAAATCTGGGTATGCCGGCAAAAAGAAAGCTGCTGCTAACACCAATGAACATGTTTTGATTCCTTACAGACCTACATATGAAAAGAGGATAAACCAGTAGCACACTAGGAGCAGAATTACAATTATATCTCATAAAAGATGTGTCTAAAATTTAGGTACTAAAGCACTAATCTTGTAAAAACTTGAACTCAACAGCCAGATCTAGAACCTCACACTACTGACATGCTGCAGAAGAAGCTGAAGTGGTGTGTCCCCCTTTTAGGGCACTGGCTTACTTACTGTGCTTGCTGTAAGAAGTTGTTTGCCATCTCCTTCAGCTGTGTTTCAAAAAAGAGTGGTGTTGACCCTTGTATTTTATGGATAGCCTGACCACCCAGCCACTCACCAGGAGCTCCCAGAGCACACCAGTCAGATCCTTCCTCTGGGATCAAGTCACCCTGAAATGCCCCAGACTAGTGAAAAGAGGGCAGCTTGTGGAACACAGAAATATGCAATTCTAGCATTTGCAGAATTTAAAACATCAAAAGGTGTATGCAGACTGGACTCTAACTGGATTAAAGTAGCACATGTGCTGGGGTTTACGATTTTGTTCTTGAGAACCCACAGGCATTTACACCTTTTCAGAGAGCAATAAAGAGATGTAAATGATCCCATCTAATATCCTTTTTGTGCTTCTTTCTGTTTACTCTACGGGATCACATCTGTGTCACTGACAAAGAAAGCCAATCATAATTAATGCTGACTTAGAAATTACAGAGGGAGAATATGCCACTGTGCCTTCTACATTCTATGTTCATGATTAGATGGACGAACTCTGGACAGATTGAGAATATTCCACAATACTAAGAAAATTTCAAAATTAGAAGACAAAATGTTGCAGCATATGATTTTCTCCCTACAAAACATAAAGCAAACAAACCAACCCTTAGCTCTAAAGCAGTGAACAAGTTATCTCAGAGCATAAAGAGTAAGAGGACCCTTGGGGCTTCTATTGAAACCATATAACAATGTTGAGTATCAGTTCTACAATGATCTATGTGCACAAAGCATACACATTGTTAAAGGATATATAGACTCCTGGGTCACTAAGTTCAGCCCCAAACTACCAAAGTGTTTTCCCATGTCTTTGGTAATATTCCATAAGTAAGCCCGTATTTCTTTTCTTACTGCTTCAGAAATAGCCCTACTCAAATTAACTGACTAACTAAAACCCATAGGCAATCAAAAGCTCTTTTTCAAAGTTCTTTTTCAGGTAGCAAAGGATTCATTTCAATCCCTAAACTTGGCAAAAACTCATCTGCCCATGAAAACCTACACTATACAATGACATTCCTCAACTCCCATTCCCAATGTATCCTTTCTCAAGGCCTCACAGTGTTGCTACATTTCAAGTCACAGAGTATGGCCTCGACATTATTATCTGACCAGAGTGCCAGTGATTTTCATTTTACAGACTAACAGCCCTCCATCAGAAGCACAGGAGCTGAATTCTGGTTCCCAGAATCAACATTTTGTCTTCTGAGCATCCAATTTTTAAAGCAGAAGTACTACTCATCCAACTGCAGAACAATTCCAAGTGCCATAATTCACAGGATCAGGAAGTTCACAGCAAAAGGTTGAAGGATCCTTTTAACTATGTGTGGATAACTTAAAAAGATAATATAGGATACCTAAAGAAAAATAACAAGTTTATCCAAAGCTAACATGTCTGGAAACAGCTGAAGAGGCAAAAAGCAGACCTACACAGGAAATTGCACTTTCTTTTCTAAATGCCCCAGTTCTGCACTGATACCATGTGGCACTCCTCTCCCATCTTTCTCTGGATCCCTGTTGACAGCAATTCACTGCCTTTACTTGAAGAAACTTTAACAATCTCAGACAGAAACATCTTGGCAATAACAATGAAAAACTCACCATTCATTCTGGCAGGTACCACAGACATCTGTTGTACAGGTGCAGTACTTGAACTGCTCAAGCAAGAGAATCACAACAGCAGCAGAGGTGAGGAACATGAGAGCAGGACAGGCAGGCATTGTTATCTGGGGATGTGGCCACAATGGATCCGGGCAGTAAGACAACCAAAGACCAATCTGCCTGAAGGAAAAAACTTTTGTTATTGGTAATCCTACATCTCCATGAAAGGTACTGAGCTTTGGAAAGAGTGGAAATAAACATATCTTTGGGAATCACTCTTCTTCTCCAGGAAGAAGTGCCATTTTTGTATCTAAAAATGGCAGAAGGAGGGTGCCCTCCCACACTGTGAGCTAATGGGGTGTTCTGAACTCTCAGGTGAGACGCAGCTTATGGACAGGTCACAAATAAATAATTGCAATTCTATCCTGAGGCCCATCATCACCCCAGTTTTCAAGGCAATATGCCACAAAGCCATGACATAAACTGGTACTATAAACAGACAGCCCAGACTGGTCCTTGGCACCTTGCTCAATTTCACTCCCTTGGTTATGCAGATCTTAACCCATGTTAAGCTTACACAGAACTTACATGGAACCCTTGTTTTCAAAACCTTAGTGTTTCCAGGCTTTAATAGGAAATTAACACCTCAAACTAGCTTTTTCTTTCAATTTCAGCAAATATCTTAAATTATTTCCCCTCAGCATGTCCTTAGCATTAAATCACAGTGAATGATTTCACCAATGACCTCAAGTTTGTTGGAGTTTTGGTGATTTTTTTACAGTATATGTGATCTACAAGTATTATCTCTAAGGATTTGAGCTGCACAGTATTCTACTAAACCAAGTGAATTTCTCAGAGGTGGGCTCTCACTTTAATATGTTACAGCAAAACTGTTCCACAATATAAGTAAATAAATGTGAAAACAAACTTGACCTGACTACACAAGTTACATTCACCAAGATGAGGGAAAAAGGATAACCCAGTGAAAAATTCTTCTTGCTACAGCTGTTTCTCTTGTCTTGGGTATCAATATTAAAGTGAATTATCAGTTTGATGCCATCTCGGTTTCTATTCTTATCATTGCATAAGGACTTTTACACACTGATACATCAGTTTTTCTCCAAATGGGAAGTGTTTTTATAAACACTGCTCAAATATACACAGTCTGAATATTGAACCTCTCAAGTATATATAAATATTTTAGTTTTTATAAAAACATCCAAAATTTCTAGTTACTTACTTCAAAAGTCTCACTCTTCCTTAAACTAAAATCTTATTTTCCATAATATTTGACAATTCACTCAGACTTCAAATTTATACAGTATCAACATAAGCTATGAAACAAAATTCATTCCAAGCCAGCAAATGATCTCATTTCATATGCACGTTCTCTATCTGAGTCCAAGTCCCTACAAGGCGAGCACACAATGCAATTTCCTGCAAAAGAAAACCACTGAAATTAGTCAGGGTGACAAAAAACTCAGATTAGACTCGGCAAAAGGTTCACAATAACTTTGCCAAATTGGCTGTTTCTGACTTTTAACGACACCTAAAATCATGTTTGAGCCACTCCAGTTGAAGCAAACCCCTGTTTCTGTCCCAGACTGATTCTCTGCGACAGTACCATGAACCAGGAGGAAACAACTGACTTGCAATAACAAGTCCTTACTGAGGTGTTACATATAAAAAGACATTTATCTAGGTAATTAGCAATGTCTGCAAAAAACCCTCTGCTGTAGTCGTAATTCTCAAAAAAAAAAACTTAATAATTTTTTAATTATGTTTAAAAAGACATAAACTTCATGCTCACTAAACATAATACGGCTTCAAAAATACTGATATGAATGATTCATCAAAGGATGAAATGTGAACACAAATGACAAAATGATCCCTGCAAACCAAAATATATTCTCCACGTGAAAGTGGTCAAGCTAACACATGGCACTTATATATTGTAGTTCTCTCCAGGAAATAAACCCAAAAACCATGAAAGAAGGAGCACAGCAGACATATCAACATAATGTTAGTATTGAAATATGCATTGGAAAGTCCACATATAAGGGTATGTGACTGGGAATAAACTAAACCAGAATTTTGAGAAATGTAAAATCAATCTATTTATAGTTATTATACTGTAGATTTTAAGCTAATGGAGACTAGTCAGAAACACCTACACCACCACTGAGAAGAAGCTGAACTTGCGATTCACTGCATTTTGGTTTTGTGTCCATATTTGCTAGCCTACAATAATTAATTTAATTAACATAATGCTTTCCAATTACCAAATAGTTTCATTAGGCAAGCACAAAGCACATCGAACCACCTTCTAAGAGACTGACAGAATAAAATTAGGAAGGTTTTGTTTGCAAAAGTTCTATTAATGCATGTTACTTTTTTGGGGCAGGAAAAGACCCAAATATTAATTTAAAGACATTTTCTCTTTTTATTTATAATTGCACTCCAGTCTTTCTGGCTCTTAAACTTTGTCTTCTTTTCATCTAAAATGAAAGTGATCTTACTTGTACTGCCCAGCACTGGGAAGAGGAGAAATCATCACATTCTGGAATCCTTGAATGCAGTGTTTCCACAGTTTGAGATTTTTGCAGGGATCTGAGGCAGAGGATGTGTGACGTATCAACTCCAGCCAGTTTAATTTTAGGAGGCTTGCTTTATTTTCTTATACTCTGGTTGCTTTTCCAAGCGAACACAAGAGGGCACAGCTCATGTGCAATCTCAGGCTGTATTCGTATCCAGTATACACCAAATTAAAATGAGCTCTGACTACATGCAAAGCAGCCCCCTGTGGAAAGCTCACTTGTGAAAATAAGGCAAAGACAGGAAATCTTACATACAAATAATTTCAGATAATATATGAAAACTGAAATGCTGTAAGTGAAATAACATATGATTTCCATGAGTTAAAGGTAAATCAGGACCTCAAAAGCAATGTGTAGCATGTGCAAGTTAAAGTATCTATTTCAGGAAATCTGACACTGATTCAACTAACATCTGAAGATTCTGAATATAAAGCATCCTGGAAAAGGAAATACAGAGTGACTCAGGAAAAGGATCAGTCTGAGAAGGGTGGGGAAACCAAATGAGAATATAGGATTGTTGTTCCCTACACTAATCCCTTGAGACCAAGCTTATCAGTCTATTTTTGACGCAATGATTATTTTAAAAAGTCCGAGGTTGGAAGACTTACTAGTTTTTGTTACTGTACTATAGTTAATCAGGTGTTCCACTTAAATACAGCGTTTATGCTCTAAGATAATCCAAAGCAATTTTAAAATTTAGTTATAAAAGCCATCTGATAGTCAATAACAGAACAAGCCATTGTTAAGTTTAAAAGAAAAAAAGTTAACTGTAGGGCTGGTAAGAATTACATGTATTCAAAACCTCTGTACAAGCCCCAGGAAGCTGGACAAAGTCAGGACTGATAAGGAACACTGTTTAGAGCTGACTTAATTTTGCTTCTGCAGCTTCCAGTCACAGCTCAAGCACCTTATACAAACACCTTCTCCCAGTGCAGAATTGAATAGGTAAAACCCACCAAGTTCTAGGCCATATCCTCACCCCCTCTGAAGAGCCTGGACTAAGGAAAAAGCACCACACTGCACATAAGGCCACAGAAGTTTCCATTCATCCACGGACAAACTCCACAGTGGTGTGGTGGCAGCACCCATGTGCATCACCCTGTCCTTAAATGCAGAGCAGTGGTACACCCAGAAGGAGAGCTGGTCCCTTTTACAAAGTTTGCCAGTGCCCCTTTTGCCATATCAGTTGCATTATTTGCAGTCATCCCTCCTGCCTTCAGAGGAGCCAAGCCCATCCATTCACCTGCCCCAAGAAGAATGGTGCTCTCACAGCACATGATAAGGTTAATAATAAATTACAGAATTGTTTAGGCTGAAAAAGACCTCTAAGAACATCGAGTCCAACTGCAACCCAGCACTGCCAAGTCCACTCCTAAACCATGTCTCCAGATGGCACATTTAAATGTCCAAGTAACTCCTGCCTTTTGCACCTATTGACATTCATATAAGCAGTAAACTGCTTTGTCTTCTTGGTTTAAGAGCACCTGTCTTCATGGGGAAAGTAAAGCCTAAGGAAATTTACTGTGAGGTCTGGATGAGAAAGATGCAGTCTGAAAAGCGGCTCACAAGAAGCATGCAAATGAAAATAGGGACTGACAGCAACTGTGCAGTAAAAATCTGCCCTAAAAAAGACTAATGTGCAGGCATGATTGGGGCATAGGTCCAATACACAAGCTGTACTTTCTAGGATACGTCACCAATCTGAAAACACTTTTGGCCATAGGATTTAAAACCTTTTTTATGCTGTTGATCTTAGCATACTGTTTTTCCCTGAGTAAATACTTTGCTTTTGCTATTAAAATTTTAAAAAGCAGGAAATGGGCTGGAAACACCTCCTGTCAAGACATTACTGTGAATGAGACATCAGAGAGTGTGGTTCAATTTAAAACAGGACTTTAACATGGCGATGGTCAACACCAAAATGCTTTGTTGCAGGTACAGGTCTGAAACTCCACCTTCCTCCTAGGTGAGACTCTTCCTCACATCCCAAAACCCCATCCTAGGTTTCAGATGCCTAAGGTATCTTGTTGGATACAGATGAGTGGTTTGCTTTTCCTTGAAAGTAAACCCAGTGGGAACAACACACTTTATCTAACAGTAATCAGAGCATCCAAAACACAAGAAACCTGAAAGTAAAAACTCCTCAGTGAAAAAAAATTCAAAAACATCTTCCATCTTCTGTTAAAATGCCCTAAACATGGGGCTGCAGATAGCAGCACTGTGAAGGAATCTGTCACCTCTCCCAGGGCAGCACACCACTGGATATACACAGGTTCTGATCACCTGAAACAAAAACTAATATTTTGTCCTCCTTATTACTTATATTAGCAAGTTCATTATGTCTGTTTGTCCTCAGGATGAAAACATAACTGGAAAATGAAATGGTTCTCTAGCTCAGGTAAAAGTGATGAGCAGCAGTTCTATTATGTCCAGAGCTGAGTGCAAAAAGCGAGCAAGTTCAGGGAAAGAGGACAGGAAATTGAGAGGAAAGAATAAACACATGAAAGAACAAACTGCTTCTTCCTATGAAGTTATCAGTCACAGTGTATAATTTTAAGCAAAATGAAATCAATTTTAAAAATTGCAGACCAAGACAATACAAGGCACATGTATTTGCTTTTACTTTCTCCAATAGCATGATATAAATTTGTAACAGAAGCAGAATTAAATTTTAACTCTTTTCAGAAGGAACTGTTTCAAAAGTAGTAACAGGCTTTCAAAGAAAGCAAAGATCACTTCAGCTGACATTAGTTTCTGGCTCCATTCTCTGAAATGCTATATGTTATCGTGCACATGTTTGTTTTTATCTGTCACTGTGGTTTATTGTTAAGGAAGTGTAGTATCAGCTGTCTCTTCCCTGCCATCAAAGCTACTTCGTTAAAGTTAATAGTGTTTGACTTCCAGAGGATCTTTTACCAAAGTAACACAAAAAAACTTCTGCTCATCATTATTTTTTCAGCAGTAAAGATATCAAATGGATGCAGTATCCCCTTTACCTTTTAAAAAAGAAATCCACTGCATGAATTTGTTGAAAGCAATTCTGTTTGTCGCTTGCCAAATTACTTGAGCTGTGAGGAATCAAAATGTTAACCACACACCATCAGGTTTCAGAACATGCTGCATTAATGAGTATCTGCCTTGGTTGGTGGAAAAGTACAGTACAAAGGATCCCTGCACCTGTGTGCACTGCCTTCTGCCCAGCATTACTCCTTAATGGTTTTAACTGCTTGTATTACTGCCATGAAACATTCAGCAGTGCTTTGCCTCCAGCCCAGAGGAACACATTGTGATAGTCTTAGCTAAAGAACATTCAGAGAATATTAAAGAAATCAATTCATTTTGGTTTGATTTTAATTATAAATTGAGAAGTGTATGATATACTGTATAACTTTTAAAACTTTTCCTATACTTACAAAAATGTGTTCCTTTTTATGATACTGTCACTGTTTTTTAGTGCCTTTGCATTTATATCTCTCCTCATCTCTTCTTTTCTGCAAGGTACTGTAACCACACCTGATTTGAAGAATAAGGGTCACTCCAAGTAACTGGCATTATCTGGGGAGGAGGGGCAGACAGGAACTGGCAGTACATTTTATGATTTTTAATCAGAAATCACTGCTGAAAACTATTGATGTTTAAAAGCTACCTACATAAATTAAAACGTTGCTACTTTAAATAAAAACCATTAATTTTCATAAAACTACTTAGGGACTGAGTGTATGAGCCTTAGCATTATACACATGTATCCTGTCAACAGTAAAATGCAAAGACATGACACAATAACCAGGAAATTGTTCCTGTATAAAAAATATAAAACCTATTTAAAAATATCAACAGTTTCAGACACAGTCTATCATATTCACAAATATACCTTAATTCTAGCAAATGTTTATCAGCTCAAATATGAGAGCTCAAGCTCAAATAGGCTTTACACCAAGTATGTAAAATATGCTCTAAAAATCTTGTGTTCCTCAATAACCTGTAGCAAAAGAAAAATAAAAAGTAATATTTTATGCAGTATTAAGATATTGCCAATCTCCTTAAATATATTACAATAGAATATCATAAAAAGAGAGAGGATTCATATAATGCTTACAATAGTAGAATAAGTGTATTATAACAGTTAGTTATCCCATGCACACACCCCTTAAACATGAGGAGGAATTTCTTGCTAGCCATTTTTACCTGAATAATCTCAGTACCATCTTTTCAAGATGCACCCATACTATTCCTGGTATCTGGGAATACATGAGGTCGTTTAACTGAGGAACAAGACACGAAGGCAAGTATGCACACCTTCAGAGCATTTTACCCTGCTTTTAAAAATAAGGGCTTTTTCAATATGCTTTTCATATTAATAAGTATGTACATATGCATGTGTATATCAAACTGTCTCGTGTCTCAGAAAATCACGTCAGCTTGAAGCGTACAGAACCTAAGTGCAGCAAACAACTTTTTGTTCCAGAGAATCTGAGGTGCGTTTACTTGGTGATCCCCTCCATGTGAAATTACTGATAGCAACCAGGCTGAAAATAAACTCACTATGTATATTGCATGAATCAACTATTAAGACGTCGAAATCTAGGTACAAACGAGCACTCCCCCCGACCATGGGCGGAGAGGGGCGGTGTGAGCAGAGCCGGTGGCAGCCAGCACAAGAGGGAGCAGTCGGGTAACGCTGTGGAGGCTGGTCACTCTCCTTGCCAAGGTTTAAGAGAGGTTTACAGAACCTCAGCCTGCTGCGGGGACAGCCGCTTCTCAGAGCCCCCGGCGTGCCCTCAAACGAGCACCTACCAAAAAATGAGAGCTCCCTCCAGCCAAGCCACTGTCCCCACGCTCACCCCCCACAGCACCCCTCTGGCCATTTCACCCAGCTGCCCGACACAAGGTTTGCAGCTCTTTGCTAAAAGCAAAATGCATAGTGACAGTTGCAGTCTGATTGCTACTTTCCCCTCAATTGCAGTATCCAAATGTTTGTGGGGATGAGAGAACTTCTGTACAGTTATTTCATTTCGGTAATCCAGCAACACTGCAAATCAAGTGAATTACAAGACATCAGAGAGTATCATACAAGGCTCCGTGTGCTCCTGCATTTTGATTCATTTCAAACACTACAAGAAAATGTTAATCGTCAACTTTCTTTTGCAGGTTTTCTTCCATTCTGAGGAAACTGGCAGGTTGCAGTGCACACTGAAATACACTCAGAGGAATTTTAAGTCTTGTGAGCTTAGTTGTTTTACTGACAAAAGTGATCCTTCTGCAGAAGTCTGGAAAATCCTCAACCCCAGTTCGTTGCCACAGTTTGCTGTGAAGTTCTTCCAGATTAGCACAGCTGTAGCATTTCCTGTGTTTGCTGTCTGGAAACCACCTTCTCCAATACCCAGGACTGTTCCCTCTTTAAGGACTCTGAAAACTTTTAGTTTCATATCGGCAAAGCACAAAGTTAAATATAACCACCTTCTGCCTGTGATTAGCAATCTTTGCCACTACAACTAAACATTATTTCAAAAAAAGAGGTTGAAATGTAATTATCACTGTAAAAGAAGTAGCATTTTACACCAAGGTGCCTAAAGAAAACTAATTTAAAAGCCCAAGAAGGTCCAAGCAAAAACCAAGCAAGCAAATAGATAAGAAAAATAGATAAGAAGCAGCAAAGCAGGCAGAGTTCACTTCTAATCTGGAGCTTCAATCAATAACTATTTTTTATGTAACACATATGTTTCATAAATTATTTATACTATTATAATATTTAAGTCTCCATAACAACTCTGAGAAAGAAAACTGTAAATTACCAGGCAGAAAAATCCTCCACCCAGCGATTATTCCTACAAGCGCTTATTCCACTTCTCAGATAACTTTGTGAAATAAATTCACAAAGCACAAAACCCCACCCAAATTCCACAGAAGCCAGTGGGACTCCTTCCACAGAAGCAATGACAGCTTCACTGACTTCACACTGCTCACTGCACCACAGACCACAATCTGTCCATTAGCATTTTGAAAGCCATTAAAATACTAAAGGTAGAATACACTAGATTTTTTTTTAAGGCCACGCCTTTTTAATTCTTGCAATCAGTTTTACATAAGCTTTTTCATAAATTGAAAGGATTATCACCCCAGTCAAACCTTAAAACTATTACTCTGCAACACCTGCAAGCAATTTTTATCTCAAAGATTTGCTGAAGTTAAATTTCGCCAGCTGAAAAGACCATGACCATTATTAAAAGAAATGCAACAAAATCCCCTAAGTGCAGCAGCATCTGAACTGCAGGTCCTATAAATCAGCCCTTTAGTTTAATTATAAAGAGTGTATTTATAGTGGAATCACTCCAAAAACATTACAGATAGGCCAATTAGTTACAGGCTTCCCTCAGAATAAAGTGAATGTAAGCTGTATTCTTACTTCTGTAGGTTACATGAAGATTTTCATCTGGAAGAAAAAGTTTATTTATTTAAATTCACATTCTCCTTTTTGTTTTTTACTTACTGCATGCTGTTGTGAACCAAAGGAAAGATTTAAGGGTTTTTAACCAAAGCATCTGTTGGAAGTTCCAAGTAAAGCCTTGACAGGGCCCAGCTTGCCAAGAACTGTGCTTCTACCAGTAAGCAAGGAAATCCATCCAGCTTTATTTTTTTTCGTGAAAAAAAGACATTTCCCTTGGAATTCATTTTCTCTTCTAAGGATTCTGTGTGCACACTGCCCAAGGCAAACACACACCTTTCCCCAAGGACAGGGAGATCCCTGAGCGCCCAGACGCTGTGGTGGCAGTGAGGCCTCAGCCAGGGCAGGGGGCCTGGCAGCCATGTTCCCCCTCAGGGTACAGCCAGTGCTCCCCGTGTCACCCACTGCTTGTTTCTTGGCATTTTTTGTGAGGAAGACCCAAGGTTCTGTTCAGAAATACCATCGCCTCCCGTGGGTATGGGCCCTGTGCCGGAGATGGGAGGGGGAGCGCAGGCCCCGCTGCCAGAGAGGGCTGAGAAATGGCTGGGGGTAGGGAAAAGGTCTTGACCCGTGAGTGTGTGTTTTAAGGAAAGGGGCAGTCTCTTTAGGCCTTGCATTTGACCTCCTTACCTCAGGAAAATGCTATCATCTGAAGGACCGCCCTAGTATTTTAAGGGTAATTTTTTCTAAATACGTGTATCATCAATGTGATGGAGAAATAAAACAAACATGTTCCAAACTGTCCATGATACTCTGTGCAACATTGACCACTTGATGAATCCAGATCACACAACTGTGCTGACATCCCTGATTTTCCCATGAAGGAAAACATCACTTGCTTTATCCAGATTAAATGGTATGAAGGTGAATACCATACTGTCACCTCATCCAAGAATAGTTTTAGCATGAAGCAGATCTATGATACAGAGTTACCTGGGATTTTCTTCTCTAGGGACTCTATTGTATGACATTGAAGGATTTGTACCATCTAATGAGAAAGTGGTGGGTGTATCTTCATGGAAGTATTATCCCTGGGCAGGTTATTAAAAGGACCTTTGGAGCACAGTCATAAAAACAGGGCTGAATTTCAAAGGTAACTCAGCACAACAGAGCTGAGCAGGAACAACTTCACATAACTGCCAAGCAGAATATGGCTGACACTCAACAATTCAAAAAAAAAGCAGAAACATGATAAGAATAGAAAGGATGTTCATTTTCAAGCCGAAGATAAGATATGGAATAAAGTTCATTCTCAGAGTAGTGCAGCGAAAGATTTTATGGCTACATTATCCTCAAGCCAGAAGATTCCTTACTGAGTTATTTAAGTAATAGGGTAAACTGAGCCCCAGTGCTTACTGTACACAACGTGTGCTGCCGTGGGGTGTAAGTCCTGGCACATTTACACCACTGGGGATTCTGGTAGCCTTTATTCTGGAGCTCTGGTAGAATTCATATTTTATATTCTTTACAGGTCCATCTGAGTTTATATGCATGGACACTACATTTATTCATTTCTTTATGTTCTTTACCTCAGACATTCTCGTTTTAGCTCTCCCTCAAGAAGAGGCAATAACCACAGAGAGGACGGCAATCCTGTAGCCTCTTACATGCCAGTGATGTTAACTTTCCTTCCTTTTTTCCATTACATGCACATAATTTCTACCCATGTACATCTTGGTCTAATGATGATCATTAGTTAATACATTGGAGAAGAAGAGTTTGGGAAGGGAGAGTTGCTGGACAACAGGGGTCTGCTTGAGGGAAGGATTCCTCACTGTCTGATCAGCATGGCATGCCCTGCAAAATTAAAATTAACTGGAGAAGCAGAAAACAAATGGATTTCCAAGGCTTGTGACACCTGCGAGACAAGGCAGGGAAAAAAAGGCCTTAGGAAGGTACAGGCAAAACTTCACATGGTTTTTAAGCCGAGGAAAGAAAGTTGAAATAGAATAAAAGTCTACTAAAAAGTCAGTAAAATTACATTAATTTTCCTGTTGACCTATCTGCAAGTATACATTTCAATTTCCAAAGTGATCTAGGACACTCCTAATGTGTATAGTGTGAGTATATGGAGTCTGTTATCAAACCAGGAATGGGTATGAATGATTTTCAGCTGTTAGGAAGCTGGTGCTGCAATTGTAACCTGAAGGAAGCATTGCAGGTTTGCACACTGAGTCTCAGTTTCACCACCATTTCTGATTCCTTCATGTCCTTGGGCAAATCACCTGATTCTGGTAGGTCTCTTCCTTCTTCTGTCATACAAATCTGTTGGTATTTTTTCCCTTTGCCCACTCTTTATCCAAGCAGACAATAAACTCTTCTGAACAAGAGTTCTACAGTAAAAGAAAAATACTGAATCCTGAGAATTTTTTCTGATTTCAGTAATTTCTTGGTTAATTAAGGAGGAATATCCAGCTCTGAAAGATTTGATCATATTTGAAAATATTTTTCATTTTTATCTAAGAGGATACACCAGAATTCACCAGAAATTCATTAGTCACCTTTCCAGGTCACAAAGATGTATTTTGATTAGTTATATGTGGAAAGGAGCAGCAGACTTTTCCAGTGCCCTTGTGTCCTACTGTTCCTTTCATATTTTTCTCCCACTCTCAGCTTCACTTCTTTTTCCATGTTGCCTCTTATAGTTCGAATAACTTCCCATCTGCCACATGCCAAATCTCCTTTAGATCCTTCCTTAAAACCACTTCCTTCTCATAGCCTACTTATGCTGATATTTTCACCAAGACATCTCCATTCATTCCCCATCTGAACTATTGTCCCATAAATCATATTTGTCTTGCTTAGTTTGTCAGCACTACACATAAAGCATGTCCCGGACATTCTAGAAGTCATTCCCAGTCTGCTGCCACATGAATGATAGCAGGGTCTTGTATCAATTTCTGTACATTTCCCAGCAGGACAGAGGAGAAAAAATAATTCAAAGAACTTCACAACAGCCCTCAAGGCTTGTCTGTATTACACAGCTGGGAACAAACATTTCTTCCTCCTGTGAACTACAACTCAGCATTAGTAGTTAACCAAAGGTTAAATGCAAGTAACAAATGTTTGTTCCTATTACATCCGACAGTTCCTTACACATATACAAACATCTCAGCAGATACTTAAATGTGTCTTTCTTCTTGGTTCTGGAAGCCAGTGTTTCAAATGGCATGGCAACTGAAACTGGACAGAAGAAAATAACTATTAGTCCTTAAGAACCAATAGCAAATAAGAACCGCTTAAAATTTGATGAGAAAGATCCGTTAACGGGTTTCAAAATTAATTTTGTCAGGTCATATTTAGTCAACCAGCTCTCTATTTCAATTGTGAAGATTAATGCTTTTTCCACGAGACTAATGCCAAAACTTTGACTCACTGGAAATAAAACATTAATTTAAAGAGCTACTCATTACCGTTTGTTTTACAGTAAAAAATAAATTTCTTGCATTAAGATATAAACCATTTTGTCACATACCAGTGTGCTGGAGAAGACATGGCAGGTGACCTGCGTACAAATGGCTCATGCCCTGGTGCCAAGTTCCCAACTACTGTAACACTTGCACAGTTCTCATGGAAAGAGAAGTTTCATTTGCTCATACTGTTGACTTAGGTTAACTATCCTGTGCAAAACAGAAATGACAATGCAAAGCTTGCAGGAGTGTGGGGATGACTGTCATTTTCCTTATCCACAGGATGCGGGATGCTCCCTTAATATCATCAGAAAAAATTCTGGCCTAGGGCAAAGAGTTGGAAGAGGTTGTAACTACAAAATAACGAGCAGGTTTTTGAAATACCTCTGCACCTTCAGCATGTATTGCTGCCATGTGAAAGACACTAACAATAGATCTCAAGGTCACTTTCTTGCCTACAAAGACTTTATTTCCACAAGAAAGCAGCATTGGGAAATGATGAATGGAAATGGATGGTGTCCGGCATCTTGTGGGATAAATTCATGTTTGTTTTAAATCAAAATAAAAAACTTATTTGGGCAATGAAAATCTATAGCTAATATATAAATGAGGCAAGAAAAAGGAAATACAGCAATTATTATTTGTTTAATATATAATTGTATTAACTGTCAGAGTTGGAGTATGGTAAAATCACACTAGTAATTCTTGCAAAATTTGCAAATAGTTACCTTCAAATTGTCCTGTATTTCCCAGAAAGTACAGAGGACAGCAGTTGTTATTCTGACATTAGTTTAGTAGGATGTATTTCATTTTATACTGTATTCAAAGTTTTTTTCTCTTTTTTGTTTTTTGTTGTTTGGTTGGGTTTTTTTTCTTCAGGACACACTGTTTTTTGCTGTCAAAACAAATTATTTTTTCAGATGTTTATCCTCTACAAAATATTTAGACTCATTCTTAACCTACTGAGATCTGAAACTAGTATTTTTGGCTTTAAAAATGCTCTAAAATGACAAAGTTTAAAAAGCATTGGCAGATAATGCTTTTGCAAGTGGGGACAGATGTATTGCAAAGGCTGAGAAGCTGAGGAATCTGCAGAATTCCTATTCCTAAATCCAAATGGGTTTAATGCTCCTTGCTTTCCCTAAAATATCAATGCTTTGATGTGTGTAACTTTTCCTGGAATCATCATCACTGTGAATTTTGGGATTTTGCAGACTGTTTAAGTTTTTACTTCTGAGCATGCTTACTAACTATTTGGAAACACTGAATTATCTGAAGAAACTACTGGTGAAAACATTGTTAAAGTCAGTTCAGAGCACATGTAAACAGTATGAACTGTATTCCCTGATGCTGATGTTGCCAAAGTTCCTAATGCTGGTCATGATTTTGGTTCTACAACATGAAATAAAGGTTGGGATTTTTGAGAGGACAGATGAGTAGTTTCAGATAACTTTCTTTTAGAAAACAATATATCTTTAGTGTCTTTACTTGGCTGCTTAGAAATGAAAGCATTCAAAGTTTCTGGCTACCATTAATAAATTGTGCATGTGCAAAACCACTCTGTATTCTTATGCTAACTGCTTCTTTTCCCACATCCAGAAGTGTTCTGTTTGGAACTAAGAACCTAATCTCTCCCTTCTGCCAGCTTTCCAAGTTCATTTGGGTCTTCATATTTGAAGGAGGGACTTTTCACGCTTTTTGCATTATTGCAGAGTAATTGTTCAGGTACATTTGTGAGAGCTCACCACCCTCATTTCAACCTCTCTTGTTCTAATTCAGGAATGCGCTTCAGCAAATCCATCATTTCTAAACCGTGTGTAGACTACAGACTTAAGCAGCAATTTTGTGAATGGTAATGCTTTCTTATAGACCATACAGCTGGGACCTACTAAATACTCACTGCCATGCAGCACAGGAAAGGACTACATCCAATCTTCCCAGGGTTAGCTGTTCTAGGAAGAGCACACACACACTCAAAAAAACCCCAAAGCAAATATGTTGTTTAGAAATAAAATTGCTAGATACAACTGAAAGAACTTCTTGAATTTCTCCTTGAATGAGAAATTTTACATTGCCATTTTGAAAGTCAGACAGGACTTGAACAGTTGAGTGAAAAACAGTGGTTACCTCAATACAAACTTTACAAAACTGGGAGCTAAGAAGGAATTTTAAAGAAACTGCTTTGAGGAGACAGTAAGATTCTGTTAAATCACGTTTTGTGCTCCAAGAGTCTGAGTGGCAGTAGCAAGAGACACTGCTGTGAGGAAACCAGCACCACTGGACACAGGGCAGAGTTAAATCCCATCTCTGCTGTGTGTAAGGGAGAGATTTCATGTTTGGCTCAGAGAGAAGACGGTTATAATCGAGGAGGATATTGTTTATATTTCAGAAATCTGTATATTTTTTGCAAAAATAATTATCATCACCATCATCTGATGCCAATTCTGCAGCACATGCAGTGATTCACCTCCTGATTACAGCAAAGTTTTTGAGGATCCATGTTGCCATCCCTTCAAAGACTGCCAATACTCAGAGTTCAGGAAAGTCTAAGTATTGTGTGTCCAGGGGATATTGTACTGAGCACATTTTGCATTTCTTGATTCAATCAAATATCTTTGTTGCAGTTACTTAGCATTGCCACAGGATTTCCAGTCTGCTAGTAAAGTTCACAGCTGTTACCCCAGCAGTGTGTTCTGACTTGCTACATGACAGACAAAATTATTCTTGTAACTGATTAGGAATAGATTGTTTTTATAATGGTGTGTTTCTGTACACATGCCCTCCTCCAATATCCCTTCCCTATTCCCAGGACAGAGATACCAACTCAGTAGTCACAGACTACTATATTACATCAGAGAGCCTCATTAAATCACTGCAGACACAATTATCTTTTGTATCCATCAAACCATGAAAGGTTACCTGAGTTACTAAAAAATTCCAGGCGTGTCTTCCTAATAAACAACAGTATAGTGATTAATTGCTGAAAGAATCTGGTGCTTTAGGAGTAGCTTTTATTTGGAAAGTTTAACATACTCGTTCACCAGACAACTGAACTCTCCACTTCTCACTTTCTCAGGTCACCTGCAAGTAGTAAAGATTTATGTGAGCAAGAAATATTGTTACTTTTTAACATGGTGATGTTTTTTTAAGCAACATATTTCAGATAGAGATTTAGCCCAATGATGCATACAAAGAAAGAGACTTTGCCTTGAGAGGATTTGGTATGAACTGGGTCACAAAGGCAATTAAAAGTCGTAAACCAGATGTATTATGTCTGTTCTATCCTTTTCCTTTGTGTCAGCGGGTGAAATCATAGCATGGTACGCCCTGGTTCATTTTGTCATTTTAAGCTAGAAATGATGTAAATAAGAAAGCAGCTCTCTTTTTTTTTCTTTAGCATTGTGAAAGACAGTAATTTTATTCCACTTAATGATAAACTTAAAGCTGAAAAGGCATGTGTATTTTTAAAGATTCTGATTTTATAAAGTACATTCCATAGTCTGTATTCACTTTGATTTTTTTTTTTATTCTATATCCCGTAGTATCTATGCATAGGATGAAACACATGTAAACAAATCACACCATTAACACTGTGTTTTCATTCACCTGTGGAATCCTTCATAGGAATTACTGGCTCATTTAAAGTACACACTTTAACTTCCATGAGACTGAGCTGCACTTCCAATGTGCTTTCTGCTTCCATGGAGGATCAGTTAAACACAGGGAAATAAGTAAATGATGTATGTTTTTGCTCAGCACGGAGTTACTCAAGTTAATTACACTTCTGTTGGTTTTGGCTAAAAACTAATGCTACAGTGTTTACTTTAATAATTTGAAGTAAGCACTGAGCCTCTTTAAAATCACACTCTGTAGAGTGCAAAAATGGTAAACACTGCAGAATGAGGATACACTGGAAAATAGATTCATTACTTATTTGCCAAACCTCCTGCAGCTGGAGGAGGACTGCTATTCTCATTCAGGTATCTTTATATGTCACTGCTGGGAAAACTGCTTCAATAACTTGGTGGTACTGTGCAGCTGTGCTGTGGCATCACTAAATAAATACAATCTTAGAGACCCCATTGGGGAGAGGAGTAAAAGTTTCCTTGGCCCTTTTGTTACCTAACAGAGTGGAGATCAGTACTCAGTAAGTTCATAAATCCACCTTATATGTCCCCTTCTCTGCTCTAGTCCCAAAGAGCCACTGTGTCTGGCTGCCCAGGAGGTCTCCAGAAGCTTGGGATGCTGTGGCATAGAGGTGTTGCCTCCATTCCTTCAGTTTTCTGTGGAAATTTTATATTTTCTGTAACACCAGCCCCTGAGACAGGACTAATCAAAATGGGTAGTGATTTCCATGACTGCACCTCAGAAAGTTCACCTTCACTAACCATCTGGTTCTTCAACTTGCTTTGCTTGAGTCATACTTGTGCCCTGATTTTCACCTGTGGGACTTTCAGACGGGGGCTTGACACTGTTACCTGCATTTGGTGGCAGATGGGGAGGAAATGCCACATGTTGTCCCTAAATAGCTGACTTTCCATAGCCAGACAGAAATGTGCCTGTAATTTACTTTACACTGCCAATACTTTTTGTAAGAGGAAATTGTTGGGGCACTGAAAGTTATTTATTTTCCACTATATTTTATTAGGTTATTTCCTGTTTTTCTTCCTGTTCCTTTGCTCTGTCTAATTTGGCAGATTGATTTTCTTCTTTCACTTTCCTTCCTTTTAGCTTGTTCTCCAAGTCCGACTAACCATCCAAATTTTCTGGTCATCATTTGAATCTTACAAAGCAGGGTTGACCAAGGATTTCAACATTTTAAACGGGGATAAAGATTGTCAGCTAATTTAAACCTTCAGGCTTGCCATTAGACTGATGTCCAAGTTTACAAAACAGTCATTTCCTCTGTGATTTTTTTTTGCATATTAATTTTTCCTTTTAATTTATTTCCACTAAACTTATGCTAGCTCCTGTTTTATCTTGTTCCTGTTCCCAGTAAAGTCAGTAATACTGAACTCTCCTAATTTCTATTTAAGATACTAGCATGTTCCCAAAGACTCAGGTGCCTTGGTAGTTTATTACATTTAAACTAGGGCAAAAGAATTGGAAAATAACAAAACATTATCCACCTGATGAATATTGGGCCAAAAAGGACATTTTGGGGCTCAGGTAAGTAGGCTTACCTGGCCTAAGGCTTTTATTGCTGAACACATTCACCTTCCTTCTCAGTTAATATTGAGGTTTGGCCTCCAGCTCCATCTCTGTTCCATCCTGCATATTTTATTGTCATGTTAAGAAGTGAAAATTGCTCATTGCATGATAAAAACTAAGCATATTTCTGTGAAGGTGAGTTTTCCAATCTACCAGCTCACAAATTTCTAGCGAAATGCTTCAGGAAACAAGCTCCTCTAAACTTATGTGTCCCTCTAGGCTGAGATAAGTTGAACATTAGATGCATCTATACCTTGGGAATAGAGATCACTAAGTTCACTCATAGAGAAATAGCCCCAAGGGACCTTGGGCTTATTCAGGCTAGCCAAAGGCCACAGCCAGCACTGCAAAAATTCCAAAAATTGACATATTTAAGCTATTAATTTGTATTGCCAAATAGTCTTTAGGCATATTGTTACACAGCCCTGAAGTGGAATTGCTCATCAGTTAATTTTACTCTTCAGCTGCATCGACACATGTTCCAGGAAGGCAGCAATGTTGTGCTATTCCTGCAACATTTTATTATTTCTTCCCTCAGAAGAAACAATTGGATTTGTATACATTTTTAATAAAAGCATTACTTTTGTCATAGGTCTTGAAAATAAACAGAGCTATTACAGCACTCTATTGATTCACGTGTCAATGGCACATAAAACAATTGAAGGGGTTTACCAAAATGTTATCATTACAAAACCCAAATGAGGGAAACTCATTTATTTTAATTACGTATTTAGTAGTAACTGTGCACAAGCCATCGAAACCGGAGAGGGAAACTCCTAACATTGCTTTCCTAATCCGTTTCTGAAATGTTATCTAAGTTTCAGCATTTGTTAACTAAGCACAAATTTGATAGCATTGAGGGGAAGCAATACACTCAAAAGAGATTACAGAGACAAGAATATGCTGATACTAAAGACAGTGAAAAAATATTTTTTATGCCAAGAAAGAAAAAACTTGGGGTATGACCTGGAAATTTGAACACTTGAAGAACAAGGGTTCAGCGTTTTTTGTTTTTCATTTTTGGCACAATCCATTCAACTCCAATTTACTGCTCATGTGTTTGGACACAGATTCAACTGTCTCCTGTATCCAAGGATAATGACCTAGGACTCCAGTGATTTAGCAAACCTCAACTCTGTGCAGCCACTCAGTCAGTGATGGGCTAATCCCTTAATGGCCATTTGTGTCTTTCCAGTGCATCCTAAGGAGTTCTGCAACACTCTGATTGTGCTGCACAGAATTATGTGCACTTCTTCCACCCTCGTTATCTTATCAGGTAGCTAATTCCCACAAATGATCATGCAGTTTCAAGTTTAAGATGAAATTGCAATTGAATCATAAATTTGTCACTCTCTAGACAGCTGCTAAGTCAGTAAAATCTTGATCAAGTGGGGATTAGTCACTGGCTTGAACAATTAAGACCTGTGAGTGCATCTGGCCCTCTGTCAGAGACATGTTTATTGATAAAAAAAATAGTTTATGTAGAGGTTTAAAATGTTATTAATTCTTAAGTGGAGTATAATCCTTTATCTAGTATATTGTGACACACAGCTAACTATCCCACTAACATCTTGTTCTGCTCAATTGACTATTTAAACAGAATTAATCTTTTGAAATAATGATGACTGTGAGCCTTAAATTATCAGAGCAGAGTGCAATGAGAGATGTCATTTACAAAAATTGTTTTCTTCCATGACTTTTTTTCAAAACATTTTTAAAGGAAAATAGCCTTTCAGATCATTCCCTAGTTTTTATTAAAATGTTGATATACCCTAGGCAATATATTTCCTAAATAAGAACAATCTGTTTGCTGCAGAGAACTGTTGTATATGTATATCTCTGAGCCTTATTTTGGGAAAAAATGGAAGCACAATGGGATACTGGAGTGCTATTTTGCACTACTCATTACATAATGGAAACAAATAAAGGAGATAAGCACTTCCCTCAAGTTAGTGACCCCTATCCAAAGTTTTGTCTAGTAGATACTTCTCCCATTGTATCACATATCCATGTTTTACCAGCATCTATTTTTGTTAGTTTATTGTAGGAAGCAGTAGGTCTCTGAAACATGAAATGTGACTGTTCTGTGGTTGTAAATTTTATACCTCTTATATATTGAACCTCAAGGCAGTTTCTTAACTACAGGTATCTGTGGACTGAGATTCTGGTGACTTCTATAGTTCAGTTATGGAATTTTCACTGTGTTGTCAAACAGAACTCAGCAGAACAGAGCACAGACTAAAAGCCTCATTTCAGGCATACTACAAAGAGCAGCAGTTTTTGTTCATCTTTGTGCTGACTGAGACCTCAAATAGTAAATCAAAAGTAAGTGATTTAAGGTATGATTCACTAATGATACCATGAGTGTCTGCAGTCTTGTTACCTGACAGATTCAGTGCCTGCTAGGTCTGTAGTAGGTGGCCATTGACCAAGCTCTTCCAGCACCAGCAGTATCAGTTTTTCTGATTTATCTGGTGTAATGAAAAAAAAACCAGCATTCCTGTATCTGCAGATAAAAATGTGATTTGCTTGCCTGGTGGAAATCTCCATGCTGTACTTGTTTGTTATGAAAATGATTCACTGGAATTGCACGAGAGAAAGGAGAAAACTGAACTTGCACTTTCTGCAGCCGAAATGCTCTCATTCTGTATTTCTGAACACAAGACTTCTTTGTTAAGCAGATCTGTACCCTTCAACCCCTTTGCTTTTTTTCTCAAGATACTGAAAAAAAACATTCAGTTTGGGGTTTGAGAGAAACATTTTGTTCAACTTGACGTAACATTTTTCAGCATTTTATTTCTAAAAGATAAAAAAGGCCCCAAAAGATTGAAGGTAAATTTGGCCCAATTAATTTGAAATTTGGGATGGACACCAAGGATTTGCTTTTCATCTGAAAAATTAATTCATACCCCTAATTAACTTAGCAGTGTGCTTCCTACTGCAATGTTTCAGAGTTCATAGCCATATCAGTACCACAACAAGGCATTTATTCCACAACAGAAACCAAGAGGAATTGATGTTATAGAGGAGAGTAGTATCTCCTAATAGAAACAGAGTGGTGATATTTTTCCATGCATTTACACTGAGCAGCACCAAATGCAGTATCACATGCAAAAAACAATCATTATAATGTTTAGCTATGTGAAGTGTTCACAGAGCTGGAAATAATGGTTAAATCATAAAATACATTATTTTGTCAGTGCACAGTTACATTCTGTGTCTTTAAAACACTGTTTATCTGCCACTTGTTTCTTCATGACTGGTGCAGACCCTAAATAAGGTGTAGAGATTAAACTAAGAGTGGTTGAAGAAGTTCTCAAGGAATGGCTTTGTCAGACAGCTCTATACCTACAGTGTAAATATTAGCAGGATTTGGCAGTGAGATGTGGTGGAAAACTTCATGTCTGAATTAACTCAAGGGTCCCAGCTATCTCACAGACAACATTTCTGCAGCCCTTCTCACGCAAGGAGGCCTCCAAAAGCCAGAATGACCACCTCAGAAGTACCTTTTGCAGAATTCCTGAAAAGTTTAATTCCCACTCAACTACAGCACCAGGAGGGGAGTTTTAGTCTCTGTGTGGGCAAAGGAAATGAGTGCCCTGGGCAGCAGAGGTGGCTGAGCCCCTGGGGACTCTCCTCATGGGGCTTTGCTAGGTGCAGCACCAGCTCTGGTGGCTGCCCAGGGGTCTTTGGGGCTCAGCCACCTACACCTGCTCAGACTAGAATGTTTAAATCTGTGTTCACCATGGCAAATGCTCCCCCAGCATCACACCCTATGTTTTTTGTCAAATCACAGCTGAAGGGGCCCTTGCTCAAGGAACGCAGCCCAAATTCTTCTGACAGCCAGGTTGGATTAGGGTGATTCACTTCACAAATCAGACAGAACATGCCCTGCACCAGCCACTGCTTCTCCATGCTGCTCAGGAGCAGAATTTTGTAAATACTTGAAAATCCTACACTCATGGGTCACAGTCATTTTATTTTGCCCTTGCCTGTGGATAGTTAATGTAAATTAAATTTTGTGCCAGTCAGCTCAAGCAATCTGTGCAGTGTACAGAATTTCTCAGTCTCCAATAGCAGGCAAAATTGTTTTCACCAGTTATTGACATTTTCAGAAAAGGTCAGAATTCGAAATGCACTGATATAAAAGAGATTTTAAAATTCAATCACAATAATCTTTGATTTAAAAATACAGTTGAAAAATACAGTTGGGTTACTTAAGTTTTTGGGTTTTTTTTTTAGTTTTGTATATGTCTTAATAAAAACATTTTGAATCTAAAACAACAATCCTGCATCTAAAGATGGATCTCCACAAAAAGAGCCAGGAATGCACTAAGCTATTTCCAGCAAATGGCCAAGTTAAACAATGCAAGCTGACAAAGTTTCCTCTGACTAAAAACAATGTAATATTTTTTGTGATTATTCACTACATTTCTTCAAAAGTGACTTCATTGTTTGGGACAGCAGGGGTCTAAAGATTAGCTCACCCCTATCTTCTAAAATTTAATACTCATTCCAGGCAGAGAGGGGAGGTTAAAAAAACCCCAACAAACCAACAACAAAAGTAACAGAAAAACTGCCTTAGGTTTCTCTGTCACCAGAAATTATATTCTATTTATATATCATTTACAAAACTTACCATGTTAGAGGCAGAAACACAGACCAGAGGTACTGGAAAGCAGCTGAACTATAAAATACACAGAATATAATCACAGTACGTAGACCTTCCTATAGTCTTGCTGTCCATGTGACAGAACATCCACTAACAGTCTACGTATGTGGAATATTTAGGACACCTAATTTGGAATAATCACTGAGTTTTGAATCTAACCCAGCAATTTTTTTCCTTGGGTAAAAGTCTTACGTGTATTATCTTCATGAACATGGAGCACATCTAAGTAGGAGTCTAAGGTTGCAATTTCAGCAGAGGCTCAAACTATTAGAAGTGCATTACAGTATATTACATTTGTTAACAAGAGGGATTGATTTTTCAACTGGCTTGTCTCAAAATGCATGGTTAATTCAGGGTCTTTAGCATGTTTTTGCTCCCCATAGGACCCAGTTTCAATAAGTACTCCAGTGCTATTGGTAATTACACTGCACAAGTGTCTATTAAGTAAAATGTTTCAAGATGTAAACCCTTAAAAAGAGCAGTATATGTTTTTCTGAGGCTATCCCTCAAAAATTTATTTCAGTTGCACAATTTCTCTATATGATTTTGGATATCTGGTCCATACAAAACTTTTTGTAATCTAATTAGATAGAGCAAAATACCACACCAAATGAAGAAAAGTGAAGTCTAGAGGCTCTTCACTAAGAAAAATTCACTTTCTTTATTTCTTTGAGATTATTTCATGAAGAGTTTTAGTTCTCTCTGAAATGTACAAGAAAATGTTGGTTCCCTAGGCAAAATTCACCTGTATATCTGTGAGGTTTTAAATGTTATGGCACCACAGCTATGAATAGCTGCATAACATTGCCAAGGTATCAGCTGCTTCATGTTTGTCATTGTGGATCTGGGATCTTCTCCTTTTAGCTGACTGCCTTTAATTTAGACCAAGCTCATGATAAAATATTTGGCTGGAGGACCAGTGGTTGATGTGAAGGGAGCCTGGGACTATGTTTCAGCTTCTAGTGGCTGTATTCTCCCCACGTGCAGCCATGGAGCACAAAAGCCAAAGACTGGGAGGGCAGGACAAGCAATCTGTTACCTCCCCACAGAGCGCAAGTCTAGGACTCTCCAACGTGGATCTGAAGTGGTAATTTACAGTGGTAAATGCCTGAAGTGATAAATACCTGGCTATTGCCTATTCTCTGCATTGTGTAGCTAAAAGCAAGGCTCTGTCACTTGGGGCAGGAATATTTCCCCATCGGTGCACTCATAAATTTTTTGCCTTTAATAGTTAATGATTTGTTAGGGAAATGGAAACAATGGAAATTGTTTGATTCTGCTTTAGAAAAAACAGGGAAGTCCTGAAAGACTTGAGTATAATACCTGTGTGTGGTAGATGAGAATTAAGGGTTAAAAAACAGCCATCAAGCAGCAGAGAGTAGCAAACACACTGGACACAAACAGGTGATAAAAGGCGATAAGAGAGATGACAAAATTAAGAAAATAAAGAACACTGTTATAAAGATTTATAGATCAGCTAAAGCAGAGCCAAATAAATGATAACAAACACTGATAAAAAATAAATGGGGCATCAGCCATATAAACATACAGGGAACTTCAATGCTTCTGTATAGTACTATGACACTGCTTTGTTTACACCAGCATTGACCTTTTGCCCCCAAAGAAGTTTATTAACCATCTTGGTCTTTCTTTGTGTTGCTTTACTCATCAAGAGAAAGTTGCACAGGGTTGATTCTGATGAATGGCTTTTTCAGAAAGTCAAGTTATCCTTGACTAGATGCAGATGGCCTAGTAAAAAATGAATGCTGCCAGCAGACATTGTCTTTATCAGTAGTAAAAGTTCAGCAGGGACTAGACTTCCTCATCTCTGGCCAGAGAAACCCAGCCTTCTGTTTCAGCACCATATCACATATTGTCCTAATGAATTCTTGTAACACACTGCAGCCCAGATAAATATGCTTATATTAATGTTTTTTGGCAGTCTGGGGCATGGTACAGAATTGACACAAGAGTTTGGATTCTGCCTGCAGCAGACACTAGGAATTTATACAGCTCAGAAATATTGGGCTGTTGTTAGGTTGTTTGTCCCGTGCGATGACCTTCAGAGTCGCAAACTGCAGCTCACCCTTCCCAGACTGGCTTCACAGAAGGGGAGCCTGGAGCAAGGCATGCTGAAGTCCTGCAGCTCAGAGCTGAGGAGGGAGAAGCTCACTCAGGGCTTCATCCCCTCCACAGCCGTACCAACACCATCTGACCTTTCCTTTCTTTGATTCTCAATAGTTTTTCCTTCTAATAACGAAGTGCTCATCTCCACTGTTCTGAGGTGATGAGCAGCGTGGGGTTTAGAGCACACCACCCTTCAGAGCATGAAGCACCACCCTAGGCAGCCTCAAGGACAGCAGAGGCTTTGGCCTTTGAAGAACACCCCAGACAACCAGATTTTTTAAATTCTCTAATTGTCAATAGCTACCCAGATTCACAGGGATAGAATCTGTGACTGTAACAGCAGCACAACAGCACACAAGAGCCCTGTAGTTCAGGGCTCCAAACTACATTTGGAGTTGCATCACATGAGAGTCTCCAGCTCTGACTGCTGCCTTGTGAGAGCTGTAACTTTCTGTTGCAAGTTTGGAAACTCCTCCAGCCGCAGCGGGGGCTTGGTGACCCCTCTTTCCCAGGAAGACAGCTGTCCCAAGAGCAGGCAATCCCACTGGCTTGGGCCATCCTGTGGCTGGGAGCAAAACTGCCCTCCTGCTCAGAACAGGGCCCTGCTGGGCTGTGGTGATGGCCATACAGCCGATAAAAAACCCTTTACTTGCCTTTACAATGCACCATCGCTGTGCAGCCACACCATAACTTAACCTCAAAACATCAGTGATAGAGTTAAAAATGTCAGAGACCTTCCTGGGAGGAAACACAAGGCAGATGTGATTATTGAATGAACAGAGCACGTGAATGAGGATGTGCCATTTCCCAAGAAATTCTGGGGAAGGATTTTTCCAGGCAGTGAGGTTACTTCTTTTTTATCCTTTTTTTTTTTTTGTGGTTATATTTTTCAACATTTCATTCAAATGAATGGGAGTTCTGGGGTATGACTCAGATGAGAATGAGACATAAAAAGAAACAGCTTGAGAACAAATACAGTTGTGTTTCTCCTCTGCACCTCCATACTAAAGTGTCTTAGTGACCTGTGTTTTCTTACAATTCCTTTGCATTGAAAGGGCTTATTTGATGCTGGGGAAGAACAGATAAATATTAGATTTATCTATCCATTCAAGCCAGGATGGTCATCCAGGTCTTTCTGTTGCTGCTCAGCCTATTTTTGTGGATTAGGATCTTAATTTTTTCCACAGTTCATCAGAACATAAGAAGCCTATTTATCATTAAAAAACAATTAAATGATATTTATACCTATGGAATAGTTATTTAGTCATCAGGAACAGAAAAGTCCTGCCTGCAACTAGACTTTCTCATTCAAGATTTTCCATTACTTTATAAACATTTGTCTTTTAAAGCCTTATCTGTGGCTTGGTGCCTCTTTAGGACAGAGTCTTCCTGCTACTCCGTTCCTACAGCACCTAGCAAAGCTCTGTCCACGTTACATGTGTCTTCTAGGAGAATACCATCTTTCAGACAATCCTCACTACTCAGAGCCTTTTGGGTGTCAGAGCTAACTTTATTTTTAGCAGCAGAAGCTGGCATTTGTGTTGGATTGCAATCTATACAGAAAACTGCACTTTGTTTGATGCTTTGGCTTACTTCCACTGGCTCTGCTCGTCTTGGTTCTCCCTCCGCCCTCATTTAACCACCTTGCTGTGCTGGTGGAACCACACCTGCTTGTCAGTGCAGAGATGGCCAAGCACTTCAAACCAGGCTTCATCATGCTGCTAGGTGAAGCCACGGAGGTTCTGCCAGCTTTTTTTATGGGAATTGACCCAAGCTGTGCTGACAACGTTAGAAAAACGTGAAAAGCTTCATGCAAGCAGAGAAAATATACAACCTCTGTATATTTTGTCTTTGCCTCATTTGAGTCATATTCTAGTCAACTCTTTTCTTTCCTATATTATAAGTAGGTCTTAATGAAAAACAAAAAAAAAAGGGGGGAATTTTCTTCCTGGGATTTTTTTTGTTTTTGCATCCCTTTCTGTGCTTTGCATTGGCAGCTTGCAACAAGACAAGCTGCTTGGGTAGGATTTCTTCAAAAATCTGCTTTCCAAAAAATTTTTCAGGGAATCTCACTAGTGAAACCAAGGGCAGCGCTTAGGATCAGTGTATTGAGAGCACACCCATTGAGAGCATACCCATTGGAAGCACACCCATTGCTGTCTGCCAGGTTCACCTTCCTCTCAGACTGCTCTGGCAGCCTCCCTTCACCCCTCACAGGACACTGCCAGAGCCCTGGTAAGTCTCCCTTGCACGCCAAGAGCTTCTCTACATCTCTGCTGAGCTACAGGGGCTCTGAGCACTCTCTGAGGCTATTGGCCCACCACTGTCCTCTGGGTTTATCTCAACTCTACCCCCAGTTTTGTCACTGTATCCTTCAATCCCCTCTCTCCCCATAAAAGTGTCTAGCTGTCTCTTAAACTCACTTTACCATTTGCTTCTTTGACCTCGCTTGGCAACTTATCCTTGTGTTTATTATTTGAGGTGGAATAGTTCTGGCTACATTCCTGGTTTTACTCTTAATTGTCTAATTTTTAGAATGGTGTCAGTGGGGTTGAGATTTGGGTTTGGGGTTTTTTTAACTCATCACTCTTGTGACCAGGTCTTCTGTTTCATTAGGCTCCTTTGTGTCATCGAGACTTCTAATAAGTCAAAGAATCCTAATGAATCTTTTATTGGATCTTCCCAAATATTGCAGCTGGTCTTTCCTGTCCATTAGTGCCATTCTGAACTGCATGCACTGTCTTTAATTACCTTTTGTTAATTGGAGGGCAGGGAGGTGAATGAGGATCTTCCCCAAGCAAGGAAAAGCTCAGTGGTTCTCCCTTTCTCTACTTGCCTCAGGGGGAAGCTACAAACAGGGCTCAAGCAGGACTGAGCAGCAGAACTTTTTCATGTCCTCTGGCAGCTGGAGCTACCTGTGCCTGCTGGTGGGCTTTGTGTGGCCACCTCGTGCTAGGAGGAGGACCTAGGGCCTTTCTGGAGCCCCTCAACCTGTTCCAGAGTTTTTCTTGGGCTTTTAGACAAAGTGCAGAGCGCAGCTTGCTTACGATACTGAATTTACTGTCAGGTCCTACTGATGACAAAACCAGGCTGCACATGACAGGGTTTTCTCAGAGCCTGCCTGGGGAACGGAAAGGAGGAAGAAAGACTGGTTTAAGGCACCTACCTGCATCTTCAGGAACTGTTCCCAGCTGCTGTAAGGTTGGTTGCTGGAGCAGTGAAATGAATCCTACTGATGTCCTGAAACAGATAGGCCTGGTTGGAGTGGCTCCTGAAATGAACAACTTGCTTAACCCACCACAGAAAGAGAAGGAAAGAGCTACTTCTTACATGTTCCCCCCTTCCAGGAATCGTCACCTATCTGAAGGATGGGTTGTTTTCAGGTGGGTTGCCTGACTGAAGCAACCTCCTGTTTGGTCAGTACAGTCCATACCCGTGAAGACATGCACCAGAAGTGGATCATGTGGCTACAACCCAGGCAGGTTAACTCTCATGCTTTCCTAAAGCAGAGAGACATTTTGCTGGATTCACCTACCTTAAAAACATCCGTCCAAGTGAACTCTTGAATTCCAGTTGACACCATCAGGGAGGGAAGAGATCACATTCCCTTTCCTACTCAATATATTGTACCTCGTGAAGTGGCAAGAAAAAAGGGAAGCATTATCTCTATAATTCACATTCTCCATTCAGGGAGGCTATGGAAGCCACAGGACAGGAATAGTGTGCCAATCCCACTAAGACATTAACCATCAGCCAAAATAACACCAGTCTCCATTTTCAGTTTAAGAACAGAGGGCAGAGGCATAAAAGATTTGCTCAATTAATTGTGGGATTGAAAATTTTCCAGAGAGCTGAGGATGCTTGTAAGACATAATAGAGTGCAGCCCCCTCATCTTTCATATAGAGGTCAAGCTCCCAGAAACTCAGCCTGCTGATCAGTCTCTGTATGTCCCAAAATGAGGAATTGGATGCTGCAGGAGCCAGCATCTGGGGGCTGCTTCTGCAAAATTCATGCAGTAAAGCACTTCCATAAAGGTTTTTTCCCCTCAAATAGAATCTCAAAAACAAGGATCTGAAAGGCAGAGATATAAAATGCCTCTCATAACAAACACCATAAAGTAACAGGGAATAAAAGTTTTTAAATTCTTGTAAACATTTACTGTTGTCCTCTCTCTGCTTGGCAGGTTGGGAGACATAATGATCATCAAACAGCAGAGTAGCAGTAAGTCTTGCACTGAAAAAGTGGTGACAGCAAAAGCAAAAGGACATGCTCTGTCACTCATCAACCCACGCTTCATTTTTTGTAGCCATCTACCGTTATTATTTGTCATGTGATTCCCCAAGCAGCAAACCATGACTGTAGCTATTTACAGGTCACTGGAAGTCTGGCCTGTGCTGCAGTGGAGTTTTGGTTGTATTTCACAAAAGATAGTTTTATTTATGTTTGACTGATGCAGGCAAAACTGGAGGCTGATTTTTCTTTTTTTGGCTTTTAGTATAAACACTCGTGGCAGCTCTCTATTTTGGGTGCAGACTGAAAAACAGATTGTTTTGTAGTTGCAGAAGACTGCTGGGTAAATCAGAGGACATTGTTATTGCAGCTGAACTTTTCTTTCAACAAAGCGGGAGGAGTTGCTTTATTTTTTAATTCTGTGCAGTTTTATGTACACCATTCGCTCCAAGTATTTGATGTTTGCCACACTTGTTATGAGTTTCTCCAGAGAGATGCTGTCTTTTGGCACCAAAAGATAAAGTTGACTGATACAAATGAGTCACAGTACCCCAACAGTAATTAACAGTGATGCAATACCCAGGCGAAAAAGAGTACTTGAAGAATTAACTGTTGAGTTTTCTTGACGATGCAGCTGCACTTTAAGAGAGAAAGCTCAACCCATCATAGAACTCCATTGTGTACATTAGAGAAAAAAGCTTGGCAAGATACATTAAAGATTTTTGCTAAAGAGATACAAATATTTTGCAAGGGCAAAGGGCGCTGAGGCAGGCTGTACTTACTTCCAAAAAAAAGTAGGCAGTATGACAAAGAAACAGTAATATTTCTTTATCTTCGTTTTCACACTTCATCATCTACAAAAGACTGTCTTTTTCAACCTGCTGAACTGATTTAAGCCACCCCAACTCTAAATTAACTTTTACTTAAAAGTCAGTCTATGACATCCTAATCTAAGAAGTTATCTGTGCTTATGGTTTCAGCCCAGTTCTACAGAAGGCCACTTCTGCTATTTATAAACGGGATTTTACTGTTCTATAAAGTTCTTACACAAATCTCACGGGTCGAAAGAGAAGGAATAGTTGGGTAAGAAGACGAACGACTGAAGCAACGGCTTTATAGCACAATATGAAACTTGACACTGTTTTCTGCTGCCAGTATGATTCCCAAGTGAGATGGATAAATTGTGGTCAAGACCTGGACAGGTTAACTAGTGGTCATCAGTGCTGGTGGTACCTTTATATACAAAAAAAAAAAAAGGATACTATTGGACAGGGCATTTGAAATTTAATACCAGACATGAAACAAGACATCTGTTGGACTCTCATTTGTTTCTCTTTGAATGGGCTTTAATTGAAAGCTCAGTGAAAAATGCAGGTTACATTCTTAGTGTTATCAATAGTTTGTAACAGCAACAACATCAGAACAGTGATGCTTCTAATATTTATACATTTTCTAATTGGAGATGTCTAAGAGCAATACATTATCAGATATATATATATACACACAATCTCAAGCAATTAAAAGTAAATAATAAACCCCTCCTCCCAAAACCCTGAAATAATATATTTCCTTACACTAATAATGTCTTTTTCACATATACTTGACAAAGAGTCTTTTTTAAGTTACTTATCTTAAGAGTAATCTGTTAATGGAGATCCTGGACCAGCCCCATTAAAAGTTCAGTTTTAAGTTTATACAGCTTGCTAGCCACATAACCAGTGTGGCTTTACATTGTAAACAAATCCCAAATGTCTACAATGATTGGAATTAGTTTTGTGTAAAGGAGATCTATGCATCTCATGATAGAATAAATTTAAACCAATACATTAATAAGAGAAAGAGAAAAGGAGAGAGCTAATTGACAAACAAAACAGTTTTGAGGGTTCAATTATGCAATTATTTAAAAACCAAGTTAACTTAAAGGTAAGATTCTTATTTTCTGTACAGAGAGGCTCTGATTCATCTGGCTTTAGCTGCTCTAGAAAGACAACCTTTAAAAAAAGGTTTGATTTGTGAAATTCACAAGCAGAGCTTCCAACTCTAAAAGCCTGCCCTTTGGCAGTATGAGTACAAAGTTTACCAGAAGTATCTCAGGTGACTGTTCCTTCGTTTTGTCAGGAAAGCTGCACTAGCGTTCAGGAAGCTCAGATACGCAGGGATGATGCAAGTGTAGAGCTAACCTTCAACAGGGAGGAATCATCCTACCCACTGCAGGAATTAAAAAGGTACAGCAATTTGTACCTAGAAAAGTTCAAGTGAAAATAACACAAAAAAGGTGGAGACAGACATGAAAGCTAAGCACAGTCTATAGTAATCTTGAAACTGTGGCACTCTTGCTTACTTTTGTACAAAACCACAAGTAAAAATCTCTTGAACTGATAGAATAGGAACTTGTGTAGCTCCAAATGGAAGGCCAGGCTGAGCAGAATCCTACGGTTTAGTTAACTTGTGTCAAATAGGATGCGAAGACGCTCTCTGACAGAGGTGATCGAAGATGGCTGAGAAAGTTTGCAGTAGCTTATAATGTCCCATCTGGTTTTTTCCCTTGTTTGAACTGTCTAAAGGGCCAACTGCAGTTTAGTCATGTTCCTCTGGTGCATGTTGTGATGACGAACTAATTCATCAGACCTGGCAAATTTTTTTTGACAGCTGGGCCACCGGCAACTGAAAGGCTTTTCACCTGTTAACAAAACACCCTGTTATTAGCTGAGCATACAGCTCATCTGAGACACTGCTGTTTGTTTTCTTTCTGTGGGGTTGTGAGGAACTGGCAGAGCCCCTGTCAGGAGGAAAGGCACCCCGGGCTCTCCTGAGAGGGTGTGGAAGTGCCCCCAGCTCCTGCTCACATCAGTGCTCATATGCTTCCTACATCTGCCTCAGCTGATGTTTAACAACAGCCTTTTCAGATGGCGTAGAACACGTTGCAGTGGTTCATTCCTGAGGACAGGCCCTTGCTGAACATCGTGTTGCCACGATTATGCCACTCTTGGCTCTCAAATGACCGAGTTTCAAAGTCACTCTGGCATTCACCCAAGCTTCAATCACACCTCGGGCTGTGGTGCAGAGGTACTGTTAGTCACTGTGGAAACTGTCAGTGACTATTTAGAGCCTGACCTCCAGTCAAGGGGAGTTTTTTCCAGCTAATTCAATGAGTTTTGGCTGAAGTTCTTTGAAACTGGTGAGTGTAAGTGAATATGGTAGAAGAAACAGAGGTCAGCATGAAGTCTGCTGAGCCAGACTCAAAGTTTTCCACTACCATATAAATAAAGTGGATTCACGTCTATGGGAGATGTCAAATGCTCAAAATAGTATTTTTCTAATATTTTCATGAGCGTAATATTCACTACAAATAACTCCAAGCAAAGCACATTCAAGTTTAACAAGAAATGCCACCACTTTTCAACTGTTTCATCTGGTCTCTTGATTTCCTACAATGTTTAAGTGGAATTTCAGGCTGTGTTTCTGATGCTAAAGGAATGCTGATGGAATGCTTTCATTAGCTCAGAGCAGTGCCTGGTGATTCATGTTTCTTTTTTTCATTTTCTTTTTTTTTTCCCCTCAAAATAAATGCAATATTTTAAAGTAGGTTCAGCTCTGGGGCTGGGCTCTTCAGTGCTGTCTACACATTTCATCCTCTCCAACACACTCCAGACAGGCTGGGGTGGTAGAACCTCACCCAGGTATCTTCTCTTCCTATTTACCTCACACTTTGGGCATTTCACAAACCAAATCCAAATTCAGGCAAAACGGGATTTGCATAAATGTGTATTTCTGTTTGCAAACTCCCATGCGAGGTATTTTGGGTGGGAGGGGAATGCCTAAAGTCTACTTTATCTCCTTAGCGTAGATGCTGTCAAAAGCATCGATTATCTCCCAACAGCGCATAAAACAGTGTGGGGAAAAATTGATCTGGTCAAAAACCTCAGACTGTATAAACTGATCTTTCATCAGCATCAGCAAAACCATCCTGTGAACTGAGGCAAGGTATCTATGACTGAGCAGCTTCTCACAGATCTACCACAGTAACAGCAGCACAGCTTTACTGTTTCACAGGTGGTCCTGGTTGTCCTCTCTCAACAAGGGGGAAGCAATCTCTGTTAGTTCTGTGCTGGGCATAAATTACTTTGCACAGCTTCATGGTACAGATGCCAGGAATCACATTTCCATTGCTAAACATGGAAATCCATATATGGATGGATAAAACTTCCTTTGATTAATTTTTTTACTTGCAACAGCAAAGATTGCTGTAACAGTGAAATTTTTTGTGAAGGAAAAAAACCCCTGAATCTTAACAAATAGTTTAGCAGTTGACTTAAAATTAGGATGGAATTACATGGAAGCCACCTGTGCTTTGCTTCCTCAAGATTTAAAATGGAGCAAGTTAAATTGATCTAGGTGCTTTGTCTCTAAATTTAGGGGTTACAAGAAAGAAACAGGAATGATGCTCCAGGGCAAGGTGGAGGTGAAAGATCCCCACCCACCAGTTGTGCTCATTCCCCTCAGGAGCTGACACATCTACAAGTGCTGTCAGGAGCAGCTCCATAACACCAGCCCAGATCCTGTGCCAGCGGCAAGCAGCAAACCCACAGGAAGGTCTGTGCTGCCAGGCCTGTGCTCAGGGGCTCAGATCACAGGGAGCCGTGGAGAAGTGGGACAGGGAGAGGAACTTCATTAGCAAAAGACAGAACAAGTTCTTCACTGCAGCTAATCTGGGCCAAAAACTTTACTGGAGTCATGCAAGCCCTGAATTGGCAGATCAGTTTGCAATGAAATGTGATGGGGAATGCAGTTTATCCCAGCTTGCCAGCGTGTTACAACCACTTGCCATTTTGTCTCTCCCAGAACATTACCTCTTGCTGGTTAAGAAAACATCTTTCTTCATGCAAATGCACAGAGACCCAGGCCCTGCAGCTCAGCAGGACCATGGGGAGAACCCAGGAACACAGCCGTGCCCTTTGCCATTTGCAGATTGCAAGTGTAGATAAGGCCCTTGGGTGAAGCATTTATTTGGCCAGTGCCACAGAAAATGCCATTGTTCTCAGGTGAATCATTTCCTTTATTAAAATTTCTCTTTTATTTTTGGAAGTCTGAAATATGTGTTTTTATGGTCCAGAAGAGAAAAAAGAATTCTTAGCAGGGAGAAAAAGATTTTCAGGCTCCTTGTCCATCTGTACAGAGACTGAATTTAAAAGGTTAACACCAGTATGGAAAACACCGTGACATCCAACAACATGCCAAAGTGCTTGGTAAACAATTACTTGGTAAAAACACTGCATACATAGCAGAAGGAACAGCAAACGTCAGTACATAGGAATAATTCTAAAACTTAAAACTAAAATACAGAGGTTACTGCAGTTGCTCCTTAATGGTGTTTACATTTATGTGAGGGCAGAGTAGACTAAAATGGCCTCCATTTTTCCCCTGTATTTACATGAAATACTAAAGTTTCTACAAAAAAAAAAGGTCCTTGAATATTTGAGTAAGCTTTTACTTTAGTGTCTGTCAGTGTGAGTTTGCAAAAGGCACTGCTTTTATCTTCTGGAGAGATTACAGTACAAGCAGCAACAGCAAGAGCTTTGCCGTGCTATCCTGCATTAGGCTCAGCTGACACTTGGGAGAAGCATGAGTAGGCACAAATACTTTAGATTACAGACCTTTGGCTAAAGCAAGAATTAAAATTTCTATCTTGTAGGGTTTTTTCAGTAAAGGCAGTAGATCAACTTGACATTTGTGGGCTGAGACCATGACGCTCGTTCCATAATAGCTGACAAAATTTATTTTGCCAAGCTGAAATTTCTTTAAACATGAAGGAAGAAAGCATAGTTTCTAAAATCACCTAAATCCCTTTGTGAAAAGTGACTATCATGCTTGGGGAATACAGGCACACTGAAAAATCAGCACACTCTGAAATTCTTTCTACTGTTTTGAATATCTAACTCCTGGTTAAGACACTTTCTAATCACATAATTTACAACAACATTGATTTAAAATTAAAAAATAAAGAAATATAAATGTGAAGAAAAGTTTACGCACTTGTTTTACCTGTATGAGTCCTGGTATGAGTCTTCAGATGATCAGATCTGGAGAACTTTCTCTGACAGGTTTTGCACTGAAAGGGCTTCACACCTAAGAGACAAAAAAAAACCAAAAACAAAAACAAAAACCTCTATTCTTATGTCTCAACACTTTTTGGAAGGGTAAATGAAATCAAATATTTCTGAAGTTTCAAAAGACTGGATTTTTTTTTTTTTTTTTTTTGGTTCTAGTTACTGTAACTGCTCCTCCCAACTCTGTGCCTACACATTACAGAAAGTTAGTCATTAATGAGGCCACCATCCCCTTGTAACCTCCTCTTCCAGTGCCTGGGTCTGAAGCATCTGAACAGCCCCATCATAAACAAACACCCACTTAAATCACTGCACCAAGGAGGATCTGCAAATGCTGTTAATTCTGACCCTGTGGCTTGGCTCTGTGGGTATCATAAAGGAGCAAATAGAATATAAGAAAAATTAAGGTGAAGAGATCTATTTTCATGCACTCCCGATAGGTGTAACTTACTTCACACTACTATTTTACACATGACACACAGGTCTCGGGCAAATCTTACACATGGGGAAATTTTCCTTGCAGAAATGTTTAGTTTTAAAGAGAATCTATTCCCTATACTGGGCATACAGTATAGAGCAAAAAGTTTCATTAAGAAAGTTGTTTCAAATAATGGTGTCCGGATGTAAAAGTCATCTAAATAACCACAGTAGTGCTAAAAGGCCAAATTAAAAACCTAGCCACGGCCTTCTCCTGAAATTAACTTCAAGAATTTGGTGTTATGAGCAGAAAACATCAGAAAAAAAGAAGTTCAGAAGTATACTTCAGGGATCACAATTCATGTATAAAGATTAACTGTAGCAGAAAAATCTTGTCCACAAACCTGTGTGTCGTCTTTGGTGCCGTTTGAGTTGGTCTGAACGAGAAAATCTTCGTTCACAGTCTTTAAAATCACACTGATAAGGTTTTTCACCTGGAGAGGAAAAACAGTTAATCAGAAAATGTGGCTAAATGAAGGAACACCTCAACCAGAATCAGAAGATGAAATGTTGCTTCGAAAGACTTCTCCCAGTCTGAAGCAGTCTAGTGGCACACCAGGACGGATTTGCCACAAATCCAAATAGCTGTGCTGAAAAGGCTGGCAGAATTCTACTGCATTGACACTGATACTGAATCTGCTCATTCTAAGAAAATAGTCTATTAGGTTAAAGCTGCAAAAAAATTCAGGTTGAGTGAATTTTTTTTTCTGCTGGAAAAGAACAGGAATGTTTTAGTTTATATTTCTCTAAAAACCCCATTAAACCCTTTCCACCTGTTTCAGTAACGTGATTTGCACAAAGGAACAACTTGCAGTTTGAACTAAATTGGATTTAAGGCAGAAACTTATTAAGTTCCATCCACATAGGTGGCAATTTTAACCACATTAATTTAATTAGAAAAAACTGATCAAAATTTAACCTCAGAAAAGGATATATTCTTCCCCAAAACACAAATTAGCTTTCCTCCATTAAGTGCCATTAAACAGAATTTCTCACATAGCTGCACAGCTCCCACAGGCAAGGCCATGAATTATTGCAAAACCTCATGTAAATATAAACTCTTCCCCTCCTCCCATGCAGCTCAGCAGAGATCCTCAGGGTGGGATTTCTCTGGGACAAAAAGTGAGATTCAGAGGTTTTTAGAAAAAGAAATCCCTACAAGCAAGGTCTGAAATGAATGTGGATTTCAATGAAAAGGTCTTCACCAGCTGCATAAACATGCAAAAAGAAAAGCAGCAACTGAGGAGTCTGAGGGAAAAGGGAAGTACTGCCAGTGGGTAGCAGAGCACAGAAGTGGTGAAATTTGGCCAAAACAAGCCAAAACAATCCTTATGCTGTTACAGGAGGAGCTCTATGATCTTCCAAGTCTCACTTATCTAAACTAAGGTCCCTTTGCACAACAGTGGAATCCTGCTGTAGCCTCAGATATAATGACATTTATCCCCACATAAAGTCTGGTTCCAGTGGCACAGCACAGAGGCCTCAGCAGGAGCAGGAATGAAACATCTCTCACTGCAAAGCTGGGAGGATCCTGGGCTTTATCTGGGAGGCACACACAGGAGCAGCTGGGACCTGGCTGCTGTGGGATGCTGAGATGTAAACTAAAGGTCCTGTGGGAAGGACCTACAGGAAAACATCAGCTGGAGGGGGCAGTGGATTTGATTTCTCTCTGCTCAATTTTAAAAACATATCACTCTGATAAACCTTCGTGACAGGTGTCTGCATTTCTGATTCTGCTATGATGAGGAAATGTATTCTGGTTGCCCTGGTATTCTGAGACACCAAAGCAAACCAGTTTAGTTCAAAGCAGATGCCTTTTGATCCAGGTGACAGAGAATAAGCAGCATATTAAGGAGAGCATTCCAAATTCATCCTGGTGTAGCTAAAATAAAAATTTTACAGAAGCAACTAAATCTGCAAGAACAAGCTAACTTCCTGTGACAGTCACTCCAAGGAGTTCACTGATTCTCAAACCTAGGTGTGGACAATTTCTATGTCTTGCTGTGCTTAATTTATTAGCACAAGAGATTAAAGTTGCCACAGGTGTTTGAAATAGTTCCATACACTTTGACCGCAAGGACTCCCTGGGGGGTGCCTGCTTTTCAGAAACCACTTACTTCCAAGGAATTCAGCCCTTTGGCAGATTTAAGAGGGGGAATGTCAGCAGAGCAGAATGCAGTGACAGGATGATTGTCTGCTAATTGCAATATAAACTTAGAAGATGGTGAAGGAGGTATTGGAATAAAACAGCATGGAGGGTCTGATAGCATGCACATAAAAGTATTTTTTTAATACTTTGGAAAATAATTTTAATTAAAATAAAGACAGATTTAACCCATGCATATATTAAGGGAATCAATCTTAAATGTTTACATAGGGATATGATGACACTGGGAAGAAAACAAAAAGCAAATAAACAAAAAGAAGCACAACATTTAGACAGAAATCCTAATTTCCCTTTCCTTCTACATCTTCCATGTCAGCTGCCAAAGCTGACTGTCACATGCCTATGAGCTCCCATAAATTTCATCAGAACAGGACAACAAAAAACATCCCAGTTTAGAAAAAGGCTGTTAGTACCTCATTAAATTCCCACATTGAGTGTCTCATTTCCCCAGGCCTATCAAAGCCTCTCCAAGTAAAAGGCTAAAGTCTCTTTACGTGTGAAAATATCCAGCAATGCTGTCACCTTCCTATGTGAGCACATACAGTCCCAAAACAAAACAGGAGATGCAGATGGAGCTTCACTAGTCCTTCTGCCTGAGACAGGATTACTCACAGTACTGAAAGGGCACACAAAAGAAAGGCATAATGAAATAGTAAAGATGAGAGAGAGTCGAGGGCATGGCATATATTTCATATTTAGGGAAATTTTTTTTTAAAAAACTCAACAATTGTAAAATGAGTGTGAATCTGCCTTTGCACATATTGCAAGAAGTGCTTCTAAGAACAAATTTGTTTTGTCAGAAATAGTTAAACTAAGGGAAGTGTGCACATTTTCTCTGGAGCAAATTCATTTGCTCAGATGCATGGGAAAATAGAAAATTTACTGCTGTAGCAGTTGCACAAAATATTCACAGTCATTGCTTTTAATTAAGGAGTTCTGCAAGAGTAAAAGCCTGTCACTAACAAGAACACATGAGAAAAGGAGGCTGATTTTGAAACCAGAGACTGCAAGTGTGAATGAGAGTCTGAAGGTTGGTCTATACTCCCTTCACCAATTTAAACCCCTTTTCTTAAATAAGTGTACTAGCAACTTTGCCTTGTTAATATTATATTTTTTATTCAATATAATTTGCTTTAGCCAACTCACAGAGAGCACATGTTTATTTATTTATTAGGGAGCCTTTATAGTTAACATTTTCTGTAATCTGTCATCCATAAACCATGAACCATAGTTCAGCTATGACATGTCGTTACTATTCTGAAACTAATCTTGTACTTTAGATTCATAAGTATTTTTATTTTGTGCTACAGAAATATCAGCCTGAACAGATACAGCTTGACACCCTGCCATAAAGGACAACCTTCCTGATCTACATACTCCATTGCAGATCATACCTGCAGCTGAGCCTATTTAGGCTAAAGGATATCCCTACAAACAGGCAGAGGATATTCTCTCTGCAAACCTGCTCAGCTTTGTGTTAGGATAAATCCAGTTTTCCCAATGAGTGGCACTGAACCCAAAGGGTCTCTGGCAAGAATGCTGATGCTTCCACCAGAAGTGAAATTTATGGAGGTCTGGACATCAATTTGTTTCTGCAAGGAAGTGCCCAAATTCTGCCACAGAATGACAGCTCACATTATTTGCTATAAAGTTAGACCTATTTCTGCATTTCCTTTCAGAGGCCTATCTGCTGCGGCAAAATACAGCGAGATAAGAAAAAAGCTTTTTTGGCTGTACTGTTTCAATAAAGGCATTGTTCAGAACAGATAAGCAGCCTCGGAGGGTACAAAGTGTTAACATATTTTCAGCTAAGGCTATTTGAAACACTGGTGAAAACTGACTACAGAATCCAACTTTGTATTTCAGGGCCTTGCTTGGTTTTGCAAAACTGCAACTGGTGAAGAAGAATGGAAGATCTGATGACCATGTCCTTTGTATGTATCTATTATAGAAAGAAAAAAATATAATCTAGAGGCAACAATATTCTGCAAAGATACAATCTGTTGGTTTAATATCAGATATATGTAACAGCTTGTGTTCAAATCATGTGTTCATCACTTTAGAAACTGACCTACGACTACACTGAGAGAGTGTAATGTGGAAGAGCTCCAAACCCATGAGTTTCCAGAACCACCTTACAGGAAGACTAATATAAGTTTTTGTTTGATGAGGAGAGGTGCACCAAACACAACCGCATTATTTTTGGAGAAAACTGGTTTCCAAATTTTGCCTTTGACATGCAGAAGAAACAAGTCAGGGTTAGACAAGGACGTGAAGTTGCAAAGGAGACTGGAAATGGATCTGCATCACAAAAGTGGGTTTGACTGCCCAGGGCTCCTGAAGAACATGGGAGTGGAAGACCTTTATGACCACGAAGTCAAAACCATCCACACATCAAGCAGCCAGGAAAATATGATAACTGGGAAGTTATCCCCTTCAGATGCTCTCACAGGTCACCATGCAATCCCAAAAAACTAGGACTCAGGAGGATCCTCTCAAGAGGATCCTCTCAGGAGGAGAGGAAATGAAGAGCATCATATTCTAAGCCTCTACAGCAGCTGGGAATTTGGTAAGTAGAATTCCTGGATGATAATAATAAGAACAGTCCAGTTCAATAGGCTGAGGAAGAAACCCTGCCAGCTGATAAAGGGGAAAGGTCCCTTCTGATCCTGAAGCTGCATGCATCAGGCAGGCAAGGTACCCAAGCTTTTCACTCCAGCAGTGAAATCATCCCTTGCTTCCTCTCTTCAGCTGCAAGAATCCTTGAAAGATTACAAGGCAATGTTGGTGTCAGCAAACACAAGCTTTGGGAAACAAGCTGGCCTCTTGTGGAAAGGAACTTGCAAAGATTTGAGAAATAAATAAGTTTTTCTGTCAACATATCAAAATGTATGGGCAGAAAAATCTGCACCCACCTGTACAGAAAAGGTGTTTGAGCAGAAAAATGTTTTTCTCTACCCAATTCCACTACAGCATAAACCAGAGGAGGGGCATGTATGAACTCAAAGACAATGGGAGAAGCCTCTCTGGGGGTGTTAGACAGACCCAGGCCTATCCCCTAAGTATTTTGGAGGTTTTGTTACTCTAGAAGCCAACATTGTATATGATACAACACCAAAAATCTTCTCCAGCTAAGGAAAAAACATAAAATTTGTAAGCTGAAGTACTTGTGATTCATCCAGAAATAACACCGGGAAAGCCAAGGAACTAAATGAAATAAAATACAGGACCAGAACAAACAAATAGTGACTGCTAAAATACACAATAAATCAATTTAGGAATGAAAGAAATAGTGATTACAAGAAAAAATCAGAATTGTTTAGGGATAATGAAGAAAAATACTGAATTTAATGGTCTCCAAAAGATTTCTAAATGTTCTTGTTTCCAATTTATTTACAAAAAAGAGAATATCTTTTCTGTAGACCTTCCTTTCTAAATGTTCTTGTTTCCAATTTATTTGCAGAAATTGGAATAACATTTCTGTGGACCTTCCTTTCTAAAGATGAACTTGCACTTACTATCTAAAGTATCTTAATTGTTTAATTTCAGCAGCTCTGAAGACAGCTGTCTCAATATTTTCTGACTTGCCCATTCATTAATAAAAGTGCTTTGTGTGCATTTCTCACAATTTCACACAATTAATTAACTGAATGGTCTCCAAAAGGAGAAGATTGCAACTATCTTTTCTGAAATGTTAGAAAATCTGCTAGGTCACCCAGCATGGACTGCCTTCCTGTTCTTTTTCATCCCTTTGATCTTCTGTCTTATCAATGGTTAACTGAACATCCATATTTACAGATTTCATCCACAGACTTCTGGGTAAGCATGGGAAGAACTCTCTAAATACAAATATGACATGCAATAAAAAAAATTAAATTAAAAAAAAATTAAAAACCCTTAAGGAACATATCTGAAGATATATCATAATTTTACACCCCCAACACCATAAATCTCCCAATACAGGAAATAACTCTGTTTGCTCTTTGACAAGGTGCAGCAGAGCATTTTTTTTTCCACATTTTGAGATCTTATTTCCTGAACTCAGAGAGAATCCAGACATAAGCCTACAAATGACTGGCTTCAGGCTCAATCCTTCATGGAAAGATCCCCACAGCAGGGAACCCATCTGCCAATCCCTGCCTCCACCCCCAACCAGAAAAGGCTTACACCGGAAAACCAGAAGATGCTAAAAATGTTGGGGCGAGATTCAATGGTTCCGAATGAGAGAGAAAAGAAGGAAAGAAATTAAAAGAGAAAACAACTCACAGCCCTGTAATAGTAAGGGAGGGAGGGAGGTGATCTACTTGCTGTCAGTGCTGCTGTGTGTTTTCTTAGCTAGGTCCAGAGTGCCTTCTGCTCGGAGGAGGGCTTGCCCTGCTGACACAGCGCACCCTCTCTCAATCTGGCAGCTTCTCTCCCTCCCTGACCTGCCAGAGCGCTTCTTGTCCCTCGTGTTATCTCAAACCCTCCCTGCCCAGCCTGCTGAGCCGCGATTTATACCCACCAGTGTGCTTTCTGCTGTGCATCTGCAAGTGGGACAGCTTGAAGTATCTCTTGTTGCAGCCGGGGTAGGCGCACATGAAGGGACGCTTCTCGTTCGTTTCGCTCGCAGACCGCACGATGGTCGGAGCCACTCCTGGCACTCGCCGGACATCCTGCAAGCACAGAGACCTGCTAATGCCACCTGCGTGCTCTCTGCTCTGACTTCACACCTTTCAGGTCACTCAACGCTTCCCCGGTGATCTATCTACTTAGATAGATCACACTGGAAACAGGAAAATTTATGTCATTCTACGTCAACAACCTCAGTGTGCCTTAATCTGTTCTTTGCAGTGTTAAAATTATCCGAAGGTGAAGCGCAGTGAACTCTGCTTGGTGAATTCTCTCAGCAATGTTTGTCTATGAGATTAAACGGCCCACGCTCTGACCTCATGTATAACCACACAATCCTGGCAGAACTCTCACTGCCACATGAAATAGTTTTAAGTTTATACCAGTGTAAGAGGTAAGATCCTGAGCCAGAGGAGTATTGGCCTTTTTATTTTAAATACTCATGTGAAGCTAAAGGACAAGGAAATGGATATCTTTGGTTAACACAAACTGATTAACAACAAAACAAAAACTGTCTAGGTGGAGCTGGTGCATAATTCAGCTTTAATGCATTTTGGCCACTGTCACCATGTTCCATCAAAGATGATCTCCTCCTTCTGGAATAATTAACTTCCTTAGACAATGTCAACCACTTACTTTTATTCACTCAACAAAAGCTGGCTCAGGAGCCTGTTTCTGAGAGCTTGCCACTGAATAATGACCTGCTAAACTACACACAAAAGGGAAAGGAGAAAAGATGCTATCTAAAAACACCAGTGTATGTTGACAACACAGAGCGACACAGAAGAGACAGACACTCTGTAATGACTTTGCCATCAGTTTTACCAAGGTATATCTTTTACACGGGTATTTAATCATGATATGACTGTCTCAGAAAGGGAGGAAATTAACTCCCATGGATGGTAAGTTCCTCCCAAATATTCACTGATTACTCAGCTGTTAGGAAACAATCACATATTTTGTTTGAAGGAAATACATTTGAATTAGTAAAGTTTCAGAAACACATAAAAGCAAAATGTCATCTAACACTTTCTTATATGTAGTTATTAGATACAGTCCATCATAACCACAGAAGCTTCACATGGCCAGAGTGATTTGAGCTAGAAGCTGGAAACTGGATCACGTATTTTGGATGATCCTGAGAAGCTGGTGAGGACTATTGACTTGCAGACATATTTCAGAATAAGAAATAAGCAATTCTACATGACTGTCCCAAAAAGAAATCTTATGTTATAGTTCAATGGCTTCAGTGAAGCCAGGACACCTCTGTAAAGCATTTATTGACAATGGGGGGAAGCCACAGATCGAGGATGGATTTATAAACACCAGTGAAGTAGTGAATGAACACTGAAAACAGGCAGCAGTTGGACTTCCCCGTGGAGAATGCCCCAAAATACTCACCTGTATGCCTCTAAAGACTCCATGGGTGTGTATTCTGTACTGGGCCCCACAGCTGTATAACATGGGAGTGCTGTGGTTCTCATTTTCATACCCCGCTGTGTGTCTGGAAGTAAAGAGGGGAATAATGAAAATATTAAATATTTTTCAGTGTTCAGCTCCATGTGAGAGGTTTCTTTTCTCAAGTCAACTTTTACAGCCATGATATCCAAGTTCAAGCAAAATTCACCAAAGGAAACCTGCTCTGCCTTCAAATGGATCTGCTCCCGCTGGCACAATGCACTGACTCCATACATACATCTATTAGTATCCATTAAGGCATCCAGGGGAAAAAAATTAAAAAAAAAAGAAATTGTCATGATTTGAACTCTGATGTATTTCCACAAAGATTTTAGGTAAGAGGAAAAAATTCACATAGCAGCACAACAGTGTCATGTGCACATGTTCACGTTATTTATCAGTCAAACGTGGGACTGGCTATTGCTAATATCTTTTGGAATGAGCAAAATGCCTCAAGTTTCACATTAAGTGCAGTGGATTTTTGTCAGCACCTCATGACTCAGATATTACCCGATACTACCAAGCAAGTGATGACATTTATAAGAATAGCAGTCATGTACTCATAAACAGATATTACAAATCAGTGTCTAAACTATTTATCTCACATATCAGCTTGCAGGATGCACTACAAATTAACCCTTTATAAAAATAAAATTTAAAAAAACCAGCCTATCCCTACTAGGTATACATCTCCAAGATTTCTCATTCAACACATAATTTTAAGAATTTGTAACTTTTGAGGTGTTTTGGGGTTGCCACAGCCATAAGTTTTGTCTAATTTTGTTCTTCAAACTCCTGTGTTCTCCTGTCCTGAATGCTGGCACATTGCTCTGTCTCCTGCTTGCAACCTTCTTAATGTCAAAATCATGTAGATACATCTTAGGTTTAATTTTTAAAGAGTATGTTACATTATCACTTGTAGAAGTATACATTGGCAGTGGTAGGTGTACATGTTTTACACAACACCAGAAATTAGAAAGCCCACAACAAAACCCCAGGGCACAGAGCTAGGGACAAAGATGGATATGTAGGATGTTATCCCAGTCTTTGCCAAATGCTTGCAATAGCAATTTGAAGGGGTCCCTGAGGTCCAGACTCTCATTTCACTGGTCCTTCCTTTCTCTTCACTCAAAGTTCATGTGCAGAGTAGAATTACAAGGAAGTTTTAAACCTCTTAAGTGATTTGCAGAACAGGCAGTGGAGCTGGAATGCGGGACATGACTAAAGGGTTTGTGAACCTGGCTGCAGAGGAGGGGAGCAGTGTCTGTGAGCAGCTCTCCCTGCAGAGGGTGGGCAGCATTCCTCACCATTCACCCCCACAGCGACTGGCAGGCTGCTGCCTGGCAGATGTGTTCTCTGAAGTCAATCCTTTCACTGCTCTACAGTGCTAGTTTCAAATCCTGGCTCCACCTGACTGTTCAAGTCAAAGGTTACATCTTTTGGGAAGGTATGCTCTGCTTATTTCAATTTTAATTAAATTTTAAGGTGATCATAATGAAATAAGTTATGGAGGGGTGGCAAGAAAGTATCTCTCTTCTGTAGTAATATCTGCAATAATAGATAAAGAAAACACCATTAGCTGATTTAAATTGATTAAACTATTCTGTAGCTATGTACCATGCCGAGATAAATAGGGTCTCCTCTCTGCCCAGAAGTGGCCTTTTGCAGCCTAATCCAAGTAACAAATTACCATTTGCTATCACCATTTGATCAGCACAGGTTCCCCATCAGCATCAAATATTCCTCTCTGTTTAAAGACAGCAAGTCTGTACATGTCAAAAAAGGAAATAAAAAGCTGAGAAGGGCATTGAAATCCCTCAACCCATGGTGATACCCATGTTGATCACAAATTACACCATGAGTTTTACAACAGAAATGGAATGAGAATGACCAAGGATAAGGAGGAAACTCTGCAGTAGAAGTTGTGGCTGATCTGTACACAGCAGTAAATCAAGGGTAAATGTGAACTTCAGCACCAGTCACCCTGAGTGCAACCTCCCCTTCTCGCCTGTCCTAACAACCTTAAACACTACAATAAACAACAGACACAAAGGCAGATAAGAGGAATTCCCAGGACAGAAACTTTAGAAGGAGAAGCAGGAATATGTAGTAAAATCTTATACCATAAAACACAGCCACATTTTCCCTCCAAATTCTCATGGTTTTCATCTTTCAGTGATAACCTTCTTTGTAAGGACCAATCAGTTCTGAAATAATTCCTCCCAGGAATAAGAAGCAGAACAAAGACCCTGTCTGTGCCCTAAGGAATGGTTCTATGAATGAGAGGTATCCTCCAGATGATCTCCATCTCAATTTTTATTGCACAGTTGGGAAGCCTTCCTCAACATCCAGACTTTTACATACTTCCTCCCCTTATTTCTAGTTATACTTCACTGAAACTGTGCACACAACTGCAAAGCCATGAAGATTAGAACCTGTTTTCTGAGCCCCTTGACCCATAATATACTAAGTCCTTAACCAGCTCCCTAGGAGAAATGCTTTAATAATCAGGAGCCCTATTTCCCGTTTTACATTGGGCACATTTCCATCAGCATTGGCTGGTACTCAGCATGGCCATATGGCTGATGACAGCAAAATGGATCAGGAGAGATTTCTTGGTTAAAACACTGTTTATTCATTATGGAGCACTGTGGAATGATCTGACCTTTGGGGAGATAGAAATTAACAGGTGGATATTCTTTCCAGCTCTTTTTCTTCCAGCCTCTTTACTCCGTGCACTCATGATTTATGCCACAAAGTGTACATCGCAGTTGGCACAGTTGCCTTGTTTATATGGCTGCACTTTATATACAATAATAAAAGCAGGGATAGAAGAACAGATTCAAATCTAAACCCATTATTAAACTCCAACACCTGCTTTATTGCATGCAAGAGATAATGAGCAGATGCAAGGCCACATACACGAGGAATACAAGTAACTGATGAATTTATACCTTCAATACATTAACTAAATGGAAATCTCCAGAGGGTAGGACAGTCCTTAACTTTCATCTTTTCTAGCCAGGCACTCTGTGTTTAACCAGGCAAGGAAACAATGCCTTATAAGCTCAGGGCACCAAATCTATATGTATTATAATGAAAAATTATCCTGATGGACTCTCAGGACTAGATGAGAGCCTAGGCCTCCACCAAAGTACACATTCTCTCTCAGCAGGATGGGCTGCTCAGACAGCACCACAGCAGCCTGGAGAAGTGCCAAGGGAGCCACTCACTGCCCTGCTGCAAGTGCACTCCGAGCAGGCTGAGCCCGGCCACAGCTCCTATGCCAGGCCTTCCCCTGCTCCAAGGGCTCAGCAGCCCCAGCAGAAATCCAGCTAAAACCAGTGGGATAATCAGGGAGAAAACAGCTGAGTTAGCCAAAGAAGAAGAAAAACCCAGAAAAATCCCCAGTACGGCCCAGAGTTACTGTTAGGAGAGACACTAGACTGACCCCCAAAGGTCCTAAAAGAAATCAAAACTAAGCTAGACGAGATGCAGCCAAACTGATCTGGTAGGATCCAACACAAATTTTCTTTGAGCAAGAACTGAAGTTTTGGCCTCACAGTCCAGCTCTGCCTTTATTTGTAAATACACAACTCCCTTTAACTTCAATTGGAACTGCTCAAAGGCAGAAATGGACTGTAAATATTTAGAGTTTGGGTTAGTTGGTGAAAAAAGGACTCGGTGTATTTTGTTTTCAGGATCTAGACAGCCAGACCTGGAAACACAGCCATAAAATGTAATTCTAGATAACTGGGAAACAAAGTCTGGTACTTACAAAGGAAGAGCTCTGTGCTGTAGAGTATTTAGAAGCACTTGCATTTACCATCAGCCCAGCAAATCCTTAACACTCGCAGAGTAGCTCTTTTAAAATGATTAATCTTGGAGTTGTACAGATTGTACAGAGATTAATAAAAATGAAGGGTTTACAGATGAGAATGTGTGATGAAAAACAGAGCAGCTTTAGAGAGTTGTATCAATCTAAGTGGTTATAAAAAAAACTCATAAAAGATGACATCCTAATCTGAATATTTTTTAAAAAGTAATCAAGCTGCAATTTCTCTCTCACACCATTTTTACTTTGTAAAACTGAAATTGCCTGTCTAATGTATAAAGCAGTTACAACTTAATCTGAAGAGTTAAGCTTTTTATTATTATTTCATAAACCAAAAAAGGGAAGCTTTAGGGCACACTGAGGAGAGCTAGAAAATTTCAGATGTAACGTGAATACACATTGATTCATGAGATTCAGACTTGGAAGAATAAAAAAAGCCAGAAAGCAAGATTACATAAAACAGGCACCACATTAAGCTTCAATTTAATTGTGTTTCAATGCAGGAACAGGAATTTTAGGGTTTAGAAACAGAGCCAAAAATGAGGCAAAGTGAGGGTGTGGGCTAGTCCCGTTGATAACAGAACATAACGGAAGAGAAGTAGAGTTAATTCCCTCTGCTAAAATATTTACCATCCTAACACCCTGGGAAAAATATGTATGGAGACAGCAAAAAGATCCTGATTAGTTATATGGAAGATCCTGTTTCTGCCTGGTTTTTGTCTAATACTATTATGGAGGGTGGAGCATGAAGCTGCATTTTTATCTGTCCTTTCCAAGGCAAAGGAATATTAAATAATGTGATTTCACAGATTTGAGTCCTTCTGCCATCCTCAATGAGAGAATCAGCTGGCTGATGAAAGGAAGGCTCTAGATTTTCAGGGGACCTTTGTGTTTCTGACTGCAATAGTCCATCTTTGGTTTGGGTTTTTTACCATTGACCTGAGTTGAATCAGGATTTCACCAAGCTCTTCCCTTCAAAAAGAGACTGTCGGCTATCAGTGGGAAAGGATAAATTCCATATCAGAAACAGTAGATTATTGCCCATTTCCACCTCGTCTTGATTGCAGAACTGAATCCAAGCGGGAAGTTTTGTACCCCTAAATTCTACTAATAAAACCACGAAAGCTAAACAGCAAAACCACTCCTAAACAAGAAGGTTTTCACTGCCTTGTTTTAGTGGTTTTAATAGTTTTCTACACAGATCATACTTAATATTCCTTACAGGGAGCCTGAGCAAACAGCAATAAATACCAATTCCCACGGAACATGCTGAGTGTTTAACGTCCAAGCAAAACCAAGAGGGGAAAACCAAAATGTTGTCTGGTTCTATGCCCGATTTCAGATGTCTGTCAGAAATATGGATCAAAGCTTTTTACTCAAGCAGCTGAAGAGACAATTACATTGAGTCTTGCTGTTGGGAATGTAACTTCTTGCCTACCATGCTGCATCATTTCCTGCTTGGTATTAGGTATTTCTGTGCCACTTTTACACTTAACTCGTCAAAATATAAAGGAGGGTTTTATCATCTTGAGAGATACCTCAAGTTCCAGTATGGAAAGAAGCAGTGTTTTTCATATTGGACAAATGAAAAAGCAAGAAAGATAGAAACTGATGGCAGAAGCATCCACTAATGTGGAACATGCATTTTGAGATCTCTGGGACTCACTGACTTTCCCACAACAGAATAAATCTGATCCCAGCAGCTCCAAACAAAATACCACAAAATGAGGAGCAAATCATCAGCAAGCAGTCTGGGGAGATAAAATCCAGTCCCACAGTGAGGTTCACTGCCTTAACAATGAAACTTTCCTTTCAGATTCTAGAAGCTGCCAGTTTGTGTGACAGCTCACAGACAAGCCAGCCCTCCCTCTGGTCCACCCAAAGTTCAGAAGGTGACAGAGAGGGTCCTGGACAAACAAGCAACACAATTAACACACACGAGCTCACAAGGCACTGCTCTTCCCTCATATGACTTGTAAGAACAACTTGAGCTCAATCAGAGCTCAATGAATTTGGAATTCAGAACCCAAATGAAAATCTAAAATGTACATTCAGGCACTTGGACTGTATGATAGCAGTAATGGGTTGTCTTCTTCTCCAGGGACAACTCTTGGCAAAGGGAAGCTCCTCTTGGGCCATCAGACATCCTTCTGGTTTGCCAGTGAGTAGAAACATCTAGAACTCATGGCTGCCGCCTTTTCTCTCTGCTTCACTGTTAACACCTCTCTCCCCTTCCCCTGCCAGTCTATCCCAGTGCTGTACTCTGGCAGAAACAACATCTCAGTTCACTTCAGATGTCTCTCTTCACCATAGCAATGGCTGGCCAGGATCTCTATTCTACACCTTTTTTACTGCCTGCCCGCCTCTGCCTGTCTCTCAGGCCATGCTTTCCACAGATTCCTAAGGCTTACATCTACTGACAGCGCTCAGAGAGCAAATTCCACTGACACATAGAAACTATCTGAGCAGATAAAATCATTGAAGAGTTTAGATGCCAGGCTCTTGCTGCTGATGACACACAAAGAGGGCTGTTCATAAGCTTGCAACTCAATGGAAATGATTTTCAAAGTGACTGAAAAGGACACAGCTTTGGCCACCTGACAGTATTCTTTGCCCAATTTCAAACTTTTAATCTGGGTTGAGGAGATTCTGGAGCTGATCATTCAAATATCATTCAAATATTTGCCCGGTTGTAAAGATCTAGAACCAGAATGCTCTCAGATAAACTGCTAGACAACATCCACACTGAAACTGCCCACTAACTCTGCCTAAATTGCACTGCAAAATCTTCATTTCAGCATGTTAAACTTATGCTGAACATGAACCCAGAAAAGCAAGCTACTGACCTGGTCTGCTGTCAAGTATAAAGTGTATGACCTGTGAGTTTTATATAACTGCAGAGTTCTCTAACTATTTGCAGAACTTACTGGCAATGTTTTCTTCCTTTTTATAATGTGCAAATGTCTCACTGAAGCCAGGAAGAAGTGCTGGGAAGAACTGAAGGCAAGGAGCTAAACAGGGACTGTCATCATTGGATAGAATCTAGAAGCTCCATATTTCAACAGGGAGATTGACTCTAAAATTCTTAAATTACAACTACGAGATGGAGAAAAGCATCTGAAACACTAAACGCCTGGGAATCACTTATGAACAGTTCATATATTTTAAAGATGTAAATCTTGGGAAGAATACCTTATGTTCATGGCAACTGAGATTGGAGGTACTGTGTATTGTAACTCTCAGCCAGAAAAGACAGATAACTATTTTGGCTCATATTACCAGTGATGAGGCTATGTCTAGCACTGATTTTCCACAGATTCTACAATCTTGGCCTATACCAAAACTTTCAGCTTTGTTTTACCATAGATCATTCATCTTGATTTTTTCCCCTTTTCGTGCATCCTGGGTCACATACTTTACACTGCTAACAGTCTGACTCCTGGACAAGTAAGAAACCATTTATTTTGTTCAGTGCTCCTTTAATATTTCTATTGTGACTTTTTTTTTTCACTGAGTTCCCCAAAGAATAGCCTCTTCCTTGCTTTAATAACTTGGACCTCAGTCAAGGTTGATGTGTTTCTCCATTTTGCAGGATATTTTCTTCAGAAGAGACAAAACAGTGTCTAATATTGCAATGACTGATCTTTAAAGGGTACAGTTTAAAGAGGAAATCAAAAAGACTTACGAACGAAAAGTAGCAAATAGCCTTTAAAAAGAGGGGATAGGCAGAAAAGACGGTGAATTGTACACAACTGTAGGATTTTGGGAACTTCTCTAACCAAAGGAAAGATCCTTGATGGATTTCTTCAGGCTCAATACTCTCGTTCACTTCAATACAAATAGTTTACTATGCTACTATCTTCTCCCTCTAACCTTCAAACACCATTTGTGAATGAGCTACAAGGAGACCCATAATATTTTTTTCCTTTATCACAGTACCGTACTGCACACAAAGTCCATCTTCTACAAGATTTTCACATCTATGGACAACTACATGAAAGCACAGATCTGTGCAGGCTTTTATCAGGCTCTCCTGCTGTTCCCTTGGGACTGCACACACTTAGACCCTGAGAACATCTCAAAGGTGGCAATACCTGCCTTCGGTGGGGGAGTTTTCAGAGCCGATTATCTCCTCAGAGCAGTGAATCATCTGCTCTGAGCAGAGCGGGCAGTCTGTGGCTTTCCCTTGGCTAAGATCAAAAGGTGGCTCTGTCGCTCGTGGCAGCGACCGTGGATGAACCGAGGTGAGGATGCGGCAGCGCTCCATCCCCTCCGGCCTCCGGGTGCATTGGAGAGGATCCCCAGCCCCGGCAGAGGCGATGGAGGCACAGGGGGTGTGGAGATGGAGGCAGCGGCCGCCACCCCGGCGGGGCCCCGCGGCGCCTCGGAGCCTTCCTGCCCGCCCGGCCGCAGGAAGCCCCGCGGGGGAGGCGGGCAGGAGCCTCTTCCCGGCAGGTGGGAGGGCGACAATGGCCGGGAGGAAGGAAGCCGGGAGGCGGCCGGGCCGGGACACAGGACGCAGGGCCTGGCGAAGGCAGGGAAAGGGAAGAGGGATGGTAGGAAAGGGAGACGGCTCAAGGAGGAGAGCGCGAAGAGGCCGCGGCTACCCCTCCGGGAGGGGCCCAGGCACCGGGAGCGGGCACAGCCCTGCCCTGCCCTGCCCTGCCCGGTGCCACCGAAGCCCCTGACACACCCAGCGCCGGGCTCCGTGGGCACAGCCAGCCAGCACCCCAGCCCTCCGCCCAAGCTGGGGCAAGGACCACCAAACACAGAAAACCACAGCCAGGTGATGACCATTCTCAGGACCAGACAGTATTTTTTTCGTGCAAGTGACCAGACTCTAGTGATAAAATCCAAGATAAAGTTAGCTCAGTAATGCAGCTACACTAGGGCAACAGGTTAGAAGAGAACAAAGCTGCTTACCCTTTCAGTGTGGATCCCAAGTTCATTTGGTTCCATGTCATGCATTCAAGCTGTGAGGTCATTTGGTATAAATTGTCACTGTTGTGAAAAGATGTAGAATTAGAACTAAAATTACAGCTATGAAATAAAAACCAAAACATCAGAATATCAACAATTTCTTTGTTATTTCTTTTATATGTATAACATTAGAAAGTGAATTTATTTTATATAATCCCTTTTATCGATGCATTATGAATTTTAAAAAATAAAAGGAAAGAAAAGGTTAGAAAATCAGTGTATCGAAAAATTACTTTGAATCTGACGATTTGTAAAGAGCTGGAAACGGAAACATAAAACTTTTTCCTTCCCGAAAAATAATATCCGATATTGACTCATCGAAATGAATGAAACGAATATAAGCAGCCCGGCGGGGTAACGCAAAGGATTATTTGTTTTAAAAAGTCAAATCTGTTAACTGTTTTAACCAGGAGTGTGAGAGACCACGTGGGTAATGGAGTGAAACAGCTATCGTGACTCGTGATGGATGTTGCTACATAGAGGGACTTGACAAGCAGGAGAAAAATGGAGTGGCTGAGCGATAAACGAAGCTCACCGCTGGAGCAGGCTCTTTCCCCGCCGGTACACGCCGAAGGCAGCCCGGCGGCCGCACCCGCGGCTTCCCCGGCTCCGCTCGGAGCGGCAAACCCGGGCAGCGCTGCCGCGGGGAGGGGAGGCGGGAGGCGGGCGCGGAGCCCCGCGGAGCCCCGGGAGCGCTCTCCCTGCAGGACAGGTCCCCACGGGGCCCAGGAGGCTCCCCCGCCCCGGGCTCTCCCCGCAGCCCCGGAGAGCGCGGGGGGCCAGGCGGCAGCCCCCGGCCCTTCAGGCGGGCGGTGCGACTGATGCCGGGGAACCGCAGCTCACAATAAACGCAAGTCTCCCCGCTGATTAATTACACCCAAATTCGCTGGATTTACGCTGTGAATTTATGCAATTTTGTTATTAGAGGAGGATATCTTTTTGTTTCTTTTTTTTTTTTTTTTTTCACTTCGTGGCAGGTAGAAGAGACCTAAAAAAGTCGGATTCCAGTGGGAAGCTTTTGCATATAAAAACAAATTAAGTGACTTCAATCTCGAAGTATGCGTAATATCATTTGTCAGTATCACTGGACACTATTATTCATTAGTGTGTCTGAAGTGCTATTATGCTACTACAATGTCCTGCATATCAGCTCAGGAATTGTTAAACTCTCCTGCAGTTTCCCCATTTGCAATAGCAGTCCGTGCTGGTCTGTGCCAACTACGTTTTGCAATTCCACGAATTCTTCCTGTAATGCTGCTGTAATTAATTCCTCCAGGACCCTGATTTTTATTAGAAGTGCCCGCCCGATGCATTTACAGCAGGAGATTTCCCTTTAACTTTCTTTCGCTTGACAGTTCATTTATAAGAGCCTCCCCCACAATATCCACTTTTTCCCCCTCCTTTGCTTTTTCATAAAGCAATACACTTATTCATCTTGTCACAGCTCGCAGCCACTGTATTCCCTGCCGCCCTTGGGTGACAGTGTCCAAGACAAGGTTCCCCGGGAGCAGGGCAGTGCCCGCGCCCCGCCGCCGCCGCCGCTCTCCGGGTGCCCGCCCGGCCACAGCTCCTGCTGCTCTCCCCGCACCGGCCGCGGCTCAGCGGCGGAGCCCGAGCTGGCTTCAGCCTCTGCAGGGAGCCCCGAGCGGCTTTCGGGCGAGCTGAGCGTCGTGGAATGCGCAGGGAGAGGGCTGGGAGCGGAACTCCCCTACTTGCTCTAAACCCTGCTCTGCCCCGTTTGCTGTCTCCTGAGCGCGGCGCCCCGGGAGAGACCCTAAGCCCTCTCCCCCCCTTTTCTTTCTGCTGCGGGGGGCTGGAATGACTGCGGGGGAGTAGATGCCCAGCCTCGAGCTCCACACCAGCCCGGCCTCGATCCCCACGCCAGGCGGGACCGGATCCCACATCAGCCCGGCCTCGATCCCCACGCCAGCCGGGACCGGACCCCACACCAGCCCGGCCTCGGACCCCACACCAGCCCGGGCCGCCCCCCGGAGCCAAAGCCGAGCGGGGCCGTGTTTCGGACTCTCGGCACGCCCCGGGTGTGCCATACCCGCGCATCGGGATGCCCACGGAGAGGCACCCGCATCCTCTCCCACGGGCTGCAGGTGGGGTCCGTGCGATCTCTGTGGCCGGCAGCGACAAGGGGAGAAATTTCTCTTTTGTGCTGAGCCAAGGAGCTGCGAGGTTTTCATCTCGAAAAAGCCGGGATCGCCGGAGCTTTGGCTAAATCGGCCCTGGGCGGGAGGCAGGTGGGCACCGCCGGGCTTCGCGCCCCTTAAGCCCGGAGACAGGAACGGTCACCGGGCACGGGCTCGGATTGAACATCTCGCATCTGACATGTGACAGAGAACAGGACGTCCCTAACGCCATTTACGCCTCGCCATGGTTTATTATTGACAGCACCGTGAGATGATCTCATGGAATCAACAACTCCGCTCAAAATCTCATCTTTTGATGGGGTTTGAATGAGGAGGAGGAAAGAGAGGTCTCCAGGGATATGCCTGCGCTGATTCCAATCTGAATCCTTGGCCCTTCGAGCGGCCGCAAAGAAGACACTAAAAATAACTTATTTTCATTACAAAGATGCTTTTAAAGAGAAACGAGAGGAAGGGGGGGGGAAACATTTCTACAACGGGGATTAATGTAAGTTGGAGTGGAATAAAAGGAAGTCAACGCCGAGCAAAAAGGGAACTTAAAAGGAAACCAGTAGTAGATCATATAGAGTTTGTTTTGGCCTGCACTGCAGTATTACCGAGTTCTTGACCTCTGCACAGAAACAGCTATAATCTGAACCGAGACTCCTCCACTTTTAAAGTCTTTGCAAGTGTGACTCACAGTAAATTTTCAACATCGAGCATGTTTACTACATTAAACAGCGCGAGGTAGAAAAGTTCACATCAACATTTCAATGGACCCACAAACGCACGCTTGCGATCTGCGCGGGTTTGCCATCCGTGTCCAGCTACCAGCCTCAGGCCCAGGCAGGGCAGCGGGCCGCGCCATAAACAGAGAGCAAGTAGTGGCCGAGGCGAGAGATTACAGGGATAGTTTTGCTTCCAGTCTAAGAATTACGATCTTTCCGCCATTTCTTTTTTCCTGACTTTGCTTCTGTAAGGGAGAGAAGGCGAGCCGACGGCGAGCCTCTTGAGCCCCGAGTGTCTCCGCATTGCAGACGGGTTGGAAGCAGCCGGGCCGGGAGCTGTCCTGGCCGAGGGACCCTCCTGCCCACGCCCACTCGCGACCCTGCCCGGCTCCCCTCGGGCCAGGCTGGAGCCGTGCTCCGCGGAGAGCAGGGGAGCCGGGAAGGTCCCTCGCACCCAGCTGGAGAGATGGAGGGGGAAGTGAGGTGGAGGTGACTCCGTCTGTATCCTTTCCCTCTACTCTCTCGCTCCACCTCCGCCCGCCGAAGCGTCACCCCTCGGATCCTGCTGGACGCGGCGGATCCGGAACGGGGGTGACGGAGTGATGGCCGTCCCTGCAAGGCGCTGCAAGGTGGAGCGGACCCGCAGCCTCGGCTGGGGTGAGCGGGCGAGGGACCACAAACCTGCGCTGCTCGGGAGTCCCGGGAAACGCAGAGAGGAGGCGGGGCAGGAAAACACCGGCCGCCGCACCCCGCCGGGGTCAGAGGCAACGCCTCCCGTTCCCGACCTCGTCTCCTCCGCCACATGCCCCCGTCCACTGCTAAAATCCAACGGGAGCGTCTGCCGTCCCCGGCCAGTGGGAGGAACGGCAAATCCCCCATTCCGGGGCTGAGCACCATCCCCGGAGCCCTCGCTGAGCACTCCGCTCAGCCAGTGCCATGTGCGCAGGGAGGCGCGCAGCGGGCTTGGGCACGGTCGCCAGCCCCGGCACTCGGATGCGGCGACAGAGCAATCACTTGACAAAGCAGAGCTGTCAAACTTGGCTTGAACTGAGAAAACTTAAATCTTCGAGAAGGAGGTGCGGAATGAATATGGTCTTGAAAAAAAAAATAATAATCAAGATTTCGCCAGATCAGGATAAATACGGATAAGGACAGTGAGGTCGTTTCCAGGGTGCTGGCGTTGTGGCAAACGAGTCCTGCCCGTTTCTGTACCGCAAAGACTCATCCCCTTTCTTGACCACACTTTCCAGGCGCTTTCGAACATGTTCGGTAGGGGACAAAGAGAGGCCGCGCCGAGCTCAGCCACCTGCGCGGGCCTCGATGCGGGAGCTGGCTTTGTACAGCTGGGGCTGCCCTCGACGGGGAACAAGCTCTGCCTCACTTACACCCCCACACATCAGTATTGGCTCCTGTGAGGTTTAAAGGCTTAAATCCTTATCTTACTGGAGTAAGCCGTAAACCTCCCAGGGAGCAGGGCAGGATCGAGACTGAGGTCGAGAGGAAATCGGCCGCGGTCTCGCAGGGCCTCCCACTCGTGCCGGGTGCGGGTCCCGAAGCGCTGGGCGGGAGGTGGCCGCGTTAGGGCGGTGACCTCTGCGCTCACCCCCTGCCCGACGCTGCCTCGCGGAGGCACATGGAAGATAGAGCTCTCGACACTATCAGCATTCTCCTATCGGAGTCACACCTCCAGGTGCTGCCGCTTCCAGGAGCGAGGCGAGGGCGAGCCCCGAGGCCCGAGGGGACTGGGGAAGGCGGCGGCTGCCCGCGGCAGCTCGAAGCTGCCCTCCCAAAGCCTCCTCCAAACCATATTTATAGATTTCCCTGCGCGGCGAGCAATCTCTGTCACTTCAGCGCAGGAGTTCGCCCCGCCAATTATTCTGCAAGCTAATCTCTCTGGATAGGCTTCTTTCCTTCCTTCATTACCTCATTCCCTCCTTCCCTTGACGTCAACTCACGTTCATTAGCGAAGTGGCTTCTGGAAGTGACAGAATTTTGTTGTCTCACGTCCAGTGTCGATTAATCTGAGATGATATAACCGGCCTACAAGAGGAGCCGCTCGCGGCTTCCTTCGCAGAGGCATTGTTTTGTGTGCGAGAGTTACTTAGCAACTCCGAGATACGGGACTGGCTCCAAGTTCACAAAAAGTTGAAGAATAAATTTTGGGGAGCTTTTTTTACTCACTAAACACGTTGTAAAACTCCAACGCCCAGCCCCCATGTCAGACCGAAAAAAAAAAACCCTGGAAGCAGCGCTTGCCACGGGTCCGTCTGTTGGCAAAGGGATTTCGTTGCTTGCAGCAAAGCTCCAGACGCACCTTTCTCCCAGCAAGGAAATCCGATAGGTTTATTGCCCCGATTTCAATAAATAACCTCCCTGTAGACCAGTTCCCATCACCCCTAGGAGCCATCGGAACGGCTCTTGGCCAGCAAGACGAAGCCCTTGGACGGAGCAGAAGTTTTAATCGCTTGTACCACGCTCTGCCCACCGCTGCTGCTCACCAGCCAGCACTCCCACACCTTCCCGGCCTCGGGGAAGAGCTCCGGGGCTGCGGGGACTCCCAGCGCCGGGACCGAAGAGGAGGCGTGCTGCCTCAAGCTCGGCTGCCCCATGCGCTTCCCCTCGGTGCAGTTAAGGGCAAACCCCAAATTCATTGCACCGACGGGCTGCGGGACAGGCCCAAGGAATGCGGGCAGCCCGGCTGGCTCCCTTTTCCCAGAGGCGGCCGACACCTGCTGCAGGAGCGCGGCTCCCCCGAGCCGGCCGCGCCGTGCCCGACCCCGCCGGGATGCTCTGCCAGAGCCGAGCGGCGCCGCAGCCCCCGCCAACCCCGGCTCGGGAAGGCGAGCCGACCCGGGAAACCTCCGAGACACAGCGAAACCCGCGACGGAAGGCGCGGCGTCTTTTTTTCGTTTTGTGGGATTTGGGGATGTTGCTACGTTTGGGGTTTTATTGGTTGGTTTCCTTTTTTTTTTTCTTGGGGTTTTGTTTGTTTGTTCGTTTGGGGAGGGTTGGGGTGGTTTTGCCTGGGTATGGTTTGGTTTTTATGTGTGAACTTTTTTTTTGAGAAGGGAAAGAGTAAATCTTTTTCCTTGCGTACAGGAGAAGCTGTTTGAAGGGCACGCGGGGGAGACACCGCGTCCCAGCAACAACCCGCGCACAAGGAAGGCAGGGAAAGCTCCCTGCCGACGGAGGTACCTGTTGTAGGGCGTCCGGAGGAGCAGCGCCTGACTGCCCGTGCAGCTGTCGGTCGGAGTGTGACAGCCATACACCGGGGGAGGCACCGAGTACTGCTGGTCCCCTGCGGAGAGAGCGGCACAGAGTTAACCCCAGGGGCGAGCAGCCACCCCTCCGCTTGCACTGAACGGAACGGCGGCTCCAGGGCCCCATCCTCCAGCATTAGGCGGCTCCAGCTCTGTGCCAGGCCTGCGGGGGCTTGTGGCGGGTCCCTGCGGGCTGCCAGCCGCCCGAAAGAGCCCTTCGATGCGGGCCTCGAAATTACCTAGAGAGGGCTGCTGGCTGATGGGGTCCTCGTGTTTGAAGGAGTGGTTGGTGAACTGAGCGGCGGGGTGGGACGGCGTGTGGCCGTAGCTGGGGGTCCCGTCAAAGGCCACGGTGCTGTAACCTGCCGGAGAGAGCACAGCGGGGTTAGCAGGAGCCTCCGCCAAGCCCCTCCGAGCGGGCGGCGAGCGAGGGAGCTCCGCGGCCACGCACCGCCGAGGGCTCGAAACGCTTCGCCTTTGCCGCATCTCGCTGATGTCCCCGCGGGGCAGCTGCCAGCGCGGAGGGAAAGGACAGCGCCAGACTCCCTGAGCCCCTCCGTCCCCTCTGCCACCGCCCCCCTCGGCATTAGCACATCGCAAGGCTGCGGGTGCAGTGCTCTGCGGGGAGAGCCGAGCCCAGATCGCGCCGAGAGGCGGAAAGTCGGAAGTCTCGTTCGTGTTTAAAGAGAGCAGGTCGGCTTCGGTAATAAAAAGGATGTTTTCATTAATTGTTGCTCATATTAAAAGAGGAAGATTCCCATCTGCTCAGTGTACTCATCTGGCGCTTCAAATTTAGAAGTTACCCTTTAATCTTGCGCCTTTTTTTTTTTTTTTTTTTTTTTTTTTTTTTTTTTTTTTTTTTT
>VZRF01009697.1:195451-250723 GCA_013396875.1 Vireo altiloquus
TTTTTGTTAGGAGCAGTTTTCTGAAGCGTCTGCAATAAAAGAGGCGGAATGTTACATGCAAAAATAAAACTCCTCCTTTCAGCGAAAATTGCTCTCCAAAATAATAAACAGCCTATTTTGTTTCCTACACCGAGCAGATTCAGATGGAAAGAGACCACCTCTGCTGACCCCGGGCCGGGTCGGAATCGTAAATCAGGTGCTCAGACACCAACTTTCATTAATGACTTGGAGTTGGCTAAACAACTTCAGCTAAAAAAGTAATTACAAAGTAATATTATCTCAGAGGTTTCTCGGCTCATCAGCATTTACCCCGAGAACCAAGCTCCTCCGAGAGTCACTCTTAAAGGAAACCAAAACCAAACAAAACAAAAAACCCCAACCAAAACAAAAACCCAACAAAACAAAACAAAAAGTCCAACGAGGGCTAGGGAAAGAAACCAAAGAGACTACGAGTGCTTCCTCCCTCACACTCCCCTCCCTTAACCCACTTATTCCAGCACGGGTATCCCTCACAGACCCGGCTGGATGGGGCGTGTGGCTGGAGAGTGATTTTGTCAGTCCGGAGGGAGCACTCGGGACCGTTTTCAGGCGCCTGTCTTAGTTCCCGTTTGGTGCCGGGTGCTCGGCTCTGGGCAAATCTCTGCTTCACCAACAATCCGTAATCACAGCGGGTTTCAGAGAGAGTAAAATGGAGAGGCAGCAAAGGGATTCGAACGTTGCTTCTCTGTTTTATTCTCTCTGCAGACAGGCTGGGTCCAGCGACATGACAGGACTTCATTAACCTGCGCGGCTGAGCGGGAGAAACGGAGGGAGGGACAGGAGGAATTAAAACATTCCAGAAGACTTTAAAACCTTCATTTTCACCATGATTTTAAGTCGGCCCTGAGACTGAGGGGCTTGAATAGAAGTGGGACTGGCTTGTTCCTGGCTAAATCTCCCTCACATTCCCCTGACCCTACGAGCAGAGCTCCTTTCGCAGCGACGCGAGCAGCGTTGACAGGCCGGTACCTTACGGGCTCCCATCCCACAGCTGTTTCTCGCTCCTTATCTCCTCCCTCAGCCCTCAGGGTAGAGGCTCAAGCTTCAACTCCCTTTTCCCCGTTCCCCTCTGTGTCTTTTTTAACTTTCAGAAAACACTGACACTTTCTACGTTACTTTTGGCCCGCCACAGTTTCAGTGACCTTCAAAACTCAGCTCAGAGCAGGACAAGGTTTTGGCCACATTTTCCGGTGTTGCCTGACCCAAAGCTTCAGGAATGTGATAAGAAAGTTGAGTTCTGAACCGAGCTGCCGATAGTGAGGTCTCTTTAATTAGGGCGTTATCAGAACTAGGCCTGATTAAAATGTGCTGAAAATAATTGAAAGTTGTACATCTGCTGGAAAACGGGGCCCGCTGGAGGCATCCAGTTGTTGGAGAAGCCCAGCTGGATGAAAGAGACAGGCAGACGAGAAGAAGAAAATTGGGCAGAGGTTTCAAAGCCTTAGTTTCCTAGCCCCCACCCCATCCCAGACTTGGCAGAAATGTCATGGCAGAGCCAAGGTAGCGTCTTTCCCACGGTCGGAGGAACCGTCTAAAAAAAAAAAAGAGTTCAACCTTGAAGAGAGTCAAAGCAAGAACATTTTATCCATCCCCCCAAAACAAAAAAAACCAAACCAAACAAACAAAAAAAAAAGTAGCAAACACCCTTTGCCAAATTCCTCCTTGCCAAAGGAGCCCTCTCTCTGCCTGTCACCGAGAACAGCTGTGGCTAAGTCCCAGTCCTGCACGTGTGGGGAGGCAGCCCCGAGCCGAAGGGACCCCCGAGCCCCGTGGTGAGGCAGCCCGGCCTGGTAGAGCACGGGAGGGAGCCAGGACACTGTCCCTGCTCCCTGCCACAGCACCGTCCCCAGGCTCCTGCAGGGCCTGGATCCTCGGGGTTGGGCAGAGGGGTCAGTGCTGGCCCCGGCTCTCGGGCCCGCACAGGTGTGGGTTTGAGCAGGACATGTGCGGCGCTGGGAGTGCCGCAGGCCGAGCACGGCCCGCAGGGTGCCCGGCGTGGGCTCCGTGTGCTGGGGCGTTAAAGGCTCCATTTCTCTTCGGGGTGGTTAAACACGGACGTCAGGATGCCGAGGGGTCGCAGCTATTTTCTTCCTCGATAACTCAGGGCAGAGTTTATTTCCCTCAGCCTTCTCTCTACTTTCTCACTGCTATTTCTGTCCAGCGATTACAAATCCCCTCCAATGTCTAAAATCCTTTCAGATGTATTTGAAAAGTCCCTGTCAGAGTCCCTGTCCCTGCCGGCTCTGGGCTGCTCCCCTCCTGTCTCGCAGCTGGAGCTGGGACCCCGCGGGCCACGCAGCAGCGCCGGGGCCTTGGCGCGGCCGAGCCTCTCTCCAGCTCCAGGGATGCTATCCATTTTCCCAGTCGGAATTTGCAGCAGGGCCCTGCCGCCCCGCTCTGAGGTTTCCGATGTCGGAGCCCGGCGCCGGGAGGACCCCGCGGGCAGGGGCCAGGGGTCGAAGGCAGCAGCGCCGTGGAAGCGGGACAGCGACCGGGCACTGCCCGAGGGAGGTCCGTGCTCTGCCACGCTTCTGAACGACCCCTGCTCCTCGCCGCAAACGCCCGGGCCTCGGGCAGCCCCTCGGCGGCCAGCACCGAGCGCGTCCACCGGCCTCGGCCTCAGCCTCTGCTCTGCCCCTCACCCTGCAGCCCAAATCGGCCTGGCCCTCTCGGGAGGGTCCCAGCCCCTCTGTGGGTACGCGGTTGCCCCCGCGGGGCACAGCAATCCCGTGCTGCGGACTGGGCGTGGGGAAATTCATGCTAAAAGCAGAGAGACCCTGGCCGCTCATCTCGCTCCCGACGGGCCACACACCCTCTGCCCGACCCCCTTCCCCCGAGTCGTGGGGCCTTGGCTGCCCCACTCCCCTCGATCAAACTCCCACGGGGCCAGGCAGTGCGGGCCAAACCACGACACGCTGCCACTCCGAGGCCAGCTGAAGGAGGAGGAACAAAATTCGAGAGGTCTCATACAAGTTCTCCGCACACTGGCCCCTTTTTCCTTCTCCCTCGCGCTTGCACCCACAAATATTTATCCTGCAGGCACTGGAAGGAAAAGGATTAGAGGCTGATCCCCGTGCCGCAGGCGGATGACCCATTGCCCGGTCGTTCAACCCTCGGGAGCTTCTCAGCGCGGTGAGAACACCGGGGACCGCAGGGAGTTACAGCGCAGCCGGTCCCGGCCACGGAGATGCGGTCAAGAAACGACAAGGCGCCCCTGTTTGTGGACTCCAGCCCGGGAGTATTCAGCCCTCCTGGGGTTAATTTGACAAGGGGCTTGAAAACACTAGTGCGCGGACAACGATTTTCGTATTCAGGAGGAAGTTTGGAGGTTCACCCCCGCCACCACCCCATCACCCCCGAGCTATGCAGAGGGAATTGTCTCGGGCCACGGGCCCCACCTCCGTTCCAGGACTTGTGGCGTCTCCGGCCCGAACAAACCTTTGCGAAGGCGAGAGGCTGCTCCAAGCCGGGGAGGGGGCCGGGGGCTCCAGCCCGCCTGGCAGAGCCACCCGCTTCATCCGCTGCCCCACAGGAGGGGTGGGGGGCGAGCAACTCGCGGCTCCTAAAGCTCCCGTGAGCGACGTGGCTGCCGCACAGGGAGGGAAGGGAGGCACGGGAGGACTGGCTCGCCTAACCCAGCTCGGCTGCCGCGGAGAGAGACTAGGCTTGGTGTTTACATCAGGCGCGGCCCTGCCGGGCTGAGCGGGCGCCTTCGGGGGCCGCCCCCCGAGCCCGGGGCGCCCGGCAGCGCGGCCCTTACCCTGGTTGCGGATCGCTTGCTGGCTCTCCAAGCAGTTGGGCAGGTAGGGCCCGTTGGGGAACATCCGAGCCTGGCCCGAGGGCGGCTGGCTGGGCGGCGGGGCGCCGAAGGGCCCGTAGCGGCAAGCCCCGGCCGTGCCCGTGAATTGGCCGGAGAAGTGGACGGTGAAGGCGCTCAGGTATTGCTCCTCGTGCGGGTCCGATCCGTTCCAGCTCGGCTCCTGCTTGATGAAGGAGTGCGGCCCCAGCGAGCCGTAGGAGGCCCCCGGGGGAAAGTCCAGGACGGGCGCCCACTGCGCCGCGGTGCTCACCGGCATGGTGCAGTTGCTGTTGCCCGGCAGGGAGGGCACGGAGGGCAGCAGTGCGTTGAGGTCTCGGACGTCGGAGCCCATCTGCTCGCAGACCTTCTGCCTGCCGCCGGGCAGCCAGTCTCCCCCCGGACCGCACTTGTTCCAAGATACCTGGCCCCTGCCCGCCAAGCCGGAGGCCGGCTCCGGCTGCAGGCACCAGGCTGGCGAGCTCAGCCCTTTGGGGGAAGTTTGCTCCGCGACGCAGCTCCCCGGGTCCAGCCCTGCGGGAGCCGGCAGCAGCGACAGGGAAAGGTTGTTCTCCAGGATCGCCTCCGGGCTTGCACCCGCTCGCAGCGTAGGGCAGTGTGCGGTGTGCGTGTCTGTGTGTCCGCGCGGCTGCGTGTGTCTGTCTGTCTGTCTGTACGAACGTTCGAGCTAGGGGGGCACAGCCGCCGCGCACGCCTCACCTCGGATGCCTGCTCACCCTCAACTTTGCAAAGCTCAAATAGAGGCGCTTGCAGGGGAGGAGGAGTCAGCCACGCCGATCCTCCATTCACACAACCTCCGCCGAGGGGCTGCCCACAGCCCGCTCTGCTGAACCCAGCCGGACCAAACGCGGGGGGGAGGGGAGAGACAGGAGAGCCGGGGATGGAGGGGGAGAGGTGACTGTGGGAGAATATATCTCCCCTACACATCACTCCCACCCTTCTTCTGGTGCAAGCGCCACTAAATCTCACCCTAACGTTCCTCCGCTTTAGGAGAGACTTGCAGGACTGTTAGAGGGATCCAGGTGGCCAGTAAGTACGTGCTGGACGACTTCCCCCGGCAGCTCCGTGCATGTCCGTGGGGATTCCCGAGGGCGGCGGGGTCGCAGGCCCTGGGGACCGCGCGGAGAAGCCTCCGCCCTTGCAGGAACCAGGGAAAGTGACACGAGCAGGGGCGGGCGGACACCGTTCCTGAGAGGGGAAAGTGTATTTCCAGGTGCCTTTCCCGCTACGGGAGGAATGAGCTCCCATGGGGTGCGGGCTGCCTGCTCAGGGCCTCGTCCCTCACCCCGGGCGCTCCCCATGCCCCACAGGGCCGCGCTCGCCACGCAGAGCTGGCCGGGCCAGGGTACCGAGGGCTCTGCCAGCGAGAGGAGGAGTGGGTGCCCTTTGCAGGGGGCTCGGGGCCGGCGTGTCCCCGGCCCTAGACCTGTCCCTCCGACCCGCCTGTGCGTGAGGGGGAAGGAAGCGGCTGGGCGGGCGGGGGAGGATAGCAGCGTTGTGAGGAACCTGCTTTTGAGAGATTCACCTGGCACTGCTCCCGGGAAGCCCCGGAGTCTCTCTTTCCTCTCCAGCCTCCTGGACAGCGGCTTCTCAGCGTCCATCCCGGAGACGGCGGCCGGAGGGCCCCCGAGGGCCCTTTACACGTTATCCCCGGACGGTCCTTCCTCCCAGGAGACATGGCAGGGTTCGGTTCGGCCCTGGCAGCGAGGGGTGCCGTGATTCTGGCGGTGCGGGAGCCCACCTAGACCGACTGCCCAGGCAGGAAGCTCCAGGGCGGGGAGGAGAGCCCTGCAGGACGCGGCGGTACCTGCGGCGGGCAGGACAGCTCTCACCAGAGGCAAGGAGGGGGATCCTGCCGCCTTCCTGCAGAACTGCTAATGAATAATCACCTGGGGCTGGGTAGGTGTTGCTTCTACGTACAGGCGTGGGGCAGCCACGGGCTCAGGATACTCGCGGAGTACGCGGGGTCGCGCCGGCCCCGCCGCCCTGTCCCTTACGCGTTGACACCGACAGCTATCGATGCCTACGGCATCATTATTAGAACGGCGGCATCGCAAACGCCGCCAGGGTCACCTCCCAGCGACATCCCCCGGCGCTCAGCCCGCATCCTCACCCCCTTTGCAGCGACAGCTGTGGCAGAGGCGCCGTGAAGGTTCACCTGCCGCAGAACACGCCGAGCCCCTTGTATTCCCGGTGGCAATGTACACCGGGATTTCCTTTCCCCCGTGGCATCAAAGGTTACCGCAAGCATCGCCAACCGTAAAGCGATGTTTTTAAGATTCAAAGGGTAAATGCTACAACAATAGAAATTAAAATAGGTCGTTATTGGAGTAGAATAATTTAATTTTCTCTTAGAACTAATTAGTCATAAAGGTCGGATTTTGTTATTAGTGAAATTACTTAATTTTTCACAAGCTATTTTCAGATAATTCCCTTTTAAAAATCTCACTTCTGGTGCATACATCTATTTATTACAAAAATCTACATCTAACCTAAGTGCGAAAGATTTGTTTATTATCTCTGCCGATATTAAATATCCTCTAAGTTCACAGGATATGCCACTTGCAGAATCCACGGCAAACCAAAGTACCCTCGGACGGCAGCCCGTGGAAGGCAGCCCGTGCGGGGGGATCGAGCTGACCTTGCTGACACGGCGGGCTCCGGCGCTTGCTGCCGCTCTGCCTCCAGCTGTGGCCGCACCGGGGCTCCCGCACACCGCGGTCACCCCCTGCCCGGGTGACCCCAGGGACTTCCCGGGGCCGCGGGAAGGTGCGAGATCGGCAGAGGGGCTGCTGCTGGCTTTGCTCGTTTCTGTGACGGACCGACACATGAGGTTGGTTGAACTCGGTACCTTAAAGGTCTTTCACAACTTAAACGATTTTATGATTGATTCTATGATCTGCGGCTCTGCGATGGACACCGTATATATAGGAATGGAAGTCTTTGGCCAGCCTAAGTGGAGTGTTTAATTTCCCATGAAAACTAGAGCTCTCTAGGAGCAAACAGAAAATGCATTTCCCGTAGTAGGCTGTTTTTCGAGCTAGCATGAGGGTTTTCTCTTTTCTTGAAATAACCTAGCTGAATAAATCATCTTGAAAGGGAAAAATCTTTTCTTGGTCACTTAGCTGTGCGTTATTCCACCTGGGAGGAAGAACTGCCGAAATCCTCCCAAATATTCGCCTCTAGCAATTTCCAGCAGAGAAACAAGACGACCCTTTGGCCATTAGCGCATCCTTCCTCCCCCGGTGAGGTTGGGGGGGACTCCGGGGCTGCCAGCTCAGCTCAGCCCAGCCCTGCGTTCTGCCGACCGCCGGCACCTGCGCCCTCCCGGGCCACCTCAGCCGTGCGGAGCACGGAGCGCTCCCTCCGCGTCCCGGGAGAAATCCTCAGTGGAGCCTGAGGAGGGGCAGGAAAGTCCTACTCTTCTATCTCGGGATGAGCTGAGGACTTTTGAAAAACGGCCAGCGCCACTTTCCGCAGCCATTCCCGTCTAGCCAGCGCCAGGGAGAGAGAAGAATCTCCCTCCCCTCTGCACTCCTCTAGCACAGGCCGGGACCGCTGGCCGCAGCTCCCCTCGGGGGCGCCCGGCATGCCGAGAGGAGCTGCTCCCTCCGTGCAGGAGGCACTTTCCTGCCTCTTCCGCAGGTATCCCGACCCCGATTCAAGCCATACTCCGGCGTAAATCGCTCCAGGTCTCGCACAGTGGGCTCCCGCTTGGGTGCCCAGTTGAAAGCAAAGGCTGGGGAGATGGCCGTTCAGGGACAGCAAGTATTTTGTCAGTGTCCAGACCCAGGCGTTTCGGAACATTTTGCCCTGTCCCCTCCAAACACGGCCCGATTCAAATCTCTGACAGGCTTCACTGCCTGCTGTTACATGGCTATGATAATTCCTGATAAAGCTCAATCTTCGATTGTGCTCGAAGGCATACTCTGCAAGATTAAACAATAGCTGGAGGAGGATGATTCTACTGAGAGTCCCACTCGATTCCGAGAAAAACGGGCTCGGGAACCTGCTTCAACCTGGACACGACTGCGGCACCTCCCCAGCCGACGTTTTCCCCTTCCGCTCCCCTCTGCCATGCTAACCAATTAAGGAATCGGTAATTCTTAATAAATTCCTAAATGATCTGCCCGCGGTTCAGAGGTGGGCGAGACTGAAATGGAAATAAACCCACAGCCCTTCCCCTCCTGTTCATGCCGCTCTCAGCACGCAGGGGGATCTGTCTCCTTTCACTCAGGGAGCTGATCAGAGTTTGATTATTTAAGTGCCAAGAGCAGCAGAAACAAAGCTGCGAAGCATCTCCAGGAGCTCAGGGGGCAGAGGGCAGGAACTCATCACGGCGGGCCCAATCCCGCATTTCTCGCTGCCGAGCGCTGCGGGCACCACGGGAGCGGGGAGCCGCCGGCAAGACGGGACTAGCCTTCCCTCTCCGGGCTGACGGGGGCACTGGAACGCTTTCGAGCTGCCTAGAGAACATTTTGTTTCTCCTTTGAGGGTAAAAGAGGGGTTTTTTGATGCACAGAGAAGCAAAGATGCGCGACCTCTCCCCGTCTCTCCGCTGACGGGAGCGGAGCACTGCTGGCTCGGGCGCTGCGGTCCCTCCGAGGCGGGGACCCCGCGGGGCGGGGATGGCGAACAGCCGTCGATGGCGAACAGCCGCACCGGGGCTGCCCGGCGGGGAGCCCCAGCCCCCGCGGGGTCCTGTACATCTCCCTTCGCCCCGGCTCTTCCCCCGCTCCGCCGGGGCAGAGCGGCCCGGGGCAGCCTCCCCAGCGCCGAGACCGCCGTGCAGCGGCGGCGGGCTGCGGGCCGGGCCCGTCCGGCGGGGCTCGGGCCATTATTGTACCGTAAATCTTGGAAACGCTGGAACTAATTACGGAGAGGATATGTCTCAATTTGTTCCGCATTAGTGCCGCNCTCCGAGCCTGCGAGCGGGGCTGCGGCCAGCAGCGAGGTACCACGCGGGCTCCGGGAAATTTATTAGCGTGCTGCTAGGCCGAGGCTCGGTATAAATCACCGAGCTGTATAGGGCCATAAAGCATCCCTGTGTATCCCGCCCTCGCCGGGGTTCTGGTGAATAGGAGTTCATGGAAAGCTGGGTATCAGTAACATCTTTCAGATCTGGAGGATGTGACGTTTTTAAAGTCTTGGATATACAATGGGATATACTTACGGACCAGCTAAAACTATTACATAGAATTTTTATAGGTATTTGGTACTTACATGCAAAAGAAAATTTTGTGGAAAAAAGCTCTTAGGTAATATGCTCAGTTCTTAGCATTTCTGCTAATGGCTTTAAAAGTAATAAAATTATTATTTTGGCAGGAGAAAATAAAAACATTCTAAAATGTCGTACATTATAAATGGGTGTATGGTAATTGAGACCTAAGGAATCAACTACTCCCAGGTCATAGAACGCAGATCCCACTGTAAAGGCACACGGAATTCTAAATGTAATAATACAGAAACACATCAGTAACAATACCTGGCATGGACACCAATTCAAAGAATTCTTTGAGCCACCTGGGACACCATCTTAGAATATGGGTACACACTGGAAATGTAAAACAAACATTCCTAGATTCAACAGAATTAAAAAGGCTCCAGCTGCAGTGGACACATACTGCCGTATCCCTGGTACATCACGGATAAGGAAAGGCACCCACAGCCTCAGGTCTCACTAACTCTTGGGCATTACAGGACAGGGACAGAACTGCCCTTTACCAGTTCCTTCAGCAGATTGGCCATAGCATGTTTTCCAAAACACTAACAATCCGTGCCTTTTCTCTATCAACCTAATTCTTTAACGAACACACTTTAACAACACAAGCAAAGTCCAAATCTCCCTTTGTTCTTGCAAAGACCTTTTGCAGCCCTATGTATAGATCCACTCTTCAACAGTTGTCCTCAGTGGAAAACGAGGGCTCCAGCAGCTGGTCTGTCTTTGCTGTGGATCTAAACCCCTTTTCACTGGGTTTTGTTCTCTTTCTGCACACCTTAGAGTAATCCATCCATGTAAGCCCTTGACTAAGAGTGCTGTTGAGCAAGTGTTCCCACTGAAATCAGTGCCCGAGGATATCAGTCCACCAGGACTTGGACCATGTAGTGGGGAAGGCCAAGCACATCCTCTGCCTGAGGATTTTTGGTGAGTGTAGAAGACAAGCAGTGGGGACAATGTGCCTAATTCCTAAAGCAGAAGAAAAACGAAAGCTTCTGGGTTCTATTCAATACCTTCTTCACACCCTAGAGAAATGGCAGAGGTGACAGCAGTTTTTCCAGAACAATGGGGGACTCCAGCAGTGTTTGTGAAGCGAGTGGAGACCTTGGGTAAGCAAAGAAAGGCAGATGGTTGCATTTTGCAGCACAGCTCTGTGTGATGTGTCAGTGCTGTGACCTGTGAGGGGGTGGCAGGGCTGGAGCTGGAGAACTGTTGCAACACGGAGAGTCCCTCCTCCCAGCCCCAGCAGCACAGCACAGCCAACACCCACAGCTCCTGCACAGCCTGGGCAGACATTCCACTGCCCCTAGAACCCCAGCACAGCCCTTTGGCTCCTTTAGAAACCAAACAAACCCAGTCCTTCATAACCACAGCTACATGAAGGTGTGTGTGTCTCTCTCTGGACTGCACGTACTGATACGTGTGGATTGCAGCAAAACACACGAGGCAGAGGAGCTCATTTTGCTGACCTAGATGGCTGGAAGCAACAGGCAGCAAAAATGTACTCCCAACTGAAACAAGAGTTTTCCCAGTTCTTAATTCCAAGGCTTCCCACTCAGTGTGGTTTTGGTCAAACCGAAGCTTTACAGGCAGCCTCCCCCTTGTGTGGGTATGGAACATCTGATCTGGACATGAGTGAGAAAGGCCATCTGAAAAGTCCATGGCTTCAGGGCATCAGCCCAAGAGAGATCTGCTGCAAGCAGGGACAGAAGCCACAGAATCAAGTGCAATTCAGATGGGCTGCAGCTGTCACTGTTTTCACATTTGTGACTGTCACTGTCCAGCTGCAGCCTCTGCTGACCCCAACCCCACTGCCACTGCCCCACACAGCTCATGCTGAGATGAGCTATGCAGGGACGGTTAGAGATGAAGCTTGCAGGGAGAGAAAGGGGAAGGAAGGAGAGGAGGGAGGGAACCCCTGTGCTGAACTTGCCTTAGAAGTCAAATTTCTTCTTCATGAGATGCAGGACATTCCTTTCCCTTCAGATTTTATGTATGTTTGATTGCACTAAATTCATCTGAGTACTGCTATGACAGAGGAATTAAAAGCACCGAGAGTTTGCTGTAGCTGTTGAGTCATGGGCGCAGACTGATCAAATCTACCGCTTGTTTTTCTTCCTATTACATGAAAGCAGAGTTCAATAAAGTTCAGATTGGAACTAAGACCTACTTTGTGATGTCTTGACAAACCTTTCCTGATGTATTTATCACGTATTAGTCAGAAAGAAAGAAGCACAAAGGAGCCCTGTCAACTTGTTATTTATGTTTTTTAAATGAAATAGTGAAAGGAACGAGCAAGTAAGTGTGATTCCTTTCTCTAGATTGCAGTATCATAGATTAATAGCTCTATGAACAGATTTGCAAGTAGCACCATCATGCTAGTCAAGATATTAAAAAAGTTTATGAGCAGTTGCTTAGGAAAAACAAGATAAAGCCTATGGAAATCTGATACTGGTCAATGGTGCATTTATTCAAAACATAATACTCACTTCAAGTCCCCATAAATCCTTTGCAAATGAAACTTCCATTGTGATCACTGTTCCAGATCTAAATGATTTATTTTTTTTCCTTTGGTAGACATTAGATATATCTCAGAATGTAGAAGTTATGTACCTACTGATACGGAGTTAATCATGCACCCGTGAGATAATAAATATTAAATTCAAATAAGTAGATATTTCAAAGAAGGATTATCTTCACAAGACATTTATTTATTTATTTATTTGTGGATTCATTTGTGTGAAAAATCTCACATTTCTGTGTGATTTGTTTCAAAATTCAGGGCTTCCACAGTTCCAAACTGGGAAAGTTCTTGGGAGCAAAGAAGACATTGTATTGTGTGCGGTTTCAAAATTAAGCTCTTAGCAATATTTAAAATCAAAGAATGCTTTGGGTTGGGAACAGCTACGAAGACTGTCTTGTTCCAATCCCTGTGATGTGGACAGGGACACCTTCCACTACACCAGATTACTCCAAGCCCCATCCAACCTGACCCTGCACACTCCCTGGAATGGGCCATCCACAGCTTCTCTGGGCAACCTGTGCCAGGGCCTCACCACCCTCACAGTAAAGAATTTCTTTCTAATATCCAGTCTAACCCTGACCTCTGTCAGTGTGCAGCTATTCCCCTGTGTTCTATTTTTCCATGCTCTTATAAAAAGCCCCTCTCCAGCTCTCTTGAAGCCCCTTTAAGCACTGGAAAGTTTCTGGAAGGTTCCCTCAGAGCCTTCTCTTCTCCAGGCTGAACAACACCAATTCTCAGCCTGTCTTTACAGGAGAGGTGCTCCTGCTCTCTGAGCATCTCTATGGCCTCCTCTGGACTCAATCCAAAAGGTCTGTGCCCTTTTATTGTTGAGTGCCCCAGAGCTGGATGCAATGTTCCAGGTGGAATCTCACCAGAACAAAGGGACAGAATCCCCTCCCTGGACCTGCTGCCCACAGGATGCAGCCCAGGGTACATTTGGCTTCCTGGGCTGTGAGTGCACATTCCAGTGCACTGGTCAAACACAGCTTCTGGTCAAACACCACCCCCAAGTCCATTCCTCAGGGCTGTTCTCAATCCATTCTCTGCCCAGCCTGTGTTTGTGCAGGGGATTGCCCCAGCCCAGGTGCAGCACCTTGCTCTTGGCCCTGCTGAACTCCACGAGGTTCTCCTGAGCCTCTCCAGCCAGTCAGTCAGTGTCTGAAGTGGCATCTCTTCCCTCCAGAGTGCCAACTGCAGCACACAGCTTGGTATTTTTAGCCAACTCGCTGAGGGTGTCCTCCATTTCGCTGTCAATGTCACTGACAGAGAAGCTGAACAGCACTGATCCCAATTTATCTCAGTTTCACCCTGAGCAGCAGCAGCCTTTGCAGTTTCCATGTGCTTTTGAGGAAATGGGTCCTATTGCTCTGAGAAACTGCTGAAAACAAGGAATGTACTGAAAGGTCAGGCAGAAGAGACCCACCAGGAAAGCAGCCTGTCAACCCATTTTTCTGACTTCATGATCTGAACTCCCCAGTTTATAGAAGCCGTGCAGCCTTCACTGCCTCTGGGTTTTTGAATGCTTCTTTCCTAAGTGCTCAAACCCAAACAGACTCTCAGTTATAAACTTCCTCTCAGAACCACTAGGCAGAAGTCAAAATAAGTTCAGCAAATTGGTTGGATATCAGCTAAAAACACACTTAATTTTTCATCTGATAAACTTCTCTCAGAGGAACTACTGGAGTCAGCTTTAGCCAAACACCAGATCTATAATGAAATAATTCTATGGTTGGGTAACCTGAGCACCCCGTAATAGCTACATCTGCTTTATCATGGAATGGAAGTTCTTGAATAAGTTGGATATGTTCTCTGGCCAAATAAGAATTTCGGAATATTTAACACTTGCAACATGCTCCACTCCAACACTGTGTATCAGTAATATCAACCCAGATATTGTAAAGGGTTGGGCTCAGAGTTATGAGGACATACACAAAAGCATTTGCAATTGCCACCTAATGCATCTTCAGAGATCATGTCACTTTGGACAGCTCAATCCAACCTTGCAGTCTCCTGCCCTTGGCATCAAACAACCAGGATCAACCCCACGGCCTCAGAGGAGGGAGATTTGCATGTGCAAGCTCAGACAAGGTAGATTTTCATTGAGATCTGTAATATTATTTAGCAAGCCTAACTAAAAGAGGAGCCAGAGGCCAGCCAGCACACAGGAGATGCTCTGGGCTGCCCATCAAACCCAAGGGATCCAAGAAACCTCAAACACACTCAAAAGAGGGAAGCACTATCTGCTCCTAGATGCCACATTCTTAGGTGACTTAGAGCTGTGCATTGTGAGGCTCTGAACAGTCTTGTACAACTTTTCCCAAATCACAGAAGTCCCCTGGGAAACCTCAGTAATCAAACAAGATCTCGCGGTCAGGAAGCTTTTCTTCATCCAGACGATTTTATTTTCCCTTCATCATCCCATCTATTACTCATTACATCCTCCTGCCAAACTTGACATAATTCTTCTGTCTCTCTCTCATGCTTCCATGTTTCAGTTACACAGAGACCATTACATTCTTTCATACAAGCTTTTCCTACCCCTTATTCAGGCTGCACATACTTAGTCCTTTCCATTTTCCCGGCTGTCCTCCGAACAGCACCTCTGCTCAATAGAAGCACTCCAAATTGAACAGATATTCTACAAACAATTATATTTGGCAGTCTCTAAATGTGGAGACATGCAAACCAACGATTAAATCACCTTGAACAACTGAGTGAGAGTTCAAAGCCATAAAATTGTCAAATCGGGACAGGGAACTTTGGATGACACTGAAAGATCAACTTCACAGGAAGCCCTCAAGTAATGATGTATTAAAAAAAAAGCCCAAGTTTGCTTTATGGTCCTTTCTCAAGGAATGTGTTGTTAGGTACATATCTGCAGTGATTTTTATGTGCAAAATATTTTAGGAGTGTTCTGCCACAGTGACATCAGGCAAATAGTGGTAAACGCATACTACCCTTACAGTCTTATAATATATTCTTGAGCTACAACATAATTATTGTTCCAAGACGTATACTGAAGTTCATGTAAAGGCAACTTTTTACCCAATTAAATCACTTATTGTTGAGCAACTCCTGCTTAAGACATAAGAATATCACTGTGTTACACAGTTACAATAATTTGCTCTTATCATCATATCCTGTTTAAAGATACAGCTTCCACAGCTTTCCCTGCTAGAAACTGCTAGAAGGTGGGTTTTATCCATAAACAAGGCAAGGTCATTCCACAAACCACAGCATTTTGCGAATCATGCTCCATCTACACAATTTACAATTTTATAAGCTTAGTTTGAAAGACTTCAAGTTTAGTCATCTGAAGACGGTGAATATAGTAATTGATCTCTTTGAAACCTGGGAATTTGGAATTATGTTAACATCCAGTTAGCAAGTACAATTATCTAAACACCCATTTTTGCTAAATTTTATGAGCTTTATGATGAGACATGGATAATGGTGTGTGTTCGTGTAAGGTCCATTTGGGATCACTGAAAGTTTCACCATGCCTGGGAGAAGGGTGATGGCTGCAGAAACAAGACAGCTGCAATGTCACCTGTGGGAGCTCTCAACACCCGGGTAAGAAACACCTGGGCATCTTTCAAAATGGAAAGGGCAACTGGCAGATTTAAATGATCATGAATACCCAACAGGAGGAGACATCCCTGAATCTACCTGCAAAGCACCTGAATCTACCTGCAAAGCCTGGACTTCTGTGGAGCATAAATGGCTCATAATGTGCATTTCCCTAGCCAAGCCCAAATATTTTTACTGGAATTACATTTTTGCAGGAGGGTTTCTTTCTTTCCATGAAGCTACTCTTCCCCTCTTTCCTCAACTTCTGTGCTTGTTCTCCCCCTCTCAAAAGCATTCTTGTCACTAAAAAGAAGGATGCACACAATTCCAGTCTTTCCTAGGTAACTGAAAGGAGCTGCACAGCACAGAATATTTGTCAATCATTTTTATTCCGAAGACACAAGGTGCTCTGATTCCTTGGCATGCATTTACCAGGAAAAAAGGGGGTGAAGAGAGTCTCAGCCCTCCTGCCCTCACCATGGGCTGCTGCAGCACATGGCTCTGCCTCACCTCCTGCAGGACTCTCGGCTGTTCTCTGACTTCTCCCACTGTGAACTGGGGTCATGTTCTCTCCTGACTGTGACCAGAAAAAAAATAGATGGCACAAGGTATGCAAGGTGTCAGGCCCGTGACCGCTGACAAATCTCTAAGTTCTTCTGTGGATTATGTTGGAAGCACACTCCTGGAGATACTGTTCATGTTTATAAAGTCTTCTGGGGTGAGCATTGCTCAATGGAAAAGCAGCGCAGAAATTTAACAAAAGCTACGCTGCAAAACGCAAAAAAAGTAATTCTCCCACAGGAACTGAAAGGCATTTCATACATGTCCAATGAGACATTAAAAATAATTATGTGGAAGAGTAATAGCTCCCTTGGTTGTTTTAATATATTTTTGTCTACAAACAAGAAACGTTCTCTAAACTGCTGCCTTGGCTTGGCTTGAAAGGTCTCTCAAACAAAAGCCCTTCAAGTGACCCTTAGATTATTAAAGCTCAGTAACAATGAATGTGGATCTCAGTTCAAACAAAGACTGTAAAACTAAAAAGACAGCAGTTTTGGTCTTGGAAATGAGTGTGCCTCACTAAACTGGAAACACACAGAATGTATTTTTGATCAATAGTCATCCCTCTGCTGAACAAACTCGAAACCTTTTGTCTAAGGATTTCAACACTGGGTTTCTCTTAAACAGTAACTGCAAATAGTCTCACTTCTAGTACAAATGGAAAGGTAAGATTCCATGTGTGAATTTAAACTTCCCAGAACTCATTCAGAGACTTCAGATCAACAAGGGATTTTTTATTTTATTCTTGATGATTTTTTTTCCTCCAAAACTTGCTGAAATGTCATTAGGATCATCAGAAATATTTGTGGTGAACAAAAATGCCAGCAATGCCAAATTACAAAGCTTAAACACTCTGATCTGTGTCTCCCATGAGAAAGATACAAAGGTTGAGATGTTCAATGACAGACATTAATGTCAAATGCTAAAGCAGGAAAAGCAAACATAGGAGTGGGGAGAGATATACAGACCCCATAGAATATCTTGTTTTGAAAGTCATATGTCATTTAAATGGCCTTTATAACTGAAGAAGTTAATTAAAAATATATTTTGGTGTAGTTTTCTGACAGAACAAACACAGCTGCCAATTGATAGAGTCAGTTTTGCCGTCATCAACTGGAGGCACAACATTTATGTATCCCCTTCCTTGCTGTGAGCCCCAAAGTCTGTGCACAGTACTCCCTCTGTGCAGAGGACAAAAAGGATGTTTTCAAAGCAAGTGGGACAAAATGTTAAAATCTTCTCAGTTTCATGTCCTTTGCATCTACCAAACTTGCTCTTGCAGCCAGTAGAAGAACTGGAGAAGTCAGGATTGTAGCTAGAGCTGGGAGAAGGGGAAAATCCCCCTAAAGGACAGTGGTCCTCTGTTCAGCCCACCAGGAGCTAACCAGCCCCTCACCAACTGCTCTGGCTTTCCACGTGTACCTCAGTCTTCAGTGTCTCAGTATAGATCTTTATTCTGCTTTCACTCCCTTTCCTTCAGAAGCAGCAGCCGAGCTCTCTCCCATCTCTGTCGCTCACCCATCACAATTTTACTGGGAGCTCCATTTGCTTTTATCAGCACAGGGGCATCCAGCAGACACAAGTGTTTAGCCATGACTTGGCTGGAGAGACCAGGACATACTAAAACTTTCCAATGTTTTCACTGTGGAAGTTCACCACCACTGGGAGAAACTGGAGAGCTGAGCAGGTGGATAAAAATGCAACACATTTTCCCTAAACAAACACCCTCTACACATTAACAAGGGCACAAAAATGTACCTGTAGAAATGATTCCATGGCCAAATTTTGTCTCTTCTTTGTCAGATTTTGGAGCAGAAAATGCAAATGGGCTTGATATTTGTAATAGAGAAAATACAAACAAAAGTGTGTGTCTGCTTTAACAGCTTGTAAACCGTAAGATCACTTCTCTACACGAGGATGCTTAATGACTGGAACTGGATTAGAAACCCTTGCTGACCAAAGCTTTCTATTCAGCCTATTTCTATTCAGAGCAGTAAATTAGCTACCTTTGTGCTATGCCTGATTCCTGCCCAGGGGGTTAGGGAGATGTTTGTTCTGCATAACCATGGCAACAAAGTTGGCAATTAGCATCAAGTTTGGCTATTCCCCTGAGCAGGATTTACCCTGTGAACTTCATTTACCAGACACCAAGCAGCCAGCAGTGTCACAATGATGTATTTAATACAGTCAGGAGTGGATTTGAATACAGTGATAATAAAAGACACTATAACCTACTCATCTACATTTGTATTTCCTTCTTAGCTGCCTCAATAATCATCTCTTTGCTCTTGCGTGGCAAAGACTACTGCACTAAAACTCACCTGCAGAACAGAGTGATCACGTAGTTATCTCAAAGTATAATTTTTTTAGTACATTTGCATTAAATTAAAATAAATACAGGGCAAAATTGAAATATATCTGCAGGAGTAAAATATTTCTGAATGATATCTGGAAATGAATACAGATGGAAACACAAAATACAGTTTACTGAGTAGATTAATAGTTGATAGTGTCATCACTGATGGTTTTCAAAGCACTGACCTATTTTATGAGAATTCACAATCTTTAAATGCAAGAATCTTCACTTTGTTCTGTTTATATAGTGTTTAGAACAGTATGGCACTGGTCTACCACCAGGGTTCCTAGGTGTTTCACTGGAACAAATAAAAAACAGCAGCAGATGAAAGGTGATTATTAGAAAATATTAATTCTTAACACCTTAGCATAACTTCTGGTACTACAAAATTAGGGCCTGGATTTCAACACAATTCAGAGTTATCGATCAATTTTGCCAGTTGCATCCTTTTTACAGTTTGCACAACTCTTCTTATTCTAAAGTTAGCTAGATTATGATAGCATTGATGTCCCTCTGAAGTTATCTTTTTATCATTATTCTCTTTATATTACAGTACAGAGCTCCTTGGTCAGAAAAGAAACCCTGATTATGTTGTGTCTCTGTACTTAATGCCCTGCAGTGCAGTACAAAATGCTGGTCCTAACTGTAGAATGAGTTGGGAAAAAGATAAACTTTTGATATGAAGTGTGTCTTGTGAATGAGATAGGAATTTAAGAGCCATCTTCTTTTTTATTTTTTTAATGAGGGTGAGTAATCCATTAACATTGATGGCTGCTATGCTCACAAAGATGTAAACTAAATACCTTTATCATTAAATGTGACATAGTAATATATGCCAAAATACTCCATCCCAGTATTCATTTGTGTCTGACTGGACGTGATGCCTGTTCAAGGAAATGGCTTTTATTTTAGTTTATTAATACTTAAGGTGCACTTAGCCATTTCCTTATAATTTTTCATCTTCTGTATTAAATAAAACCTGAAACCATGCTAAGGTGAGGAAAAAATATCTCTGGACTAATACCACAACCTTTTAAGAAGACAGGGTGTATTTCTCCTATAAAGACAGCAACATATGGGTGACGCATCAAATGCTGAGGAAGAGAAGAGGGATATAAAATAAATAGCATCATGACATCAAAAGTTATGTGAAGCCAACATAAACTAGGCAGGACTAGCTGTGCCATGCTTTGCTTGTGAAATATGTAAAGAAATAAATCCACTGCTATTTAAAAAAAAAAATTCATATACTGACAGAAGAGTACTAACATGCTTACAGTATCATTTAATACACATATTTAGTTTAATCCAAGCAGTTAGCTAGTCTTGGAAAACAAAGCAGAAATATTTTATCTTGGTTCAAGCAAAGCATTTGAAGGCAGGTTCCCCTAGGAAATGATGCTTGTGTGATTGCACTGCCAGTCCATCTGTCTCTCAAATAACTTCTCAGCCTCAGACCTGTTTCAGCCAAATTCTGTACAGACATGACATTCCCAGCAAAGCTGAGTGAGCACAAAGTTCAAGGAACTGGCAGCTCAACAGAAACAAAGGGACTCACACCAGTGCCCCCACCAGAGAAGCTCTGCCGAGTGAGCTCAGCAGTTCTTTGCAGTTTGCTCCCCTGGCCAGTTACTCATGAGAGCAAACTCCAATCCATGCTACCATTGCCCAGCTATTATCTGGGGAGAAGTAAGAGAAGTGAAGGTAGCTGGAGGGGAGGGAGCCACAGGGGACACGAGGGAGCAGGGGTTGAGGGGTGGGCAAAGAGCTGGGAGGCAAGGATTCAAATCCAGGCAGCTAGGATTCATTAGTTCCACTGTCACAGAACAACTTGTTTCTCAGTACTACAGTTCAGCCAAGAAACTACTAAAAGGAGTTATTTGCACAGCTCAGTTGATACTGCACTTTCAAAACCTTTATTTGCTGGCATTTCACGTCCTGTCTCCACCCATGGAGGCTTGTGCAGGGAGAAGATTTGATCAATCCTCAGCAAGCTGAACTGAATATTTACATGGATGGGAGAAGGAAAAGATGCAAAACAACATCACTCTAGAGGTGCAAATGGCAGGTTGCTTTAAATATGCCAGAGGAGAACTTGTATCCTTCCAAAGGGAGATATTTTCTGTTTCTTTTCATCTGCACCATTGTCTCCTACACTTTATTCTGCTTGGGAATAGTAGAACGTGTGAGTAAGGACAGAGTTTACTAAATGTTGAATTAGTTGGGATTGATTTAACCGTTTATGCTTTTACTTGTGCTTCAGGAAATGTGCTGAACTTTGAAGAAGTTGTTTGATGCTATTTTTTCTAAGTGGGCTGTAAGCTGATTCTCCTCCTTTTCCCATAAAAAGTTGTCCTGTGACACACACAGATGGACACCACAAAAGAAATAGCCCAGTTGACAGAAACCATCCCAGACAGATGTTTTTGTGAGCTATATATCAATTCCTTGCTCTGTCAAAAACTGACTAGATGATACAAAAGTACCTGGGTCACTCTAGAATATGTAGGCCTAGAAGGACAATTTCCCAGTTTTTCTCATGTGACAAGACCTGTGACACCAGCTCCGTTATTATGGTACTCTTCTTTCCCAAATGTCATTAAGCAGGAGTGATATCCAAAACCTGCTTCAGCTTTCCAGATAGGGCAGAGACCCAGCCATTAACAGGTGCTTGGCAAGAGCAGAAGCAGAATTATCACCAGTGAGTTCTAGTTTCTATCAGATCAGTAAAATTAAAGCTCCAGCTGTTATTTCTTTATAAAAAGAATCCATAAAGGAGTGGTACAAACTCTTGGAAAGCCTTTTCTGCTTACAATTTCTTTTTTTAAGTGCAGAAATTTAACTCTCCCATGGTTTGCTCCCAATACCAGTAGTGGTTGAGGTTCCCAAAGAGCAAGTTCAACACCCAGGCGTGGGAGAAATTTGGCAAATTCTCCAATGCCTTGCCAGCTACAGGGTGGGACTAGAAACACCTGGGGCTAAATCACCCTGAGAAATTTCTACCTCCCAGTGACTGTGTGAGTGTGTCTAAACAATCTGAAGGTATCTCCTATAGCTTGTCCTGAAGACCTGGCCCTGAGTTACCACTTGGCTCCCAGTGGACCTCTGGGGATTCCTTCTTAATTGAGATGTGGGAAGAGAAGAGAACAAAAAATACTGGTATGTGCCCAGTTCTCTCTCAGAATAAGTGGCCAAAGCACATTGCACTGCAGAGAGGAAAAGGGTCTTGGTCACTGAGTTCAGATGTAACATGTGGCACCTTCATGGAGAGAAAAGCAGCAGAATTTGCCCATGAGCAGTTTTATCACCTGGGTTTCAATGTTCTGCAGAGGCAAGAGGAAAGATAAGATGAGGGAACCAGAAAGGACAATGCAAACTCATTCATGGTGCTGAGTCTCACAGTGCAGACAGAAGTCTTTGCTGAAGAGAAGCAGAGTTGTTGCGGGAGTGTGGATGTGTGCAAAGAGGTCTGGGGGGGGAAGTCAAAGATGGTTGTGGAAGGTGGCTGCCATCATCTCCTGTCCAGAGTATGCCAGAAAAACTCTGTTCTCCAAGTAACACCCAATGGGTGGTGTAAGGAAAAGAGAGAAAAACAAACTGGTCATGGTGGTGAGAAATGACCTTTCGTGCCAGAGAATCCACAGCTGCTTTGTTGACAGTGAAAGCTGAATGCAATTCTTTCCCATTGATGGCCTTCCATCTGAACAGGGACATCCACAGACCTACAACTGAACATGGGGGAGCTTTAGACCCAACAAGGCCCAGATCATTTTCTGTTGTCCCCATTCACCTGGCACTTGTGTTCTTAGATTTCCTATAGTCCAGAGAAGGACTCTGACAGGGCTAAACAACTCCACAGGCAGCAAATAAATTCAGAGTACATCAGTGTCTTGTATGTCAGTGTCTCATATAACGCACCACTGGCTTCCCATACGTTCGAAATAGATACAAGAAGAGACACCAGCTATGAAAATCCCCATATGAGCTACAGAATCTCTTGTTTAGAAAACAAGCAGGATTACACAGGAGTGTGCTTCAGGAGCAGACCCACCTCTATGCAGCATCACCTAGGGCTGACAGAAAGAAAGGGGGATTACAAAGCATTTGAAATACTATTTTTTTCTGCTGAACAAGGCTTGCATGAATCCTAACTCAGAATAGCTCACAACTGAAGTGCATTTAGTATTTATCTTCTCTTCATCAGTTGACAAGGAGAGGTGGAATTTTGCTGTGCTTCACAAAGGGATTGCTGCCATGGCTCTCTGCACAGCAACTGTAACCAAAAGTTCCCAAGATCCAAATTGGTTCTGACATAAATCCTTCCATGAATCTGTCACTGGCCTTCCGTACCTTGGTTTTCCTACTGATGCAAAGTAGGATGTGAGTGACAGAGCTGGGACCAGCATACAGCAAAGCAGAGATCATCCTGCAGCTCTCTGGATCTTCTGTGGTAGCATCAGGTAACTTCCTTAGAAATAAAGCTTTAATTGAACTTGAGTGACTAATATGTTCAAACCAGAAACTTTCCTGTGGGTTTTAAAAATTTAATTATATTCCATTCCCAAATTTTCCTAGGGCTACTCATTGAAAATACACAGCTGCACTGGTGAAACTGTCAGCGAAAGGAAGCAAGAGGTTTTGGCAGCTCCACAGAGGGGAAGAGGTGAGGCCCTGGACTCATGAGAAGGCGTTGGAGACAGTTTAGGCTTGGAGATCTCTGGAGTCTGATGACATTTTTGGCGATCTGAAGAAAACTCATTTCATCCCCACCCTTTTGGGAATAAGGCAGAGGTGAGTAGGTTACCAGACAGCAGGTCTTGCAGTGACATACTGTATGACCACAGTCAGAGTGTGCTTGGGTCCCTCCTCCATCTGCAGGAAGGAGAACGTGCACCTTCCATCATGAACATCCAGATCTGAGGCAGTCTGGGAGGAGAATTCTTAGCTCTATGAAACAGATGCACTTGAGCTCAAAAGTGCTTAAGGTACATGGATTTGCAGCATGGATTTCTGCTCAGGAGCATTGCACACACAGTTCTGAGCTGGTGGATCTTCTCAGCAAAAACAGGTTCATCCACACAAGTCACTCTGAAAGAGCAAAAGAACAGCCTTCCTGGTATTTATCTTTCTTTGCACACTACAAAAATATATTTTCTCTCTGTTTATAGCACCTTCTCCCACATTTATGCAGCCCTTATCACTGGAGAAGGAGTCAGTAGTATGGCTCCAAAGCACTGGCACAGAATGAAACAGAAATAATCATTATTTGGGTAATTTATTTTCAATCTATATTTTAGTAATTTAAAATGTAACAGAGAAGAATAAATCCCAAAAGACATAATAGTCTTAATAGACCCCAATAGTCTAATAAACACTTGGTATTGTGAAATACTGTAGAGGAAAATTAATCACCATCTTCAGAAAAAGTCTGCCTGAATAAAAAAAGAAGTTCCTGTGCAAGGGATGCTATTTCAGTATTGTGGGTAAAAAGTGCTAAATAGATATTGATCAGTATTGATTTTCACTGCTGTTGTTTGAGCTGCCTACACTAAATATGGTAGAAATATCTCCTTCCCAGTCATGCAGTACAGGAAGACACTTTTAACATAGAAAAGACAGCTTTCAAAGCCTAACTTCTAAGGGGTTCCATACCAAAGTCACAGAGTATTACATTACTGACATCAGTATCAGCCTGGCAGAGAATTGCAGTTGATCTGATGATTTTATTCCTGAACTAGGCTTAATTTTAAATACATGAACAACGTATATTCATAGAGTTTCCCTTAATCAGAACTTTTTCCCACTTTTCTGCAGTAAAGCCTTACTAATGCCATTTCTGAAGACTTCTGCCTCACACGCACCTCACAGGTGATATCTAAGGTGCTATTAATCAGCTCCTTCAGAGGAAAGAAAGAAAAGTGAAAGAAAAGTGGCCCATGTGCACCCTCTGACACTGTGTGTTCATTCTGCAGCACTGGCCCCTTCAGCTGTCCTTGCTGTGGTAATGCAAGAGCAGACCAAAAAGAAACCTGCAACTCTCAGCTGCATACATCAATGAGGAAACCAAAATAGGTTTATCAAAGAAAAATGTGACTCTGACCCATCCTTGGAACCAAATCAAAGAGAATTTAATGGCAGCAGTCGGTCTCCAAGAAGAAAACAAAGCTAAACTAGTTTAAAATAGATCCAAAGAAGAATACATGGGGGTATTTGTTGTGGTCATTGCCAGCCAGATTATGATTGGTTACAAATGTTAAGGGCCCTTGAGTTTCTTGAGTCCTTAATCCATCAAATTGGCCATCACTATGTGCCAAGCAATGACCTCAGACAAAAGCCATAAATCACTGCTCAGTTAAAGAACCAAGCCTGCAAGCTCGCTCAAGTATCGCTTCTCTCAGCACTCGTGCCTGGGAAGGCAAGGTTTGGGATTAGCTGATTTACGTGGAGGAAGACAAAAGAGCTCTCAACTCCCAGTACCAAATTTTGCATTAACAGACACTGGCACAGAGCACAATGAATAAAAAAAGACAATAAAAGCCAGAGTGTTTGCTTTGCATGTGGGTCAACAGCAGAAAGATCTGCTTCGTTACAGTGTGGTCCCAGTAAGAGATTTAAAGCAGCATGGAAGAAGCTGTACCAGAATTTGTATCTGCTACCCCTCTAATCCTCTAATTGCTAATCCTCTTCAGGGCATCGCCAGCCACCTTGCAGTTACTACACTTCATAAAGAGTGCCAAAGACATGTGCTGTTCATCAACATCATTGTAAATTCTCAGAGAGTTCACTCCATTCTGAAGCAGAGGAATCTCTAGTTGTGTTCTATTTGACATCAATACCAAAGGTGATGAAGCCTTTTTTTAAGTATGAAAGTTAGTTCATCTCCACATACATAAAACAGGTGTTCAACTACAAAGCTTTCTACAGTAGGAACTGTAAGATCAAAGTGACCTTAAAAAATCCTGTGGTTATAAGCATTTTGAGGATACAGGAGAATGTAAGGGGAGGAGGGAAATATTTCAAAGACAATAAGTGTGGTTACATTTTTCACCACTGGGCACTTTACAGCAAACTGCATTTCCTGTGGTAGGACAGCTTTCATAGAGCCTTTCACCATCTCTCTCTATTGCTATCTCTATCACTATCACTAATCACTATCTCTATAGTGATTTCTGGTCTTTTTTCAGATATTTATCTGCTTGTGTTTCCATACATATATCTATGAGATATATATATTTAAGAGACGGTAAGTAATAACATTACAGGTTACAGGAAAAATACACACTGGGGTGCTGTACCATTAAATGCAAATATTTCCAAGGCAGTTTGGAGCTGAAGACTGTGTCTGCATTAATAATACCCTCCAAAAGGTTTTAATCTCACAAGCTTTCTGCACATCCCAAATTAGGCTGTAGGAATTACAGCAGAGGCGACTCATATTATTCATTCAAATTTAAATACAGGAGTCAGTCCTTGCAGGAACAGACTATATTTTGGCAATGAAATCTCACCTCTCACAGTCCAAAGTAGTATCTTAAATGACAATTCATCAGAATTAAAAGCATTGGCAAAGTAAGTGTTTTGGGCTTTCATACAATCTTATTTTTAAATGCTTTTGGCAGCTAACTCCATCTTTAAAATTCCATTACACTTATGTGGAATTGCCTTCTATGCTGAAAGGACATAAAGCAACGAGAATAGATTTACCTCCTTTCTGTTTCCGTTTCAAGAACTCCTGAGGAATAAAACCTGACACAGAGGGGATGAAGTGACTTGGCTTTCATGGCAGGCATACAGAAACCACAGGAGGACAGAACCACTCTACCCACTGCAGTCCTTCAGACCTTGAGATCCTGGCTCCAGGAAAGGGAATTCCAGGGGAATCTTGCCACTGTGCCAAACCTAGTCATGCCTGCACCCTCCTGTTGCAAAAGGCATTGTGACTGGAAACAACTTTTAGTCACAGGCTTTTCTCCATACACCTCTCCCACCAGCTCTTCTTCAAACTCATGTGCCTCCTGACATTTAGGAAACTAAAAAGTGCAGTCCTGCTGTGCATGGGAATCATTGCCTAAAGTGATCCAGTGCCCCAAGATTCACAGTGGAGCTGCAGCCAGCAACATGCTGGACATCCACTTGCTGCTGAAAGCCTGGGGTTTGATCCGAGGAGCTCAACAGAGAAAGCAATTTAAAATATACAACTGCCAATGCAACATGGTGTCTTTTTGGCAGAGAAGATGAAAATAGCATAGAAACGACAGCTCTGTTCTTTTTTATGAAAGCCTGGCAGCTTTCCAGTAGAGACTTAAGTACTTTTTGTACTTTCGGGGAAAAAAAAAAGGTGATGGGATGTGGTCCAAGACTGGTCATACGAACCTGAGAAATATGGAATAAGAGGCTGGGCTGAAGCAGCCAAAGTGGTACCACCAGCTGCAGCCCCATTAATTAATGCTCTGCGGTATGTGGCTGTAAGAATGACCCTGATAATTGTTGAATAGGAGCAGATAACTTCTACAGAACAGCTCTGCTTTTCTTACTGTGGTGTACTTACCCAAGGAGTACCTTGCACATTTTCCCCGTCTCACAGGGCAGTAAATTAGTTCTAATTGCAAAGGTATGTAGTAAAAGCTGTGCTCAGCCTTCTGCAGCATGTGAAGATTTATTTCACAGTTTTAGGTTTTCTCTGGATGCCTAAAACTGGGGGGAAAGGAACATGAGAGAAAATTCAGATTTTATAGATCTATAAAATTACCTCAGTTTAGACAAATAAGCGTTTCTTTGCAACTCAAACAATGTAATTGAAAACTACAGTTCTGTGGGGGACAGCAGGGTGCACTAGAATAGAGATTTCTTTTTTATTTTTTGCAGTTCTTTTGATTTGAAAAGAATGACAACTTTATCTGCTTAAAGGGGAAACAATGACAGCACAATAAACTATTTTTAACATACCCTAACTCTACTTTTATGAATAATTTTGAAAAAACTTTTGCAAATAGCCGATTCAGAGCAAAATTCTACAGCTCCGCTGACAGCACTGACTTGTGCAAACAGCAGCCACTGCCTGAACGAGCTACCAGACTTACTGGGTGCAATCCTCCAGCAGAAAGAGCCCAGGATTTCAGGTCCTTGTGCCTGTAGTCTCTGTGTGGTTCTAAATCCCCTTTTACAAATATTTTCTTTGTCCTTTTTGTCTCCTATACATTGCTGTCCCCTTGTCCCTGCTCCAGGCAAGCCTCCACACTAAAATCCATCGGGGAACAGCAGCTCCACCTCGGCTCCTCACTCCTTCCAGAGCCAGATCCTTCTGGTACTTGTGAGCTTTACAAACAGCCTGAGGATTTTATCTTTAAACAAAGCTGTTGGGTTGATCCAAAGAAACAATGTTTATCTCAGACTGCAGAATACAACTTGCACATTCTGTGCAACACTTAACACGTGTTGCTTTTAGCAGTGAGCTACCTGCTCCTGTCAGGGATTTGACATACAGGGAAAATTCTGTTTTCTTGTTTCTCAGTAAGTGCCAGAAAGGAACCAATTCCTCTGACCAAACCCCAGCACCTGCATGCATGACAATAGATATGTAGTCTCGCAAATGAAATCCAAAAACAAAAAGTAGTCACCCAAATCAAGGCCAAACAAAAGACAGGAGAAGGTTTTTCGGACTGTCTGGTTCTTCCGGGAATGCAGCTGTGCATTCCAGCAGGCAGCAAGAATGTGGGTTTTTCCACTTCTGCTGATCACAAGCTTTGCTACATTCTAGGCAAAAGCATTCATCCCCCATCTATGTGGTTCAACTAGATAGCTTCACAGAATAACACTACATCAAAGAAGGGAAATTAAACAAAGGTTCTTTAAAAGACTTCTAATGTCAGCCAGCATCATAGGGCAGAAAAATTAAGTCATTGTTAGGAACACACATTTCTTTTCCTGGCAGTGCAAGCCTGAATATACAGGGCATATCTGACATACGACTTAATGTTGTCTCAGGATTTCTCCTCCCACAGCCAAGTGTGACAGAATCCAGAAGTTTTGCCAAATTTATCATATGCAGTTCAGTTACTTGCGGTTCTTTATACCAATTTAGTATGATCAGAAATGATCAGCCAAAAGGCCTCCTCAAGTCCTTGTTTTACTGTGTATTTTCTGTCTCTCCAAAGAGTCACAAAGCATTGACTTTCCTTGTACTCCCACTTTGGCTGAAGCCTGCTTGCACCAAGAACAAAGTGACACCAACAACCAAGGAACCTCTGATGGAGACTCCCATAGCAGTGCGCCCTCTAAAAGCAGAGCTCTCCATTACATCGAGGCCAGATTGGACCCCTGACCTGTAGATTTTCCTTATCTGTATCCTCACTGGACAATGCCTCATGTAATCCCACCCATCTAACCTGATAAAAGGCTTCACGCTGTTTCGCTCCTCCCCGTGGGGCGAGTGCAGCCACTGCTCGCCCCAGGTGCTTTCTGTTTGTTATTTTCATGTTATTAAATCTTTTATTTTGGAAGAATGCAGTCGTTGCCCATCTCTCCTTTTAAGCCACTGCCTCAAGCTCACTGGAGAAGCCACCTTCGAGGTAGTACTTAGCTCCTGCTGGGGGTCTTTCTTCCTGGGCAAAACCAACAGGACAGCGAAGTAACAGAATCCCCCTGAGCTGCTACCAGTGGTGATTGTTAGAGATAAAACCAATCCTATGCCTAATAACTGAACTACTGCAAAAGATCCATGGAATCCATTCCTACTGCCAAACAGCACAAAGCTTAAATAGCATCGCTGCCTCAAGTGTGCTGTGTTAAAAACAGATCCTTGCCTTACCTTCTGACACAGCATTGTAGAAGAAGCCAAAACCCAAAAAAACCCCTACTTTTGTAGTAGTCAGCTTGTAATAACATGACAAAAATGACTAGTGAGGGGAGAAGAGTCACAAGACAATGTGACCTTCAGTGTGTGGTTTGTCGAATTCAAAAGTGAGTTCATCACTATGAAAATGCCCAATCTCCAATGGAGTTTGATTCAATTCTTCATATTTTCTAACAATGTTCTAATGTGGAGACAGGCAAAAATTGTGATGAATGTCTTGAGAGGACCATCATTTATTGATATTTGCCTAAAGCTCTGCCTCCCCTCCAGAGCAAGTGCCTATCTGCTGCACCAGTAGATGGCTCCTTAGCAGGACACATTTTAAAGCTAGACCTTTGTCACCTCTCAAAAGAAAGTGTTTCATCTCTCAAACATCTACAGAAGTCTCTGTACTTGTTCTGGCTTTCCTTAATTTTAAGTGGAGTTGGAGAAAGCACTAGTAGAGCTTATAAAAATAAAAAACAATGAGAAAGAATGGGATATAAAAACAAAATTCATTGCCTCCAAATCTGCCTCATTCTCTTTTTTACTTTTCAATAATGATTACATGTGCCTTCTGCACATTCAGGCATCAGAAAAACATATAAACCATTTTTATGGCTTAGAGCAAAAATGTATCTACTTATTTCAGCTTAGATCTGCAAGAATACACTTAAATTTTAGAAGTGGAGCGAGAAAACAAAGACAGTTTTATTCCATGCACAGCAATTACTCCAGCTGTCAGCACAAGTCACTTTTACTGCTAAAGCAAAAGTGCGAAGCATCAAGTGGATCCTACAAAAACAATACAAGTTTATTTTAGAAGACCACACCTTCTGCTCTGTAGACTCTTAAATTAGGCGCAAGTAAGAGCAAATTACCAAACAGAATTAAAAGGAATGAAAATGCCACGCATTCAAGTGAGAAACTAATTTTTTCCTTTGCACTGACGAGAACCAAAGTTAGTACCAAGTTTCAAAAACATTTACAGATCTTCTGCAACTCTCCCACACTTTGCTGTACAGAGAAATCCTGCTGCTAGTGCAGACAACAGGAGTCCTGCTATCAAATTCAGTGGAAGCCAGAACTGTACCCTCTTTTATTATCAAAGCCCACAGACCCAAAATTCAGCCCTCTCTGCTTTGTTTTCAACAACAGAGGGGTGTCAACACTTGCTGAAAGGCAGTGTTTTTTAACTAGCTACTGGTTATGCTAAACCTTATTCAAACTGTGATCTCTCTCAGTCATAAAGACATGCATGTTGCTGGAAATGTCAAACTGCAGGTAATTTATCAGTATAGAAATGGCAATACTAATTTAAGCCTGACAATTCCAAAAGTCTCATTTTCTTTAAAACTAAACACAAAGATAAAATCTAAAATTAAAGTCTAAAGGGGATGGTAAAGGTGTTACTAAAAACTCTCACCTGGATTCTTTTCCAGGTCATGCTGACGTAAATACTGTATATTTCTAAACTTTCTCTTGGCTTCCTCAGCATTTACACCTGAAAGGGAGTAAATCCTAGAACAACAGTATGAAATCTGTCTGAACAGTTTAACCAGCACTTGCTGCAAAAATATAGATTATATGTGTGATGTATAAAACCAGCCAATTATAGAAAGAAAAAAACTCCTCTAATTAAATTTTTTGCCATCCAAACCCGGGATGAATCCTTATAGCTCATCTCCCATAGAAGCATTGTATGTGAACAGGGGTAATGTATAAACAAAGTGCTTTATCTGGGGTATGACTGGAAGCTCCAGGATTGTAACATCCTTTAAGATAACATTCCAAACCTATCCTTTTAAGTCTTCAGCCAAGAATTTGTTTTTATAATTTCTTAGTTCTTGGCAAAAGGAAACTATACTTCAGACTAAGTTCGCCCTCTCATTCAATGCCACTACCACTCCCCCATTTTTTGCCAAAGAAACAAAACAAGTGTTTTGAAACCCAAAACAACAGGAAACAGGCTATGGCTGCTTTGGGTCGTAGCTTCTTAATCATATTTACCATGAGATATCATAAGGCAGCTCATTAACAACACAAATAATAATACTGTTTTATCTACAACTTGATCTTAACCTGCAGTTCCCACTCGGGTGTCCCAGACACCTCGAGCTGATCTGGGAGAAGCTGACAATGGTGTGGAAAAGGCCTGGTTCCTACCCTAGGGCAAGAATGCTCAGGATTTAGTACTGCTGTAATTCTGCCACTGCAGTATGTCTTGAAAACACAGCACTCCCTTGCCCTCACAAGTAACAGATTTAATCTACTTTTTCACTCCAAGGCTGTGGGCTGTTTTGTCACAGATTAGTGCATGACACAGTTTTAGGAATCCTAAAGGCTTAACTCACTTCTGTCCCCCCAAAATCACCTATAGGCCACTAAGAGCACCTCTTCTTCCAGTAAACACCCTCACAATATGCACTGTGTGATGAGGTCATTTATTAAGCATGACCATTAATAAAACCTCAGAAGGGAGATTTTAGGGAGTGTCTGCTTCCCCCTCTACCAGCTGCAGGGATTTTCCAATCACTTTATACTGCCATAGCAATGCACTGAGACTCAGCTGTACTTCTCAAGGGAAAAAAAGCCAATGCAGGGTAAATATAAGCTAACAGTGAACAGCTTTGAAGAAACCTCAGTCTAAATTAATTACAAATAATATCACTCTTAATTGCACTTTATAAAAGAAAAAATAATGTTGCAACAATTTTCCCTAATAGCCACACCTACATCTGACTCTAAGTAAATGCTCTATATATCACTACAGAGGCTGAGACCTCATTCCACTTTGTTAAGCAATAGCAGAGTGAGAATACATCACTGTAAAAAACCCTTTTTTTGTTTAATTTCACATTAATTTAAGCACTCACCATTCACAAAACTGAATCACCTTTACAGAAGTCCTACAAGCTGAACAGAAATGTTCTCAGAAATGTTAAAAAAACAAGCAGGGAACTCAATAGAAGGTTTTGCAGCAAATTTTAGGCGTGGAGAGGTAAGCCCAGAGCATGTATGGAAGCATGTGATTGTTTGTGTAAGCCTCATGCTGTTCCTCGTAGTCTCCTGACTGATGAAGCCAAGATTGTGCTCTGCTGAGAGTCAGTATTTGTTTTTTGCAGAAAGAATTGCTGTATTTTGTCTCCTGCCTTTAGCATGCTCAGGGGAAAAAACCCTTCAGGGCAGTAGGGACAACTATTTTTTTCCCACCTTCATCCCTGAAAACCATTTGGAATTTTAAGAGAGGAACAAATGCCTTCCTTAAATGAAAAAAAAATCCCTCTCAAACAAGTAAAAGGAAAGGAACGTATTACCCACCTGAGACTGAGAGTTAAATAGAGTTTTACCTTTATTCCCCCAACAAATGAAAACTGAGACAAAGGGAAAGCTTGTCCCAGAGTCCTTACTCTGGGAGACTCTGGGGCGGCAAGGAGAAACAGAGACAGGTTCATGACCGCCTGCTCCAGTTAATTCAGGGAAGTGTTCAAATTCACAGCCCTTGCTGAGCCTTCCACCACCAGATTTACAGCTTCTGCACATGCTGCTCTAAGAAGCTGTGCTTATTGCATTGCTTGGGCTGCCATCCCAGTGTAAGCATGTTTTAAATGCTCCTTTCCCCTGTCAGAAAGCTGAATTCTGGTCTCTTACTCAGCCTCTGAATTCAAAGGCCTTCCTCAGAGCTCAAGTAACTTCACCAGGTATCAGCAATGATAGCAGCAGCTCAGGAATTTAAGCACATCCAATCAAAATCTTGAATCTCTTTAAAAACACTTAACTAAATTATGATGTGTTTGTTAAATTTTACATGCCAAAATCAAAATAAACCCCTGCCTTAGAAGAGCCATCCAGCCTAAGTAGGAATTTCCATGGAAAAAAATCATGCAAAGCCTTTTAATGAGAATGTGGATGGTTAGACAATTTGGATTTAGAAATACTAAAGGAAAAAGAACTTTACCTTATGTGTGTATCAACAAGCTAACAAAGACTGACGTGTGCAAATAACAATAATCTTCAAAGTGGAAGACTAGAATCAAAGAATAGAATGTTTTTCTTCTGGAACTAGGAATTAGCACAACCAAGGTCAGACAATTTCCTGAAATTAAATGTATTCGTCTTTTTCTGCTGTTTTCCCCCTTGGTTTTTTGATCAGTATTTACTGAAAACTCAAAGTGCTCAGGACTCAAGTGTTTGGTCTACAGCTCAGCAGTGGAGAGGCACAGACACAGCATCAGAACACCCTGGGCCAATGACTATTTTATACTTTATAGCCATTTATAAACAGATTTGTAAAAAAAAATAAAACAAACAAACTCATCTCTTTATTTTGGAAGGCTAAACTAACAGCTTTGTTTTGGGTAAGTTTCCACTACGTGTTCACATACAAACTGATAGTACAGGTTTATTGGGCAAGCAAATTACAACAATAGTAAAAAAATGAACAAATTTTACTGGGTGACTCTTTTTATATACAGAACATTTCAACTCACATCCCAGTAATATTCTGGTTTTCACAGAATGTCAGGATGGTTGATCTTGAAAGGGACATCCTGGAGCCTCCTGCTCATCTAGAACTAGTTAGCTGGGGCTAACCATTTTCCTGAATTCAGGAGGAAACAACAATGAAATTTTTTTGTGGGATTTTTTATTGTAGGAGGTTTTTTTCAATTATTAATCTCAGTACTCTTAGTAACATGGGAATTATAGAAAGACGGTCTTTATGCTGATTTCTTTGTATCTGCTTTGTACAGCTCTTTGGAAATACTGGGCAGCCAGCCATATCATCAGAGCTTTAATTTCTGTCAGTGGTCTCTGCTAGAATTTCCTTCTGGATTGGATCAGAATTTGGATTCCTTGTTTGCCACCAAATACTTCATATTAGTAGCATAGAAAGAGAAGTGAGAAAAAATGGATGTAGACAGAGCTGAAGAGATTTTGAACTTGATTTTTTTTTCAAAGTTGTATATTTTAACAACCTGTTACATTAAAAAAACCTCTGAAATTCACAGTATACATCCTCATTGATTAAGGGCTTAAATTAAAAAACAAAAATTAAAAATCAGTATGTTTCTCATTGGCTGTAATTTTATCTCTTAGCAAGTATTCAACAAACGTGTGTTAGAACAAGCCCTTACTACTTCCTGAATATTTCTGCAGGAGAATATAAAACTTTTTTAAGACAAGGTGTACATGGTCAACATAGTCTGGCAAATAATCTTTGCAGTGTGTGAGAGATTCTCCAGCATCTTCAGCTCTGGAGTTTAAAAGAGTTATCAAAGTTAAAAAGCAGGATTGCAGCTATCAGCCCAGTATTTCAGTTTTAATAGATGGCCTATTGATCAACACGGAGATAAAGCTGATCTGAGTAAGCACCACACGAAAGATTTCCAGTCCAACCAATAAGAAACCAAAGTGTTGGTTCAGTGCAGATATTCTTTTGAACATTTAATCACACCGACCATTGAATAGAGAATATAGAAAAGCTATGTGCAAAAAGTTGATTTTTAAAAAACACATGCAATCTTCTTTTCCCATCACAGGAAAGGATCAGAATTTATTTTAGTTCCCATGATAAAATATTAACAAACTAGCCATCTTAAATACACTATCCAAGGTTTGGAAAAGGGAATTTGAAACAAAACTAAACAGAAAGATTCAGATGGGAATGGTATATTCACTTGGATCCAAGTCAAAGTAAGCTGTAAGTGATAAATCCTTTGTGTATGTGTATAATTCTTTTATATGGATGTTCTCCTGGTATTACAATTGTTTACTGCTTTACTTCTTCTATGTGTACCTGTTTATTTTGCCTGTTAAATGGTTTCACCCTTGAAGATTGGCATTACAGTTCACAATCCTGCAACCTTTTAGCGAAACTGCATTAGTGTTTCCTGCTCTGGAGAGAAGGGAGCAAATAAAAAAATTCACTCTATGGTTAATAGGTATCAGTGACCTGGGTGGCTGCTTTTCCTTTCCATGCTGTGTACAGAACTTACACTTTGGTAGGAGGAATACTCTGATCTTCTGGGACTCAGAGAAGGTCATAACTACACCTCCTGTAGAAACTGTATGGGTTCTTGCTCTGTTAGTTTCCTTTAAAATAAATGTTGTTTTGATAGAAAGTTTGCAATTAAGAGACTGAAAACCACCAGGTGACGTGCCAATTATAACATACCGTAGCAGGTATTTAAGACATATTTTCAAATCAGTCTGACCATGTTCCAAACTCACTAGAAGAGTACAACACTGCAGAGAGAGGATTTTGTACCATCACAGCAACGGCTGACTGCAGTTATGCCATGTTGAAAATCTCTCCACTGATAAACAGCTCTGTGTGTTTTTAACGTTCTGTTTACTTACATCTTTGTGGAACCAGCCCAACATTTCCTAAGTGTATTTTAAGCTATTTTTGTTATTTTTATTTCACAGGCATTTTTTTTCCAGGGTACATCTTTTGTTTCCACAGAAATAGCACTAACTTCTTTTGTAGTGCCAGTGTTTTCTGGGGACACCAAAGGCAGCTGTTATCTGCCATGCCCTGTTTCTGTGCCTCTGCTGGGGGTACTGGACGCAGTATGCTGCAGGACAAATATCTTTCCAAATTAAGCTCCTAATCTCTCTGCTTTAGGTAGCATTGTTTAGTAAACATGAACATGAATAACTCAGTGATCGTGTATAGCTGCTTCTGCTGTACTCTCTATGATTTGCAAATAAACTCTGAAAGACCGTCTAAACAGTTTACAGTCTGGAGCTGTGCAGGTTTTGAGGAAAACACTCCAAAATGTGTTTTAAGACAATCTACACCCTTTATTCTTAGCCTAAATACACTGGGAGTGAGTTGGTGGTGTGCACAACACACTGCATTCCCAAACATCTAATTTGGACATTAGTCATCCAGTCCTTTGAATAACACAGACACAAACTGATCCTTTGAAAGTAACCCAGGTATGTTCTAAACAAATTAAGATCATCTATCTATGAACAGTTTGGATTTTAAAAGATGTTGAAGTCATATGTATGAGTTCCTTCCTGGTTTTTAAGTAAAACACAACTTCTCAAGGTATCTGAGGAGCTTTCTAAAAGAACAGGCCAAATCCTTACACATAATCTAATAAATGCTACTGTGGTTAATTGAGAAACACATTCAGTTCACCACAGTGTGAACTCAGAAGCTGTGACAAGAGAAGAACATACAGCATCCAAAAAAAAGTTTGTTTAATGTATAACTCTGCAACTTGAGGTCTCAGATACTTATATCTAAATATTGTTTTATGTCTATGTCACCAGCACCACATACGAAAATATGGCTTACACTTGGTGTTCTAATTTCTGTGAACTATTCTTACATCTGTGAGTATTGCTATTGGCTTCTGTATAAACCCAAATCATAAGAAAAAGTTCCTTTAAGAAAAAAACATGACTCCAAATGTCACTGCTATTCCAGTTTTATGGCCCATGATAAACTACTTTCTCCAAGACAGGATTTGCCATTTGTAGATTAACCACTAGAGATAAAAACAGCCTTTCTGATAATAATTCATCACAGCTCTATCTTAGGTAGACTGTACCTTTCCTTTACATATAAAGCCTGCTCATTTTTAATCTAAACAAATTCAGAGGGAAGAATTGAAAATTTTACTTCTTTTTTACTTCTCTTTTTTTTTTTTATTTTTTTTAATCTGTAAACTAAACACAGATATCTCCAAAAGCATGAGGCTGGTGATGAGTCACCACAATTTTCTTATTTGGAGAAACCTAATTATAAGTAGAGACACTCTTTTCTGAAAGTGCTCTCAGATTCACAGCTTTAAAATGGTGCAGTTGGACTTTCCCTGTCTCCCACCCTGCGCCCTGACGAATCCTTGCCTGCTGTGACTGATGATCCCAGCTGGCAGCAGTGGCACCTCCTGGCTGTCAGCCCCAATGAACCACAGGCCCTGGGCTCCCATCCCTGCCAATGCAGTGTTCAGTACCCCAGTCCTCTCCCAGGCTCAGCTCCTGCCCACTGCAACTCTCTGCCAGATTATTTGGATCTCAGTTACCCCTCTGAAGCAATTTCCTGCCTCTTGCAAGCTCATTTCTCAACTCCCAGGTAACAAATTTTCAACCTGAATACAACTGGGTTAGTTTTAGTCCAGGCTCTTCCAAAGCTGTTGCATAATCTGAGCCGCTCTGTTGCAGCTGTTGTTGAACAAAAGTTATTTATAAACTGCAGACAAAGTCCTTCGATATTTACAAAAGCTACTATGCAAAATATCAAGATATACTACATCACACCATGGTTATTGTTTTCACTGGGACCTTACTGTTTGCTCTGTCCTTACTGTGAGAAACCCACAGCTGCATTTTGCATCTGACTGGGAAAGAATTTAAAACTTGAAAGTTCTGATCACAAATTTCCCATGGCCAAGTAAATGTCACCATTAATTTAATGAATAAAAATTGTATCTTCTTAGAATTGAAACTGACTCCGTGACTGGTAACATCAGGATTTTTTAAAATAGGCTTGGGGGAAAAGCTGGCATTGTAGTCGTGTACAATTAATCACTTTTGCTTGCCCATTTGGTATCATATAACCAGAAAAAGTTTCCAGAAAGAAAGAGAGAGACAAAGTTTCCAGAATACAGTATTTGCAAGAGTATTAGCCAAGCTTTTTCACTGTTGCAAGCAGACACAGCCAAATCAGGAGAAATTAAGTTGGCAATGGGATCCAAATTAATCTGATCTTTGCTTAGATTGCATTTGTTTTTACAGATATTGCACTAAGGAAAAAGGCTGGGACTCAGCGTGGTATCCACCACTCCTCCACCAGTGGAGGCCCAATGGGACCCCAGGCTCTAGAATGGATTTTTTTTGAACTACCTAAGGTCACTGGGTTTGGAAAGACTCTTGAACCATAAGTGATGGTCAGGGACCACCAAGTGGGCTGTGGAAACCTTAGAAGAAGAAAACACTGACATGAATCCTAGCCTCTCTTGTGGATTCTTCCTTTCAGTGATAAAATAAATGAACAGGGATCCAAATTAGAAATACATTACCTAAGTTTATTAGAAGATTAATCGTACAGAAAACGACAGAGAATCTTGGATTAATTTCTCTGCAACTCCAGTTTGAGCATTCAGCAGAGGAAATAAAAACATAACGGAGTAATGAAACACTAAGTTAGAATCACCCAACCACCAGCTGAGTAAAATACTCATTTTTAAAGTTCTTGAAAACAGAAACCCTAAAAAAGAAGTGTACATTGGTTGGAAAAGGTATGCTGTGATCATGAACATAAGCTGTGAAGCCTATCTAGAATTAAAGTCTCAACATGTGAAAAAAGAGGAATTCAGCAATTTTAATGAAATATATTAATAATATTTATTATAGGCCACTGGAGTATGATGTCCTGTGACAGCTCAGAAAAACAGACAAAAAATTTGTCAGCCAAGAAAAGAAGGTGGAACTGTAACAATTTACAGGGTGGGGAAAACAGCTACAGAATACTGTCAATTGGTATTTTCAAAAAGGTTAAGACATAAGAATATATACACATATATACTACAAACATCCTTATCAGTAGCACAGTTCAAAGGTATTTCAACTATCTCCACATCACATCAAGCATGACAAAACAACGACATCTCACATGATATCTACACTCTGCTTGGAGAGAACAAACGCTGGACTCAGCACTAGCTATGGTCTTTAATGTTGTACCTTCTTCAAAGCCATCTGCCATTCACGACACTTGAATATATTTGTAGAGTTCCTCTCACATCATTTATCTAAGAGCTTCTCAACATCTAAACTCCAGAAAGGTAGCCTCAGCCCATGGCTTGACCCAAAACCTCAAAAGAAGAATGCAAAATAAAAAAAGCCTTGACCAGAGAGAGAGAAGGTTGCCCTTCTTGCGTGAGAGGAAGGCTAGTTTTCCAAAGGAACTCATTGCCATTTTAGCACGATGAATTATCAATATCAAACTGACACTTCTGTAAATAAGCTCTTCAAAATGCATGAGACACTAAACAAGTAATGAGCTCTCTTTTTGGAACTCTTTTTTTGTTTGGTTTGAAGTCAACACAGAACAACTAATTTGCATGCTTGAAGTGAAAGAATGAGTTCCAGGCTGCACCAGCTCCCTCCTTCCTCTTAATTTCTGAAGATTTAATCCACAAAGCAGAGATCTGGAGTGGTCACCTGTGAAAAGCCACCCCCAAGGACAGTGCTGGTCAGCCCCAGTAGAAGGGCAGCTTGCAGCACAATACAGTTGCTGGGTTACCTCTGTGTTCATGCTTAGAGACAGTTCTTCAAGGCCATAGACAATGTTTAGTCTTAGCTTAACCTCTCAAACACTAAAGAACAAATTGTGTTGTCCTCTCTCTTGATTACTCTACCGGGACCTGTCAATCTGCTGGCAACATTTGCACTCACCAACTCCTTTGCATGATCTAGTCCAAGACCTCTCTCCAGCTTGACCAAACCTAGTTTAAGGGACCAGAGGTGAACCAAGCCCAGTATTTACCTCCTTTGATCTAAGGCTTTCAGGCCCTGGCTCACCACAATTTCCTGGCTGTAGAATTCTTGCTGCTCAGAAAGGAAGAAGTTCCTTTGAGGGCCATGAGACAGGACCCATCTGGAAGCGAAAAGAGTTTCATGTCTCAGTGTATGCAAAACTCCTTCACTCTTTCAAGAAAGTCTTATTTCTATCTTTTTTGTCCTCAGTCCATTTCTTTAGAGCTGGCCAGTCCTTAACAAGGTGCTTACTATGTATGTGTTGTACCAAGAGGCCTGGAGGCAGTGAGTAGTAAAAGTAGTACTCAAGCAGTCAAAACTTTATCCATAAATACACGTCAAGTCAAGCAAAGGGATTCAGCACAAACAATATCCAGTCATAACACAATAAAAGAATGATCCTGATTTGGATATCACAAAGTATCAGTGCCTTCATTCCGATTCACCAATTGCCATAGAAGTTAAGGTTTCCTATTTTTCTGGTACAAAACCAACTTACTGGGGCACAGATTCAAAGCAGCCAGAGTCATCACCTGGCTTGAACTCTCCCACAGCACAGAGAATTAAATTACACCAAGGTATCCCTGATTTAGTCTCAAAATTCTGGACGTCAAAGACAAAAGTGTTAGCACACAGTAACCATCTCCAGTAGATTTTCATTTTTGGTGAATAATTGCAAGACTCAATACTATAATTTTCTGCCCAAGAAAACCTCATGACAATTGACAAATACTTGAGGAAGCTTTACCATCTTGCCACCATTTGACAAATATGGAAACTGAAACTCCAAGGCATCAAAGTTAAGGCACAGGGAAAATTAATCTGCAACTAAAGCCAAGCAAAATGTATATGCACAATTGAAAGTCTGCAAAATGGGGTTTAAACGAGATTTGAGAGCCATGCAGGCTTGCTGCCCAGGCCTTCACCTTACCCAAGCCACTATAAAGTGAACATAAAAAAAAGGATTTCTGAGTCTCAGCACCTTTTTTTTCTTTTACAGAGGAAAGCTACTGCTTATTTTTATTTACATTTATTTGCTTGGTATTCTTGCAGAGGAACAGCACAGTGGTGGTAAAGCAAAAGGTAAATTTTTTCACATAAGAAACTACTGAAGTTACAGAGAGCAAATCTTCTGTTCCATAGAAGGCTCCATATGCCTGTCTAACCCAGCCATATTTCTGGGGTTAAATGATGCAAAGATAAAAAGCTGACTTTATGAAACAAAGGTAAATAGCAACCCAGATGCTCTCATTCATATTCTGAAGTTATTGCCATCAGCTCTGTGACCAACACATTTCACAGCTTGTGAATTTCCAACAATCATAAATTAGGGCAGTAAGAGAGGACCGACTACAGTCCTATAAACCTTTGAAAGGGTTTGCTTTATTTATATTCTAGTTGAGGACTCTACCAATGCTCTGAAGTTTATAAAGTATTGGAATCCAGTAGAATCCAGTCCTCAGATCATTCATTTTGTATTTCTGATGGCCTGGCTTATAACTATGTATTTGTATGGCTCCACAAGTTCACATACAAGGTAAAGAACTATGATTTATTCTTTGTCATTCTTCCAAGCAGAACTAGGTCCACCAGGTGCAAAGAAACTGTGCAAGCTTCACATAAAACAAGATTATGTCTCCAAGGAAGTGGAATAACCCTTCCTTTTCAGAGGCTTTGTTTAGCCCTCTTGGCTCTTACATGAGAGCAAACAAAAAAAATTTAAAATCTAGAACATGTTCCTAAGGTCACTCAATTTGGTTCTGAAGGCATAATCAACTATACACAATATCTAAATGTTAAACTAATATACAGATTCCCTTTTAGAGGAATTGGTCCTTCTAGGTGAGATGTACTGATAAGACAAGGGAGGGAGAACCTTGTGATGTTGCCCCATGAACATTATTCCCTAACTTTTTGTGTTCTAAGTCATATGTGACACCCATGATTTTCCAGAATCCAGCACTGGCACTCACTGTACATTCACTTCATAGAACTTCTTTTCTAGGAAAGGTTATATTTAATGATGTTTAACTGCATTGAAAATATTTGTGATGTCTGTCAAATTAATTTTTAAAAATTCATTAGGGTCAGCGTAACTGCAATAAATACAAAATTAATAGCATGGGGGTTCTTTTAAGGTTACATTAAAATAACATTCGGGATCTGTCTGAATCTGACAAAATCCAGAGAACTGGCTACAGCCACAATTTGTCCTTAAATTCAGTTTTCCTACATATGAAAGGTGCTAAACAATCCATATTTTTTACTCACAGTGCTCTGTGTGCTGGAGTAGAGAAGGTAGTCTCAGAATTAAACCTGGGATTTAGGCAGTTCAGCCCCATTTGGCTTACAGCTCTCCTAGGGCAAGTTACTCTTTTGATCTGTTTTTGTACATTCTGGAAAACAGCATTTAAATCTCCCCAGAGGTGTTTTGAGGAAGAGTTGTCATCCATTGGTGGCGTAAAATGCTCTGATCCTTGTGCACAGAAGGAGATAGAGTGTGGCAAAATCCTTCTGCTCTCTGTGCTGCAGGCAGTGCCTACCGGGACATGCCAGAACAAGGCTTTAAATATAAACATCACTTTCCTGAGTTCACTCCTTTCCCTTCCTGCATTCCCTATTTTCCCCTCGTGACATTATGTCTCAGAAATACAACTTCTCTTGCTCTGGAGAAAAGGACACGGCAAAATTTGCACCTCCGCACTGCAACAGTTAAGATCACTGGAGAATGACATTTCCCCTTTGTATTTTCAGTCCAAAATATAAAAATATTGAGACAAATTAAATCACATTAAACCTAGGGCAGTTTTGAAATTTGTCAAGTCAATTACTTCGTAAAAAAAATGCCCTAATGCAGAGCTTTAATTTGGAATGTATGTGCCAAGTACTGCTCATAGCTCAGTATTTTTAAAACAATATTCCAGTGACTTCAAGGACATATGACTGAATCCTGTATCTTTTAGTGAAATTAAAAACAGGCACACAGGTAAAATCCTCTTTTCCAAATTTACATCTGAGTCTTTTCCCAGTTGTACAGAAGAAGCCATTCTCGCAGGGCTTTTAAGTACATCTTTAAATTGCAATTTTGTTACTTAGATCTGAGTGACAAGAAAGATGAATCATGTCTCAGAATTTATTCAGCATTGCTAATTAAACTCATTCCTGGAGGCCTGGGAAGCACTAAACCACTGGAGTGTAACAGTGAAAATTAGTGATTTGAATAGAAGAATCATGAACTTTGGAAAAGAAAACATTACCCATCGGTGGAGCTCACAAAATAGCCTCTTACAGAAACTAAATAAGATTAATGAAGGTGAAGTCAAGAAAAACAACAGCTTTTAAAAGTCCTCACGTCTTATTTTCTAAAGAACACATAAAATAGACTCAGCGCCACTAAAAACCCTTAACATGCACATTTCACATGAATATAGGGAAGTCAGTTTTATAGGCCTCACCTTACTGTATTGCACAGAAAAAAAATTCAACAAAAATTATTTTTAAAAAATTTGAAAAAAAAAACCAAAAAAACCCTCCAAGTATTTCTAAGTATTTGGGTCCAGATCTCGACCCTTCAAATTTTGTCATGTTTCAGTTAAAACTGTAAACATAGGTGTTTCAGATTAATACCATTAATTGCCAATTTCATTAATACCATTAATGTTTATTCTCAGTGAAAGAATTATGCATCCTTCCTAATTTTCTTCCTGCTCAATAGCCTGGAGGCTTGCACACCCAGCATACTCTTGAGGCTCAGCTCCTCCACTTTGCAACAAACAAAATCCAGATATGACAATAAAATTCTGTCAGGATAATGTGGCTACTGCATCTGGAAATCCATGCAAAAGATAGCAAAGAGGAAGCCTTCAAAATCAGAAGTCATTGGTGAAATGTTGGATTTAATTCAGGGGTTAATCTCCTGGTGGGAAAGCCAGGAGTGGCAATGGCAGCGAAGCTTGGACCTCAGTGGGACCAAGGAACCATGGAAGACTGTGATTATTTACCACAGTGCCTTGCTGTGAACACTGGTATCACTCCCAAATCATGCCAGAACATCCATGCAAATGTAAATCCCACAGCTGTCAGAGGGCAGCTCTGAGGAGACCTGAATATCACTGGTGAGGTTGAAATTGGACTGCTTTAACCATCAGAGAGGGGTTAGACTTGCCCTCTGCTGCACTAGGAATGAATAGAGAAATGCATGCATAAATAACTGTAGCACATACATGTAAAAAAACACATATTCCAGGACTTTAAAACTTTCCTGTAAATCCCAGGCTCCTATCATGTTTCTTTTTAAAAAGGAGGGGAAAACAACCATGTGAATTTTTTTTAGTAATAAACAGACTTTTTTTTAGGGGATTTCATCCAGTTGGCTGAATTATTCTGTTTTTTATAATGCTATATTGGGGCTTCAATGGTCAGAGACGCAGTCCATTTAGCAGTACTTGTAAATTCCAAGAGTAAAACACAGCAACCACAGTTCTCACAACATACATTCAGAGAAAATGCAACTTTGCCAACAGCATGATCAATCTGTGCTTGGCTCAGGGTTGTGGCTGGTTGTAGGTGTCACCCTCTTCGACAAACTCATGTAATTTGTGATTGAGCCATGCTCTGATCAATTCCTCATGCTTCTCACAGGGGGTTCTCAGACCTGGAGTCCTCCATAACAGCATTGCCAGTGCTGGAATCCAGCTGTTCTGCATATCTGCATTCAGCCTTTCCACTATAGCATTTATTAATCTGTACACTCAGAAGCCTATTAGATAGAAGCAATTAATCTCTAAGAACAAAAGAAAAAGCTCTTTAAAAAAAACCCCTATATCCAGCTTACCAAAAGGGCTCAGCCTTAGATGTAAAACCCCACTGATACCTGAAACCACAATCCAAACCCCATCACCTCCATGACAAGGATATTGTAGCAATAAAAGTGCATCAGCTCTTGAAATCCTGCACTGTTTGGTGACCTGCTCCAGAGAGGTTCTGCAGAGATCCATTACCTCTGGAGGTTATGGGCTGGACCGAGCAGCAAAACACAGAAATGTGATCTCTGTCAGCCTTCACACGACACTTACAAAACTAACACACGCTGCGACATAACTGATGACTTTTGTTCAAACCCACCGGGTGACTGAACATGCACAGCCCTATAATTGCTCTTTAAGCAGAGAGTTTTCTTGATGACTTGGAAAGGGGGAGACCAAATGTAAAACTCCACCAATACACTAGACAACCAACAGAAAATCCAGCCAAATGCTAACAGGAGTAAAAAAAAAAAAAAAAAATTTAAAAAGTTGTTTCTCTTAAACGTCTCTTTGAATGCAGAGTTCTGAGTTTGCAAGAACATCCCTTTTTATGTTGTTTATATTTAAAGCTCCTCACCAGTGCAAATTACTTCTGACCATGGTTATTCAGTGAAAAACACTCACTTTCCAGAATGCTAAGTTAATATCAGCAATATGAGATTTGAAAGGAAAATGTGAATTGGGACTAAACTGAAACTATCCAGTAGCACTCCTCAGCATCTAGCCTTGCTGTGAACAATATTGAGTTCAACAGCAGCAAGTAAGCAAAACTTCCTTGAAGATGATTTTGTGATTGTCTGATTCTATGATCCTCATGGTTTCCTGAAGATATTTCTCAGGCAAGAAAGACAACAGGATACAATAAAATTAAAAAATAAAGAATATGAAGAGTAGTGCCTATGCCCAAGTCACAGAAGCAAGATATTGCTCTTTAAAAAAATGAGATTTATCATAAAAATTAACTCTACAGAAAAAAAGAAAAATATAATTATACATAATTTATTTGAAATACGTAGCTTATATAATTATGTTTACTGTAACTTTAAAAAAAAAGCTTAATTACAAACCTCACAGTGCATGTAAATGGTTAAGAAGTTTGTGAACTGTTCTTTTCCCTAAGAAAAGATGTTCTCAGGTTGCAGCTATCCTGAAAAAATAGCTTTCCAGCATTTGAGTACTTTTAAAGAAAGTATTTCTAGCCCAGCAGCACATTAGTATGTCCTTGAGGACAGAGCAGGAGAAATACATATCACATATCACTGTGCTTTTAGAATTAAAGAGCAAGGGAGAATAAGAAGGGTAGTGTAGCTCCTTATGAGAGATGGATTCTTCAGCAACAGAAAGCTGCCCTGGTTTAGGGATACCTCTGCTCTCTTGTGAGAGTTTCACACAATAGTAGCATGCTGCACTTCTGGTACCTTAGAGAGGGGTAGAGCCTTCAAAACCTTTGCTTTGAGACAATTTATGGGACCTGTAGCAAAAAGAGGGGCAGAGCCACAGACAAATGATTAGAAGTCTGAAAAGTTCTCTTCATGAGCAGAGACAATCATGAAGAGGACCACTGTTGACCAAGGGGGTATTCAGCAAAAGCATATTAAACAATGAAAGATATAGAGAAAACAGGCACTCGGTATTTAGTCTGTATTGTACCTGACTTCTAATGAAACTGATGTACAACAGCACATAATTAACTAGTGCAATCCCTGGCTTTACTAGGGTTGGAAGAGGAATTTAAAACATCGCAAAGACAAGCTTCCCACTCATTTCGGAATGGATGTCTCTCAATACTCCTCACAGAACATCTTTCACTCTTTAATAAAATTGTAATTGAAAACACTATAAAAACGGTGTGATTCAATGGGTCAGCTACAGACCTCTTACAACTACACTCTGGTAATCAATGACAGATTATAAAAACATTCAATGTTCTATTAGAGAAGGAAATTATGCTTACATTTCATGGCATGTCAAACAGTGGCTAAGAAGACAATGAAGAACCTTTCCACTCCTCTTACCCTGCCTTCCCTGGACAAGTTGTTCTGACAGGCTGTTTTGGAGCTCCATCCATCATCCTCCAAGTGATCCCCCAACAGCCAGGATCAGATGCAGCATACCAAACTACATGACACATTATGACACACTCCTGTGTGACCATCCTAATGCACTTGCAAAACTGCAGGCACTTACAGAACACATTAATAAAGTTTCCTTTGGAGACTTCCTCTTCAAATTTAAGATTACACACAGTGTTTACAGTGTAGACAGTCACCAGAATGGAATTTGACTATCTTAGCCATTTGAAAAAATATTGCTATATCTTGGACTTTTAATAAGGTTTCCACAGATTTTATATGGGTCAAAGGGAGGGAAAGTGCTTCTAAGATACTTTTAAGATAATGCTTCCATTCCACTTAAAATGGAAACTGCCTTTTTGACACCTAAAGTTGCCGAGTTCTTGATCTGCTTTTCCTCAGGTAGAGAATCCATTAAGTGATGAACAACTTCTCAAGCAGGGTTATGAGCTCTTTACACTTTATGCACACAGCCTTGGATCCTTCCAGCTACTTTGAGCATTTTTAATGCATGAATCAGCCACGGGCCCTTGACTGCAAGAACCACAGAGTTCTGTAGTGAGATGTGGAGGCAAAGTGCACTGAGCTCTCCTGAGCCAGTTTGTGGATTTGGGGGCATTATTCTGGCACCTGAGGGAGCTGTTACAGAATTTCATGAATTTTTTCAGGATACTTTGAGAAGCACATTGACAGAAGCCCTCAAATTTCTTGTAAGTACCATTCTTCCAAAATTCATTAAAAAAAAAAAATTAAAATCCAGAACTTCCTATCTTGCCTGCTCTAACAGCAACATTTTCTCTAAGGTCATCACAAGATGAATAGAATGTTTTGTTTACCTTTCAGCCTAATCAGACAAGATAGATCTAAGTTTGGGAAGATGTTTGGTTTGTAATACAAAGTGCTTATTGAAAGATGTTTGTGTTTTCTCTGTATGCAAGGTTTTGCAGAGTTTTTGGTGGTGGCACCAGCTGTGTTTCACAGCCTGCTCACGCAGGAGCAGGCTGATAAAGGACTGTGTGAGCCCCCTTGCCACAACACAGGCTGCAGGAAAGCAATGCCAGCCACAGTGCAACTCCACACCAAACACTCTGTCTCTGACTTGGCAAAAGGGTTTTCCCAAGAATTACAACTAAACTCCATTCTTTTCATGGGTTTGTCTTTTTTTTTCTTTTTTTTTTTTCCTAGGAGGGACCAGAGAAAGTTAATAGGAATAAACAGATGTTTAGATAGCATGCATTATTTGGTGAAAAGTCTGATTTCTCAGTTACAAAGGAAGCCCAGAACATCCTTTAACTTTGCATTTTCATCCCTGAATCACAGATAGCTAAAAAAAGATAATTCCTAAATAAACTGTAAAAAGCGAAATGCCTAAAAAACAGTGCAGGAATGACAATTTTTTTCCAAAATGAACTCCACTTCCAATAACCCAAGCATTAAGTTCTTTCTCAGAAGTTCGGACTAACTTCCCCATGCATTCTTCTTCTTATGAGACTGATACTTAATAAATCATATTCATTTGTTTGTGTCTGTTTTCACTGGAGACCTGGAAAGGCCAAAGCTCATTTGCTGTGTGTAGACGCAAAGGGAGACCACACCATTTACCAGAACAGAAATCACTTTTCCTTATTCCAGTGCAGCATGTTGGTTGTTGTATTGATTGTCATTATCAGATGAGAAATAAAGTAATTTCATATATTGTTCCTGCCCCAAACCAATATATTGTAGTTCTACAATATCTGAAACACAAATGTACAATACTGTTCTCAAGTACCTAAATTGTCCATTTGGTTAAAGAGCTTGGAGACTCCTGGAGGAAGTATGGCAAAGACAAGGAAAGACCAGAAGGATAACTAAAAATCTGTAATTAAGGTGATGTTTTGTAGAGTGTGAAACAGAAATCATACAAAAATCATTCCACAGAAATGTTAAAAACCTTTGAGAAGTAACAAAGTCATTTAAATGCAGTTTTACTTTAAATGTGAACTTGCCTAAGATAGATGTGATTTTATACATATCTATATATAACCCAGCAAACCTGTAGATAATATACAGAAATGATAACGATCACTGGATAAAAACCACTACAGATTAATGAAAAAACCTGAACAAATCCTGAACTGCTCAAGGAAGGGTACACAGTTCTGACAGATCCCTTAGTACAAATGGTGGGAGTAAAACATATCCACATGATAATCACATCCTTACCAAAATTGAAAACGTATGTGAAAGTCATGGTGGTCTTGCAAAAATATAAACTCATAAACGATTTTTTGATTTGGTGTCATCATTCATTTCTTTCATTTGAGAAATCAGTTTTAGTAGGCCATGCAAAGATTGATGGCTTTTTCATAAAAGGATATTTTATGAAATAGTGAAATGTAGCATATTTCTACCTGATAAATGCAGAGACCTGTAAACTTTGAACCCACATTGGCCTTTGTTGCTCATGACCCTGTTTAAGTGATTTATTTTCTTTTAACAACTGCAGTCTGCAGGAGGTAGAATATACTGTGTAGATCTTTAATTCTGTTGAAAATTGAACAGTTTAAACAGAATGGCTGACATTAGGAGACCTATTACTGAAAAGTCATATTATCTTCATTTCAGTATCCCTTTTAGGGACAATATTTATGGTTGGAGAAAATGCATAATTTATAAAAACAACATGGTAGGCTGCTGCAGAGCAATGGAGGAGTTGGCATCCTCAGCCCCAGTCAGAGTGTCTACATAACTGCATCAAAGCTAGAGACTCTGGAAACCTGGCACATGGAAAGGGATAAAATCAGAGAACTGGCCTGCTGTCTAGAAGAACATCTTGAGGGAACTGAATGCTCCCCACCCTTGTGAAACATTTGGATATCAAAGATTTAGCAAATTCCAAGGAAATAATACTCTGCTAGAATTTTTCTGCCAGGCTTTCACTACAACACCACCTTTATCACTGACTTAAGTGAATTCAGGGGGGTTTTTTGCCCTCCTTTACTGCTTTTTGGTTTTATTTGGTTAATGTGCAAGAAGTCAAACAGCATGATAAGCATACTTCCCACTCCTCGGTGTGGATGTCACCATGGAAGTTAAGCAGATCAGTCCTCTTCCATGTATAGGGAGAAACCACCTCAAATCCAAAACATTTACCCTCTAGAGATCCAACTTTGTTTCACTGATGTCAGGTAGCTCCCTCAGCAACACACCACAACACTGCTCCAATAATCCTCATCAGCTGACAAGACTACAAAATCTTAACAGGGTTTAATGGGTATCTCTGCATTATCACATAGTGCCCAAGGCTCCTTCTTATAAAATTAAATGGATGTGAGCAGAGAAATGAACAATGCTTCTTTAAAACTCTGGTTTGAATTTGCTCATTCATGAAACAAGCTTCTGTTAGCAAATTCCGTGTTTGTGAAGCATCTCATGAATATATGGTGCTTTAATAAAAACAATGAAAGTTTAAAGCTCCCCTACTTTGCTCTGCTCTTCATTATTAGAAATAAATCTTATGAAGCAGATAAAAGTATTACAATTAATCCCTCCTGAATGGAGACAGTATGTACCATTATTTTCAATATAAGAGAAAATGGCTTTGACTAGACTGGCAACAACTGGCAAACTGATTTTATAGTTTTGATTTATTGAATATTAGGAAATAGACTTTTTTAATAACAATTCCATTTAAGTATTCATTAAAATGGAATTAGTACAAGCAGGGCCAGATTCTGATATCCATATTCTTGTCAGACAGCATTTTATTACAGAAAAGTCTCAGTGACATCAGTGGGATTACTTGTAAAAGGCCAGCCAGCATGAGTGAGAACACAGAGCTGGACCCTAGAAGGGTATAGAGGTTTTAGGTACTCCCCCCTGACCCCCACGTGCCCCACACATCCTTTGGCAATGGCTGGAGCATTATGGAGTTGTGTTCTCCAGGCATCTCATCCACACTAGTGTGTATCAACTCCTGATCTCACAAATACCTGACCCACCTTGTCCCTGCCCCAGGTAGATGGGATATGGAATATATATCTTCATCCTCACGAAGGAAATAATTCCCAAGTGCTGATTATTTTGATTTATATTTATCGGCATAGCTCTTTCAGTCTGAGTAAGTTTGACCCAAAGAATGCATAGCACATGTTGCCATAAAAAAAGCACTATGAAGATGAATTTTGATTTATAAGAAAAATCACTCAAAAGGAAAAAAGTAGGGGGCTACAGTAATGAATCTTATTAAAGGCTCAAGGCTGCACACTCCACTTCTCTAAATTGTACAGCAGAAGAAAAGGCCATTTTTGCTCTGTACACTCCTGATATATTTAATATACAAATAAACAAACTCCAGTAAACTCTTGAGATGGCACCAGGTAAAGAGAACTGGCTTAGTTATTAGCATTATCGATATTGATCATATTGATTTTTCTCATAGGTAAACTGTCTCAAATTCTGAGTTCTAACACCTGTACTGTATTTTTTATTCAGTAATCTCTATAACGAGTAGGGGAGGAGGCTGAGAAATTTGGCCTTTATCCATAAAGCAATGATGGATGAGCAAATTGTGAATATCCTAATTTATTTTTTGTTCAAAATTATTTGGCAAAAGATTTTGACAAATAATTTTTAATATATATGCTGTAATTTCATATTTTCATTACATACACAGGTCATACCTGGAATATGCTTCCACTCCGTGACTGAGTGAACACAGAACTTGGTCCTGACAGCAAATACTTCACAGCCTGTTCAGTGCACGTCCAGCCCTCCCTCCTCTAAAGGGCTGCAGAACCCCACAGTAAAAAAATCATTTGCCAATAGAAAAACAATGGTCAAAACCAATTTGTCTGATGCTTCTTTAAATACAAAAAAGGTCTATTTTTTTGTTTTAGTGTAATCTAATGTAATGCATTATAGCATAATACAGTATAGTACAATTAGTAAACAGACTACTTTGTATTGTTTAACTTTGGTTTAAAAACTGCCCAACACTCAAGGTTTCTATTGTAGAGTTCCCAAAGGTCAGACTTGAAAGCTTAAACTTCAGGTTCTACTGAGATAAAGGCTCAGTGCTTTGCAAAGTTATGCTATTATCCCTGGTTATAATCTTCAGTGACTTCAGAAATAATTGCTTTCCTTAAACAAAAAGGAAGTCTGATTCTAATTTGCTATCTAGATCTACATTCTTATATTCTTTTTATAGATTTTTGAACAAGTTATCACTGGAATCTTCCTTCACTCAAACATAAGTGAAAGTTTTATCTTACTTCAGATATCACAAAAATAATTTATGACTAAGGAAACAAAACCTTTTGTCTCACAATATATTTCTTTGGGACAGCTGTGGTATTTCACTGAAAGCACAAAAGCTGTGATAGTCTGGACTGCAATCAACCATTTTTAATAGGAAATTTTTAAAGACTTTTAATAAGATCTCCTAACATAATTTATGGGGAGGGGTTTTGAAGTGAAGAGGCATTGTTTGGCAAAGTGTTCCTCCTCTAATCTCAGGAAATTTAAATAATTGACTGCTCATTTCCTCTAAACTTAGGATTTCTCCTTAAAAATGGTTAAGAAAAACACCTGCTACATTAGCAGCAAAATAAGTATACTAAGAGTCAAAAAAAATACATTTCTAAATGCTTTTCAGAGGCAAAACTCCATGTCAGAACCCAATATTATTAATAATAACACGATATTGAATTTTGCTTCTTCAACTCAGAATTTTTAATACATATTTTGAATGAAGATAGCACACCAGTCAGGGCAACTGCAGGTATTTATTTTAACTGATACAGTTAGGGGAAAAAGTGTACAAAAGTGGAGAATTTACGGATTACAAGAAAACCAGATGAGCACCCAAACGTTACTATACTTACTGAAGTTATCCAGAGTTCCTCTGGCTACAGAACTTGGCTGGAAAAATAAGGATAACAGGCTTCCCCTGAGATCTCTGATATATCTGGCAAGAAGAGGCTCAAAGGCTATTTTAGCCGTTTCCCTTGAGCCCCAAAGAGAACTAGGGAAAAACCAGAAACATAAGTAGGAAGCACACTTCGATATATTGATAAAGCTAATCAAAGCTCCTAAATATGAAACAGATTTCGTTTTGCTGACTATTTCGATTAAGTATTTGGATCTGAACTAATTTTTACCTTTTTTGAGTAACTCATATGCCGTAATTCTGACTTAAACTAAAAGCTGATTTAACTGTGCTCTGCTCGTCTAGGTTGGCTAGAATATCTCTCCCAAAGGAGAAAAGAAAGAGAGGGAGAACCTTTAAAGCGAGGAGTCCTGAAGAGCAGGGGCGGTACCCGGGACTCGCCCGGGTCACTGCGAGTCCAAGACCTCCAGAGGGCACTCAGCACAAAACGGATCGCACCGAGAGGGAAAGGGGCTGCAATTCCCTGCGGCCACTCATCCTTGGCTTTCCGGAGACACAGCTCAGCTTTTATCTTTCCTACAGAGAAAACCCTAAACGTAATTAATTAAGTAATTAATTGGAATTCCGTAGAGGAATAATTTTGCCGTCATAGAGTCGGTACTTCCTTTCTGTATTGGAGATCTTTTTCATCAAAGCCTTTAACGAAAGAGGATCAGCTTCCAGTCAGCCTTAAACCCTTTATTTTCAAAAGCTGCTGATTTCGAAGAGCCTCCATTAAAAAATGCTTTTTAAGACATGGCACCTAAAGGACTTTGTTTCCTTCAGTCACCACGTTCAAAGCACACAGGACAGAATGTCACTTCTTTTGACTTCATCTCTCTCTCTGGTTTGCCTACAGAAACAAAACAGAACAATTTGCAGTGGGTACCAGCCAAATTTCCTCTTTTTCCTTCAGCAGTTACGTCTTATGCAGGTAGTAAGGCTATCCCCGAGTTACACAGACATACACAGACTCACACACTGGTCAGCCAGTTGAAGTGACACTGGTCAGATTAGTGTCACTCACACTGGTCAGCCAGTTGTAGTGACACTGGTCAGGTCAGTGTCAGCCACACTGGTCAGCCAGTTGTAGTGACACTGGTCAGGTCAGTGTCACTCACACTGGTCAGCCAGTTGTAGTGACACTGGTCAGGTCGGTGTCAGCCGCACTGGTCAGCCAGTTGTAGTGACCTCCTTTGGCTCCTGCCCCGGGGTGTCCCTGAGGTGCTGCTCACAGCCCTCCCTGAGGAACTGCTGCCCCAGGGCACTGGGTGGCTGCAGCTCCCCAGACTGGGAGTGCTGGGAGCACCAGTTCTGGCAGCCTCCGCAGGGACCTCTGGCCCCCTTGCTTTAACCCCATCCACACCTCGTTTCTGAACTGGCTTTGCAAACTGCAGACAGGACTATAAACAACTGCCTTGTTTCCACAGAAATGTCATAATTCCTGTAACACTGAAAGCCATTCCTGCACTACATCCTCTTTGCATCGGTAGTTTCACAAAACACATACTGCCCCCTTTATATTCAAAGTGGCCTTCCTGATGCACAAGTTCAAACCTCAGCTATCATCTGTCATCTTAATTCTTCTGGGACAAATAAAGTATCATGCAACAGACCATATGTGGATATTTCAGCAGAGCTCTTTAGAGTCATGTCTTGTCTACTCAGTGTGATCCATGGTTATTTTATTTTCGTATATCCAGAATAATACATGACAAACCTCCATCTGGGTGCACTGCCTAAATAAAAATAGACACTAGGGCTGGGAGTTCCTTGTGTGACTTGGGCCGTTTACATGCCCTGGGATAGCTTGGGCATCTGCAGAGGAATTTCAGACACAGTATGGAATCTATAGGACACTCATTGCAGCTTGCAGGCATGCACAATATTCCAGAATGTAAACTGGCAGCAGGTACGTGCTTCCAGTTTATGACATTTATGCTGAAATGTCTCCTAAAGGTGTGTGAAAATCAAATGTATGATGTATCCCTATCTCCTGGGATGCTGAATCCCAGTTATCTTTACTGTCACAGGACTGTGTTAAGCAGTACTAGAGGAAAGTCACCTACAAATTAAAACTGCTCAAACACTCTTTCTCTGAAAATCAGATCCCATACTAGATCAGACACATAATAGAGAGATCTATCCATCTATCTATCTACCTATCTATCTATCTATCTATCTATCTATAACTTTCAGGTGCCAATCTCTGAAATACAAAATACTGGTAAGACTATCAATAAGACAGTATTAAAATATTCTGGTTAAAAGATAATTAATCAGTTACAGTAGAGATAATATTTTAAAAATACTGCGTAAAGTAGAATAAACTAATTAGGTGGGATTTGTATGATGGAAAAATGAAAAGTTGAAGCATTATTTAAAAGTTACTCAAGCAAGTAGATGATGCATAGATGACTCTAAGCAGAGCCATGGCATTTAATGAAGGCAGTGTGGGCCTTTATCAGGTTCATTGTGCCCCATGCTGTGGAAATTCAGAACCCGGTGTTAATAACTCTGCTCTGGTTATTAGACTCAATAACTAAGTTTAGTCATGATTTGGCCAGGTTTATAAAACAAGGAGGTTTGTGAACTGCAGTCTTTACTAACTGGGTTACTGGTTAGACTTAGTAATTTTAGAGGTCTTTTCAACCTTAGCAATTCTATTTTCTTGGCTTTAATTTTAGCCTCTGAACACGAGGAGAGTCACCCAAAGTTCCTGGTGGTCTGCCAGAGCCGAACAGGATTTCTCCCTGTTTTCTCGAGCAGAAAACACGCACAGCACACGGGTAACACCCGTGCTCACCGCACTTCCCACCGGAGCGTGAGCGCAGGTGTTGAGACACTCTAAAGAAAAGGTGACCAGCCTCCGTGTGGGAACCTGCTGTCCTTACTCCCACCATGTTTCACTCCCAACACATCTACATCAAGTCTGTTATTTAACCTGTTCCTGGAAAAGGTACTAGGCAAGAAGCACTTCAGCTTCTAAGTGCTGAGGAACTAGGTGTGTATGTGAGCTGAGGGGGGTGTGAGGGGAGCCGGGGGCGGGTGTAGGTGCCGCGGTCGCGCCC
>VZRF01009698.1:0-12753 GCA_013396875.1 Vireo altiloquus
CTCTGGGTGTGCAGGGGATGCTCTGGGTATCCACAGGATTTTCTGAGTGTGCAAAGGATGCTGTGGGTGTCCAAGGGACACTCTGGGTGTGCAGGGGATGCTGTAGGTGTGCAAGGGATGCTGTGGGTGTGCAAAGGACACTCTGGGTGTGCAGGGGATGCTGTGGGTGTGCAAGGGACACTCTGGGTTTGTGGGGGATGCTGTGGGTGTGCAAGGGACACTTTGGGTGTGCAGGGGATGCTGTGGGTGTGCAAGGGAAGCTGTGGGTGTGCAAGGGGTGCTGTAGGTGTGCAAGGGACGCTCTGTGTGTGTGTGTGTGACCCCTGAGGCCACCCCAGGGCTCTCCCCATTCCTCACAGTGGGGACCCCACAAGCAGAGCTGGGGCCGTGCTCCGGGCAGGGCTTTGGGGATGCAGCTCCTGGGCTGGAGGGAGCTCAGGGGAGATCCCAAAATCCTGGGCCTGGAAAGACGGCTGTGAGGCCGGGAGAACGTGGGATTTGGGTGTAATTACGGCAAATTGGGAAAGAGTGAATGACACAAAGCTGTGCCTCACCATTGGCTCTGGCGCTGAGAGTGAAGAAATTCCCCGGAGAACCCGGTTTTCCCACTTTTCCTCCACCATCCAGGCTGTTCCCACCGAGCTCCACATCCTGGAGGAGCCTGTGGGCACCCTGGAAATGCAGTGGGGACCCTAAAAAAAGGAGTCTCCCAAAAAAAGGGACAGGGCGTGGTCACCTCAGCAGCACCTCGGTCACCTCGTCAGGGAGAAAACCAACCCCAAAGTGATCCAATGCTCGGGAAAGGTGATAAGAGGCAGGGTTGGGGACAGGTCCTGCAGCTCTGGCACCGCGGCTCGGCCGCAGCCACCCTCTGTCTGCTCTCAGCCTGGGCTGGATTTCACAACGGGAATGACTATTTATTGTTCCTTCCTTGGAAATAAATACATGGAAATTAAGCAGAAAGGTGTGGCGTGCGTTTAATTAGAGACAGGAAATGTGTCAGGTCGGGGTGATGGAGGAGAAAGGGGAGCTGGGGCTCCTGAATCCTCATCCCTGCCCTGCTGGGGACTCCTGGGCCCTGTTCCTGTCCCTGGTGTGACAGTGAGGTGGCAGGGGGGTGATTCCTGTGGCGTGAGCCACCCTGGATGAGTCTCAGGTGCATCTGGAATGTTCTGGAGGTGACAGGAACAGCTTGGTCCGTGCTGGTGCCCCTCGGTGAGGACACAGCTCCGGGATATCCACCCTGGAGGCCACCAGAGACCCCAAATCCAGGGCTTGGCCCCTCTGGAAAGGCTCCTGTGGTGCCACAGACACCAAACACCTCCCAACCCTTCAGATGAGGAGGAGCTGGAGCAGGAGGACCCCAACTTCCCTGGGATCCAGAGGACCGGGAGCGGTACCAGGATGGGCTGGGATGGTTGGTGGCTGCTCCGAGCTCGCGCACACACCCTGGGATGCCTCGTAAAAATAAGGGCCTGGATGCTGTTGTGACATCTGCCAGCTAGAGCAGAGCGATGAAAGGCCGTGATTCAGGCATGAGCTGTTTGCCTGCAGGGTCCGGGAGGGATTCCCACCCTGCCGGGATGTTGCATCAACGCCACGACACCAGAGCATCTCGGCCCAGAACAGGTTTGCTTCCTCCCCGACCGAGATTAGGAAGAGGCCAGGGGAGAGCTGGGATGACACGTTTTTTCCGGGATGGGAGCTTCCAGAGGTGCTGGGAGCAGGTGGCTCCTGCCTGTAATAAATCACCTCCTACTTTGCATGCCGAGATGTGCCCTTCCCGATAAGGCTGGGATCTGATCTCGGCATCGCATCGCGCCGGGAGACACCAGGCCTGCAATTTGCTGGGATAATTAATTATGGATGGGACCTTTGCAAGCCCAGCTCCCAGCTGGGAAAGAGCCTCGTCCATCCCAAGTGCCCGAGGAGATTCCAGGCCCCCAAACCCATGTCAGCCCCTTCCACCCCCCAGAACAAGAGGTTTTGGTTCAAATAAAATATATTTATTTGGCAGATCTCGGTGCTGGGGTGGGTCAGAGCTGGGATGTGCTGTGGGATAGAGGAGCAGAGCTCCTGCTGGTGCATGGATGGGTGGATTTGCAAACCTTGGGATCAGGCTGGAATTCCGTGCCTGCTCCCCGCTGCTGGGAGCCCTGAGCACCCCGTGGGGCCTTTTGGGGTCCCCCCAAGCACGTCCCGTCACCCCAAAGCACCAACAGCCCCCAGCAGCCCCCCGGGAAGGAGCCGCGGCCGCTGCGGGTCTCTGCTAGCTCCGACCCGTCCAGGTGTTGCAATGCCGGGGAGCCATTTCCCAGGTAAACCCCAGCCTGGGAACGCCCTGGGAACGTCAGGGAGGGGTGGGAGCCTCCTTAAAAACCCGGCTGGGCCGGCGGGATGGGTGCGAGGTGAGGAGAGAGCGGCGGCATCGGCTCCCAGTGCCCACAGCGGCGACAGACGGACACAGCGGGACCCCCGGAAGGATGCAGGTGGGGCTCCCAGGGAATTCCCGTTCCCCCCGGGGTGGAGAACCCAGCCTCGGGACCCTCGGGATGGATGTTTAGGTGGGAAGAGCTCTGGGATGCGCCGCTGCAGGTTGGGGGCGGTGGAAATTCCTGGAATCCTTCGGCGGCTCCGTGAGCGCGGCTGGGGTGGGAAAGGGACCTGCCGGGGCCACCGAGGGGAAACCGGGATGGGGAGAGCGGCCTGGAATGGGATCAGCGAGATCCATGGACATTCCCTGCCTCTGGAGAGCTCGGCTGGGGGCTGCCAGTGGGGTCTGGCTCCCGGAAAAGGAGGATTTGCTAGCGGGGATGCCGAGGGTGGTGGGGCAGGGAGTGCTGCTGGGGCCGTGCCTGGCTCTGTGTCCCCGATCTGGGCACTGGTGGCCGGGCGAGGAAGGAGAGGGAGACGGCAAAGAAGCGGTGGGAGCGTGGTGGTGAGAATGGAGCTGCTGGGGAGCCGCATCTCGCCCATCTGGGTCTGTGCCTCACCCCAGTGCCGGTGTCCCCGTGTCCCAGCGTGGCACCAGTGTCCCGGTGTGCCACCCCGGCGAGTGTCCCCGTGTGCCACCCCGGCGAATGTCCCCGTGCCCCCGGCTAGCCCCGGGGCTGTGCCGTGAGTCAGCGGCGGAGCAGCAGCCGCGGTGCCCCGAGGATGGGCTGGGCACGGGTGGCAGGGGACTGGTGACACCGATGTGGGGACCCGAGGAGGGTGCAGTGAGTGCTTCTGCCTTGGCGCTGCCGAATTCCTTCGGTTCATGGGCTGGGATGGGAAAGGGGCAGAGCTGGAATGGCCTCAGAGCAGCTCCCACGGCCCTGCCGCTGCTCCAAAGCCACCCTGGTGCCAGGCTCCTGTGAGCTGGGGACAGTCCCCAGCCCTGGGATGACAGAGTGACACTGGGCCGTGGCACCACAGGGACAAGGATGGCTTGGGAGGACACAACTGAGGCACGTGGGGACAAGGACGAGAGCCTGGGGCTGAGCGTGGTGTCACCACCCCAGCGTGCGACGTCCTCGGCCTGGGGCTGGGCTGGGGAGGATCAGGGCGAGGAGAAGGGGATGAGAGCCACGGTCTGGCACGGGGCAGGTCCTGCCTGCTCCCCGAGAGCAGCCAGCCTGGGGACACCCTCTGGGGACATCCCCAGAGCGGGGACAATGCTGGGCCACCCCTCTGCGCTCCACACATCCCACCCTGTTGTCTTCCATGTGGCCACCGCTCTGGTGGTCGATGTTGTCCCCTGGGCTGGACTAAAGGAACAAAAGGCATCAACTGACCCCAGCTCCCTCCACTCCCGGCCACCGACGGGGCAGGAAAGAGCAAAGTCCGGCCAAGGTGACGCAGTTTCCGTCCCCTCTGTCGCTGGGATGTGACGGGGACCATCCTGTTGTGCCCATCCATAGGAAGGAGCTTCCTGGCCGGGGTGCAGCTGCGGGGACAGGAGAGGGCACGGAGCAGGCAGGAGGGGACCCTGGGCTGTGGGGACGCCCTGGGCCGGGCTCGGGGGGGGTTCAGGGAGGGCTCGGCAGGCCGGGACCTGCCCCGCCGGGGAGTTCCCGGAGCTGTGAAGCAACCGGGAGGGCTGGCTGGTAATTCCTGCCCCATTCCTCCCTAATGAGCCCTGGGAACGGCCTCGGCCCCGGCGCTGCTCAGCCCCGCGGCCGCGCTGCCGTAATTACCGTGCCAGCCCACGCGCGGGGGTGGNTGGCACAGGTGGCACCGAGAAGTCACGGGGGTGGGTGCAGGTGGCACTGAAAAGTCACGGGGGTGGCACTGAGGAGTCATGGAGTGGCACAGGTGGCACCGAGGAGTCCCGGGGGTGGCACCGAGGAGTGCCCAGGGTGGACGCAGGTGGCACTGAGGAGTGCCAGGGGTGGCACGGAGGAGTCCCGAGGTGTACACAGGTGACACCGAGGAGTCCTGGGGGTGGCACAGGTGGCACCGAGGAGTCCTGGGGGTGGTGCAGGTGCCACCGAGGAGTGCCCAGGGTGGGCAGAGGTGACACCGAGGAATCCCGAGGTGGGTGCAGGTGGCACCGAGGACTCCCGGAGGCAGGCGCAAGTGGCACTGAGGAGTCCTGAAGGTGACATCAAGGAGTCCCGAGGTGGACACAGGTGGCACCGAGGAGTCTCAGGGTGGGAGCAGGTGGCACCAAGGAGTCCCGGGGGTGGCACCGAGGAGTCCCGAGGTGGACACAGGTGGCATCGAGGAGTCCCGGGGGTGGCACAGGTGGCACAGAGGATTTTGGGGGTGATTCTGCAGGAGCAGCGATGTGGGCAGATGAGAACACCATGGGGCATTTGCCGTGGAGACCCCTGTGCCCACCCTGAGCTGTGGCTCTGGGGAGGCTCCCCCCTGACTCCCATCCCCGCANCCCGAGGTGGACACAGATGACACCAAGGAGTCCTGGGAGTGGCACAGGTGGCACCAAGGATTCTGGGGGTGATTTTGCAGGAGCAGCAATGTGGGCAGATGAGAACACCCTGTGCCCATGGGGCATTTGCCATTCCATGGGGCTGGGTTCAGCCTGCCGGGGGCTTTGTGGTGGAGACCCTGTGCCCACCCTGAACAGTGGCTCTGGGGAGGGTCCCCCCTGACTCCCATCCCCGCAGGGAACCATGGCCGAGTGCACGGAGCTGGAATGGGCCGTGCAGGTGCTGGTGAACAACTTCGACAAGTACTCGAGCCGCTGCTGCTGCTGCAAGAACCCGAGGCGCATCAGCAAGAAGGATTTTCGGAAGATGCTGAGCCGCGAGCTCAACCACATGCTGACGGTGAGCGCAGGGTGTGAAAAACGAGGTTCACTCCTGGTAAAATTTTAAAAGGTTTAATAAGGGGTTTAATAAAAAGGACAATAGGAGACAGGAATAAAGCAAAGAGTTAATAGGGCCTGGTGCTTGGCACGATGCCAGAGGCACACCTTAGCTAGCAAACCTCTTCTGTTAAATGTCCGAGTCTCATACATATTCATAGATTTCTATGCATCATTTAAATATTCATTTTTTGGTGTTTCTTTGGGTTTCCATCCTCCCCTATCCGGTTATCCTGTGTTCCACTTCTGATCGATAAATCCTTCATTCCAGGTCTGAGGCCTGTCGATGTTATTTTCGGCCAGATAGTCCAGGAATTTGGGGAATTTCCTTGCTCATCTTTGCTATCCTTAGTTAACTACATAAAGAAACATTCTACATATGATATAACCCTAAGACATCACACTTACTTTTTTAAAACGAAATCTTTTCATACCACTTCATTTTCTTACATCACACACATGACATTCATTTGAATATTTGCGAAAAGCCAACAATACAATATGCATTTATAACAGGGGGAAAGCCGCGGGGTTGGGGTCTTTAACTCCTCACCTGCCCCCCGGGGGTGTCCCCAGTTGATGCTGAGCTGGCTCCGCTCTCCCCGCAGGACACCGGGAATCGCCGCGCTGCCGACAAGCTCATCTGCGACCTGGATGAGAACAAGGACGGCCGCATCAGCTTCGAGGAGTACTGGACCTTGATAGGCGGCATCGCCAGCCCGATCGCGCAGATCATCCGCCAGCAGGAGCAGAGTGTCAAACACACCAAGTAGCAGCCGCTGGACCCTCCTGGACCCCTCCCCTGCTCCTCCACGCCCCTCGCTTTGTGCCCTCCCCGAGCCTCCGGGACTCCCTGCTTCGCCCAGCGGGATGGGGTTGGGGGCGGGCAGTGGGGTGGGATTTGGGGTGCGAGGCTGTGGTAGCCTCGGGGGAACTCCTCCTAGCCCTGCCCTCCTCCTCTTCCACAAGGAGCAAAGGGAGAGGCTCCCCCCTCCTCCGGGGATGGGAATTCTGTCTGTGAATTTCTGGCAGAAATCCCATCACGAGCAGCCTCTCTCCTCATGGGGCTTCCCCCCAAAAAAGTGTCTGTGTGTCTGGGGGGGTCTCCTCGGGCCAAGGGCGCTTTTTCCCCCTGCCCAAGCTGGTGAAAGCTCTGCCCCGCCCGTGGTTGGGGGCTCGGGGAGCGGCGCGGTCCCGGCCGGGTGACACCACCGTGGTTATTTATTGCAGCAATAAAATTTGGAGGAGCAGCGGGTGACGCTTCGGTTTTGCCGTCCTGGTGCGCCGAGGGGTGGGAGGGGCTGCGGGAGGGGGGCTCCGCCCTGTCCCCGCCCTGTCCCCACCCTGTCCCCGCCCTCTGGTGACAAGGCCCCGTCCCGGTGTCCCCGGAGCCACCACGGGGTGTCAGCAGACACCGCGACCTTCCCGCGCCCACCACACCCATCCTGGTGTCACCTTTGTCACCAGGGGTCTCTCGGTGTCCCCATGGGGGTCCCGGGCAGGGGGGGACCGCAGTGTCACATGCACTGCTGCCCCGAGCCCGACTGATCCCGGTAGGACCCCCAGCCCGGGGATGGGAGGCAAAGCTCCGCGGGACCCCCGGGGACCCCCGGGCTGGGCAGGTTCGGGCTCCCGGCGCTCTGCGGTGCCCACGGTGCTGGCAGGACCCCCGGGCCGCCAGCTCTGGCTCTTCCCGGAGGATTTTCCATCGGGAAGGGACCTGCGAGCACGGCGAGGTCCTCAACGACCCCCACTGCGAGGAGCGGGGGTGGTGGCACTGAGGAATGGGGACCCCTGCGCACCTCCAGCTCCTTCCTGCGGGGTCCTGCCCGTCCTCCCCTGCCCACGGAGCAGTCCCGGGGGGCGAACTGGGGTGTCCCGGTGGGAGCGGGCGGGGCTGGGCTGAGTCACGGGCGAGGAATCTCCGTGGGGCGCGGCCAGGGCGCGGCTGAGCCCGAGGGGTGCGGGGCGAGCGGGGCTGGGCCGGGCTGAGCCGCTCCCGGTGGCTCCCGAGGAATCCCGGAGGGAGATTCGAGCTCCATCCTGGGGGTCTCTGCAGTGAGGGACCCTCAGGGCTGGCAGGGGGGTGTCAGCCAAACCCCAACGTCTGAATTTTAGATTTAAACAATTCCGGGCGTTCCTCCCTTTCCTCGTGTCCCTTCCCAGCCCTTGGGGGGGGATGTGGGGGGCAGGGAAGGTCCCCCTTGTCCCTCGAACAAGGTCCCTCCCCGTGTGTCCTCCTGCAGGATCCCAGAGAACTTGGGGTGTTCCCTTCCCCCTGAGGGGGGGACGCCGACTCAACCCCCCTGTCCTGGCTGATGCTCACCTGTGCCATGGCCAGCGAGTGCCATCCTTGACCCCTCTCTGGTCACTCTGCCAAGCAGAACTGGCTCAGCTCAGCTCAGCTCCCGGGAGGGCCTGGAGGACAAGGACAAGGCGCTGGACTGGCCAAAGGACACAGCCCAGCTGGGCAGTGCTAAAGCTCGCGGACATGGAGCCCCGCGGCTCAAATAACCCAAATATCCCCAGCCCCAAATATTCACCTGCACTGGGGTCACAGGGATGGGAGAGCCCAGGACCACCCATCCAGGGGGTATCAGGACCCTCCAGCAAAGCTGTGATGGTTCAGGGAGGGCCTGGTGACCCAGAGGACCATCCCAGCACCCCGAGAAGGGCTGGGAACCCCCCAACCTCCCTCTAATGGGATCACACAGCTCGTTAGGCAAAAATGAGGCGCGGGCGAAACTACCTGAGCGGTTCTGCTGGGAAAGGCCGGGGGCTAGGGGCTGCCGAGGGGCAGTGCCACCCCTGCCGGGCTATAAATGCCCTCCTCGCCCCGGCTGCTGCATCCCGAGTCCTTTTTGGGGTGCTGATCTGCGCTGACCTGGTGAGTCTCTGCTCCCCTTCCTCCCACAGCTCCTCTGGATGCCGCTGAACCCCCAAAACCTCCCCTGGGGGATGGAGAATGACCTGGGGGGAAGAGGGGACACAAATGGCGATGCCATCTCCGTGCTCTGCCCTTCCAGGCTGGCGATGGCGTGTCCCCTGGAGCAGGCGATGGCCGTGATGGTCACCACCTTCCACAAGTACTCGGGCAAGGAGGGGGACAAGTACAAGCTCAGCAAGGCGGAGCTCAAGGAGCTGCTGAACAAGGAGCTGCCCATCTTCGGGAGCGTGAGTGGCCACAGGGACACCCTCGGACATCCCTCGGGATGGGGTTGGAGTGGCCACAGGGACACCCTCGGGACCTTGGAGTGGCCACAGGGACACCCTCGGGGGGGTTGGAGTGGCCACGGGGACACCCTTGGACATCCCTCAGGGCCTTGGAGTGGCCACGGGGACACCCTCGGGGGGGTTGGAGTGGCCACAGGGACACCCTCAGGGGAGTTGGAGTGGCCACAGGGACACCCTTGGACATCCCTCAGGGCCTTGGAGTGGCCACGGGGACACCCTCAGGGGAGTTGGAGTGGCCACAGGGACACCCTCGGGGTGGGGTTGGAGTGGCCACGGGGACACTCTCGAGGGGGTTGGAGTGGCCGCAGGGACACCCTCGGACATCCCTTGGGGACACCCTCGGACATCCCTCGGGGGGGGGTTGAAGTGGCCACAGGGACACCCTCGGGGGGGGGTTGGAGTGGCCACAGAGACACCCTCGGGACCTTGGAGTGGCCACAGGGACACCCCCAGGAATCCCTCGAGGGGAGGTTTGGAAGGGCAGGAGCAAACCAGGACTTTCTCCCAGGAATTTCTCTGAAATTCCCCCAAAATGGAACCTGAAGGATTCATCCCGCGGGGACCTCATGCTCCGGGGAAAGCCCTGAGGGAGAGGAGGGAGAAGGCCTCGATGGGGCTGAGCTGGAGCAGGAGCAGCCCGAAAGGAAATTTGGCTTTTTTTAAAATTATTTTTAAATTTTTTTTGATACCCACAGAAATATTTTGTTCGGTGAAGGAAATCAAGTTCCGATTTCCATTTTTTTTTTTTTTTTCACCTTCTTTTTTTTTTTTAAAACCTCTCACTTCCCTTTCCTGTCTTGTGGTTTTCAACCCAGAGGCAAAAATTTTTATTTTTGGACAAATTTTTTCCACACCCGGGAGGCACTTTTGGTATTTTTTTGGGCACTCCCTCCTCACCCCCTTACAGCTCTCAAGGCCACCTCCTTCCAGAGGCAGAGGAGGGAAGCAGGGCGGGATAGGACACCCCTAAACCCCCCAAAACCCTCTCCCCTCGCAGAAACAAATGGATGAAGCTGAGTTCAAGCGGCTCATGAATGACCTGGACCACAACAAGGACAGCGAGGTGGATTTTAAGGAGTATGTTTGCTTCCTGGCCTGCATCACCATGGGCTTCAACGAGTTCTTCAAGGACGACCCCAGCAAGCAGCACCGCAGAAAGTGACCCCACCCTGCTGCCCACCCCGGCCCTGAGCGGCTGCAATAAAAGATTTTCCCCAATTTTGGCTGAGTTCTGGGAGTTCTGATCATTCTTCCCCCAATCCTGGCTGAGTTCTGGGGGTTCTGTTCATTCTTCCCCCAATCCTGGCTGAGTTCTGGGGGTTCTGTTCATTCTTCCCCCAATCCTGGCTGAGTTCTGGGGGTTCTGTTCATTCTTCCCCCAATCCTGGCTGAGTTCTGGGGGTTCTGTTCATTCTTCCCCCAATCCTGGCTGAGTTCTGGGGGTTCTGTTCATTCTTCCCCCAATCCTGGCTGAGTTCTGGGGGTTCTGTTCATTCTTCCCCCAATCCTGGCTGAGTTCTGGGGGTTCTGTTCATTCTTCCCCCAATCCTGGCTGAGTTCTGGGAGTTCTGTTCATTTTTTCCCCAATCCTGGCTGTGTCCCAGGGGTTCTGTTAATCCTTTCCCCAATCCTGGCTAAGTTTTGAAGGTTCTGTTCATCCTTCCCCCAATCCTAGCTGAATTTTGAGGGTTCTGTTAATTCTTTCTCCAATCCTGGCTGACTTTTGAGGGTTCTGCTCATCCTTTCCCCAATCCTGGCTGAGTTCTGGGAGTTCTGTTCATTCTTCCCCCAATCCTGGCTGAGTTTTGAGGGTTCTGTTCATTCTTTCCCCAATTCTGGCTGACTTTTGAAGGTTCTGTTCATTCTTTCTCCAATCCTGGCTGAGTTCTGAGCGTTCTGTTCATCCTTCCCCCAATCCTAGCTGAATTTTGAGGGTTCTGTTAATTCTTTCTCCAATCCTGGCTGACTTTTGAAGGTTCTTTTCATCCTTCCCCCATCCTGGCTGTGTCCCAGGGGTTCCATGGCCGCAGGCAGCAGGCTCAGGGTGACTCATGCCTTCCTCCAGCTCCGTGGGATTTTCCACGGCATGGCTCAGCCCCGGGAGGCATTTTTTTGGAGAAGCCTGAGCAAAACAGCTCCTGGATGTTCCCCAGGATCGTCCTGGCTGGCTCAGGGAGGCCTTGGGGGCACTTTAGGTCAGAATGGAGAGGATTTGCTGAGCCCAGCGTGAGGAGTGGGTGGGCACCAGGCGCCCTGGGTGACCCCACAGGGTTGGGGGGACACAAAGCCTGGGCAAGGCACAAAAGCCAGAGAGTGTCCCCAGTGCCCACCCGGAGACCCTCAGCCTCCCTGGTGCTGGTGGGAGGGGGCTGCACCTCAGGGCTCGGCCTGAAGCCCCCCCAGAACCTCCAGGTAGCCCTGGGGCTGCAGACAGGCACCAGCCTGAGATGGGGCTGGGAAATTTGGGATTTCGGGGCTGCCCCACTCCGGGCAGGTCGGGGCTGGTTTGGGGAAGGTTCCTCAACTGCTCTCTGGCTTTCCAGAGAAATAACTCCAGGTGTAAAGATCCCACAGAGCAGAGCACACCCTGATGGAGCCTCAAGCCCCCAGGTCCTCTCCGAGCCCCCTCAGGTCCTTCCAGCACCTCCAAACCTTTCCCTGCCCCTTCTCAGACCCTTCCTAAAGGGGTCTAATTGCTAATTACTGCCCCTCCCGGTGATTCCCACTGCTCTGATCTCGCTGATGGGGTGAGTTCTGAACCTGACGAGCTTCAGGCTTGTGGGAGGTTCCTTCTGCCAAAATGTAAAGAGCCCTCCTGACCTGGAGAGACGCCAAGAGGGGTTTGGGGGAGGTTTTGCATCCCCCTGAGCACGGGAACAACAATTGGAGTTTTGTCCCCACTTTGTGCCACTTTCCCTGCAGCAGCTGAGGGCTTGAGTGGGCTGAGGGACACTCGGGGGCTTTGTCAGGCCTCGCCCCAGGGTTGGGAACTGTTCCTGGTGTTCTCCACAGCTCCAGGACACGTGCCGGGGCCACGCAGCCACCAAAATAGCTCCGTTACACAACAGCGCCTTGGGACGCGCCGCCCTCGCCGTTAGGAAACAGAAATCGCTGCCAGGAGAGTGGAAAACACAAGAAAAAACCCCCAGCACAAACCCCAGCACGATGCCAGCCTCAGAGCCAAACCCCTCTGGGCCCCAGACACCCCTCGGGATGCTGCTGGACACACCGCGGGTGGCACCTGGCTCGGGTGGCACCTGGCTCGGGCACCACCTGGCCCCCCTGGCCATCCCCAATCCCGAGGGATTCTCCCGGACCAGGTGGTCCTGGTCCAGCCCTAGGGACGCATTTTGTTCCTTCTAACCCAAACCAGCCCTCTGGGAGGGCTGGGGAGGGACCCGAAGCAGCTCGCGGGGGTTTCCTTTCCCCCTCCTTTCCTCCTCCTTTTCTCCTTNTCAGCCCCCTGGGCAGGCTGGGGGGGACCCGAAGCAGCTCCCGGGGGTTTCCTTTCCTCCTCCTTTTCTCCTTATTTCCTCCTCCTTTTCTCCTTCTTTTCGCCTCCTTTCTTCCTTCTTTTCTTCTTTTTTTCTCCTCATTTTCTCCTTTTTTCCTCCTCCTTTTCTTCTCCTTTCCTCCTTCTTTTCTCCTCCTTTTCTCCTTATTTCCTCCTCCTTTCCTCCTTCTTTTCTCCTCCTTTTCTCCTTATTTCCTCCTCCTTTTCTCCTTCTTTTCTCCTCCTTTTCTCTTTATTTCCTCCTCCTTTCCTCCTTCTTTTCTCCTTTTCACCTTCTTTTCTCCTCCTTTTCTCCTTATTTCCTCCTCCTTTTCTCCTTATTTCCTCCTCCTTTTCTCCTCCTTTTCTCCTCCTTTTCTCCTCCTTTTCTCCTCCTTTTCTCCTTTTCCGGCCGTGTCCGGGCAGGCTCTGCATCGTCGGTGCCTCCCCGGCCGGGTGTGTCCCAGGCGGGGCTATAAATGCCAGGGCCTGACTCCGGCTCCCCTCCCGCCCTGCCCGTCCTCCTCTGTCCCGTCTGAGCTCTCGGTGAGTTGCTTTTTCCCCCCTCCGTTCTCTCTCCAGATGCTCTCCAGATGTTGCCCAGGCGCAGCTGCCCCATCCCACAGCTGGTTCCCTTCCCAGGGGCGTTCCCCAGTTCCCGCTGCAGGTGTCGAGCTGGGAATCTGAATTTTCACCTGGAAAAGCACCCGAGACC
>VZRF01009701.1:7843-54081 GCA_013396875.1 Vireo altiloquus
CTTTGTCACATGGGTAATGTTTGCCCTGGAGTTTCAAGTACTACTGAGAAACATTACAATTTATGGACTAAAATTTGTTATTCCTTTTGTTGTTCCTGTTGTTTTGTTTTCTTGCATATAATATCCTTTTTTTTGGTTGTAGAAGGCAGGTGTTTTGGAAACGGAAAGAGTCTAGTGAAAAAGCTACAATTCAATGCATTTCTCTGCTTTACAGTTATGTCATCCTTTGAAAAGTTAGGCATTGTTAATGTAACTTTAATGCATTGCATTCATCAAACTTATAAATAAAAGTGTGTATTTTTCTTTTAAAAAGAACAATATATTATTTCCCTGTAAAGAAAGATATTATTCCCACTCTGAAAAGAACATGGAGATTATTTACAACACCTGTGGTGACATGGCACGTACACTTTAGGTGTGGCACTTTTGTACTAGCTAGAGATAGTGTTGAAATACATACATCTATGATAATTAACTGGAGTTAGCCCTAGAAATGATAACTTAAGAGGTGGTATAGTATTTACTGCTTTGTGAGAGAAAAAGATAGGAGAATTTAATAGAAAGATGCATTCATGCAATAAATGAAGATGTTAAGGAAATCTTGCAGCAGATGAAGTTATTATTCACCTGACTGCTTTCTTCCTTCCAGATCAATGGAGATGCCATCAGACTACTGAACAGCTATTTTAAGTGCTGTAGATAAAATATTTTGGAGAGTTCAGAAATATTCTTTCCTATCATCCTCACATGATACAGCTTTCTGTTAAATCCTTTAGCTAGCTAAAGATGAACAGAGACAATGGAAAATCCTGGTAAAGTGTCCAGGTTTCATATCACTTTAAGAAAACCCTGTTGACATTTGATAATTTGGAAGTAAATCCAAATGGATAATATCTACTGGTTATCACATGGACAGTTCTGTTTCCAGGCAGGAACAGTTTGTTATCTGCCCAGTTTCATTTCATGATTTCTACCTTGGAAAAGATAACAATAATTTAGAGGATCTGTCTGGATTATCGGACTAATCTCTTTGTCTTGCATTTCAATTGGTCTTCCTACTCTGAGCAGCTGTTGAAATCAGTTTTTACTATTCTGTCTTACTCTTCTCCTCTCTGAGAGGAGAAAGCCTGTTGAGTGATACTTTCTCCTTCCACACTGAACTTCTGCTTTTGTTTCCATTATTCTGCCAGTCTGCCAGTTCTCCTAAAATCTGAAAAACTATTTACTTAAATAAGTCCTTGTTTCACAAAAAAAACCAAACCAAAAAACCAAACCAAGAAAAAAAAGAGTTAATCTACCCTTATACCATGTATTTAGTATATTAATGTAAGAGGAAAAATAAATGTGATAAGAGAAAGAACAAGGTTATTTTTTAAATTTAAAAAGTTATTGGTACTTTTCACAATTAACTTCTAGGTATCTATTTTGCCAATATAGCCACTCTATTTTAAATATTTATTCTTCTGATCATTTTATGAATTAAATGGTAGATGATGCTACCATGTAAAGAAACATTTACATACTCGGGTTATCTTACCATATCAAGATATGTTATGTTATGTTATGTTATGTTATATTACCAACAAAAATATATTTTAATATATTTATAATGGAAAACCCTACAGCAATGTTTTTCATGCTCCTTTGATAGTCTTCTTTTGATAAAGAAATTAATACTTTTCCTGTATCCCTCTATAATTTTTTCTTTTCTCCAATGTCTTCTTTCAATTTTCTGTGGCAATATGTGTGTATAAATATGGTTTCTAACTCTAGCACCTTTATCAAAATAAACTATCAACACAGAAAGAATAAGGAGGATAAATTATTAGTTGCATTAGAATTCAGGATGAAGAATTCAGAATAAAATAGGACTTTTATTTGAACAATAAAGTATTTGAAATCTGACCTAAATTCAGTTAATTATTTTCACTGAGTAAGCAAGTGCTAAAGAATCTGTGTTGAATGCTCCACAGTTTACAATGGCTCTACATCTCTAAAACATTTTTAGGGACTACAGATATACTTAGATTGATAAGTGGAAAAGGACAAATATATATATATGCTTTCAGGGACTTCTCTTTTCAGTTACTCTGAGAAAGATGTTTCCAAGAAGCCACTCATGGTTTTTCCTTTTTTTTTTAAATCCAGCTTTGCCTTATGATAGGATTCATTCATATTATGTACAATACGTAGTATTTAATGTGTCTGAGCAAGATAAACTCAAGTAAATACTTCAAGTTGTGAAGTTAAAATGTCTATTTAAAAGAAATTGTGTGTTCTAGTAAGCATCACTTTCTAAGCATATGCTTACTTCAACATGAAGATGCATATTTTTGACTCTATGTTACATACTCTGTTATATTTGGCACTATGTATTTTTCTGATACCTATTGGTGTAGAATCAGGAAAAAAAATTAACATGATTGGGTTCTGATGCAACAAACAGTTAGAAAAAATGCAACAAAAGTTAGAAGCAACAAACAAATCTTTTACAAGTTTTACAAACAAGTTATACCAGTACAGACGAGGTAGTCAGAAACAAAGGTCAAAAGAAATCAAGAAACCTTAACTCACATGTTTGGTTCTGGTTTGATTTCTGTTTTATTAGTTGGCAATTATTTGACTTATTTGTCAGTAAGAAGCCAATATTTACTGTAAGTTACCAATTTATATAAACAGCAGTTGTGATGATGTGTAAAAGTAACAGGAATATAAAAAATATAGCATTATCAGTTTCCTATGAACACTTACAAGATCAGACCTTTGTTCCTAGGCTCACCTGTAGATCATATATTTTTATGAACGCTCACTCATCTTAATACTTCTCTATTAATTTTTGTATGGTCATGTAGAAATGTGTGCTTGGCTATATAACTCGCAAAGGTATCCAAACAAAGTAGACAGTTTTACTTAAGTCTTGTTCTAAGCAATTTATGTTAATAGGCAGAACAAAGTATGATTTGCCAGCAAAAAACCCCAAAACCTGGAAGAAAGTCTTAAATTTATTTTGTAGTTAGTTCACTGCTAAAAAACCTTTTACAGCTGTTCAAAAACAATATAGAAGATACTTTCAAATAAGTTAATTTTATTTATCTGTCATGTTCTTACTGGAGATCTTCTGAAAATTATTTCAAAATGTAAATTACTGAGATAGTTGATTGTGGTGTTCCCCCTACGCATTTTTACCCCCTTCCTGGCTAAACTCTGGCCACTCCCCTGATCTCCTCCTATTGTCTCGGAGACCCCAACTGCATCCCTCCCCGGGTGCCGATAAAACCCCAAGCCCTCTGTCTCCTTTTGCCTCTGCTCCTGGACATCTGGATAGCAGCATGTGAGTAAAGATCTTCCGTGCTCTCATCGCGGAGGCCTCTTCTCGTCTCCTTTGTCGCTGCGTGGTTGTGGAGAGACGAGATGCCTGAGCTAGCCTGAAGGCTCCCTGGCCGGTGAGGGCCCTGTGACCATGCCTTCAGAAGGAAGGCATGGAGTATGTCGGCCGATCCGGCTGGGCAGAGATGCTCTCTGGCACTTGTTGCCATTGCGGCTTGCAACAGTAGCCAGCAAATGCAACAGTTGATAAAGTTTTTTAAATATACAACATAGCATCTTGTTGATGAGGGTTGAAAACCTTATGTAGCTTTTGCTGGTTAAAAAAACATTACCTTTGATTCCTTAGACAGTTCCATGGACGAGGTTTTTCTCTATTAAGAACTAAATCATCTTACTTCTGCTAAACTTGGCAAATTTACAAACGTTAGTGGCTATCAGATGTGTCGTGTTCATATTTGTATGCACGTTACTCATTTTTGAAGAGTTTGAACATAGGTTGTGTATAGCTGAGGAGAAAGTTTGTAAGAATTATGCTTTCTATTGGTAAAAGCAATATTTTTCTTGACTTCAGAATGAAGATTCTTTTAACAATTGTATTGCAATTGTATCCAGTTACTCAAAGCATTTCTAATGACAATCAATAACCTTTCTTCCCTAACAGAAGTAAACATAGATGGGTGCAAGGGAAGTCACTGGAACTTTTTGTCTCTTTTATAGAGGGAAAGGAAAACCATTTTCTTATGTCTGAGTTAAAGCTATATTCCCTGAACTTTAGTGCTACATGCTGCTGCCTTCTAATTCCATAGCTGTGAGTGTGGAAAAATAATAATACAATCCTTTTTTCCCTGTTCTTTCAGATATTATATTTCTGGCATTGATTACTGTCATGGTTTTGAGCCCAGCTGGAGATAAAACACCACCCAGCTGCCAGAGTGTTTCATGCTGCATATTTGAGTCAGTTCTGATGCCAGTATTTCTGCCCTTGTTCAGTTTTATCAAAATTCATTCTTCAATGATGCAAGTGCAACAATCAGAAGGATGTCAGGTTCTGATCCCCAGAATGTTGTTGGTTAAGACTGATACCACAAATCAGTGTTCAGTGAAGTGATACACATGTAGACACTATACAAGAGGTAATACACTCTTTTAATATCTAACATAATGCAATTTAACTCATTACTTATTTTCACTCAAAATCAAATCCCCTTGAGGCACAGACTGGACTTCCCTATCCCTCTGCATTTCCCACCAAGTGCACCTGGGTCCTTAAGCAAAAGCAATCCCTTTTCCTGAGACAGACTGTTTTCTCAGCATGATTTTATCCCTTTCTACAGTATGTTAAAATTCTGATTGGTAGAGCCAGCGTTTTTGGCAGACCTTTGAGTAACCCAGTGCCCTTTGCTAAATGTATCTCCCAGTGTTAGAAAGTCCCACCAGCCATTTCTCTCAGTGCAGTCTTTAACATCTATTACATTATTTGGTCTTTCCAGAGGCTGGTGCACGATAAGGAATGGGATATATATCCACCCAATGTCATGCTCCTTGACCCAAGTGTCTACAGGGTGGTTTTGGAAATATGTTCCATTGGCTGATTCAATTCTTTCTGGAGTACTTTGTCACCATAAGACTTGCTTTCCCAGGCCCAAGACAGTGTTCCACGCGGTGCCATGGGGAACAGGAAGTTTCCAGCCTTCCTGTGGCTGCTTCCACCATTCTAAGCACATGGCTCTTGCTACACAGGTTTGGGGGAGTGTGATATGGTCAATCTGCCAGGCCACACTATACATATGTTCCATCCATCATCATTCATTCCACGGAGGCTTGACCCACTTGGACTGATTGATCACAGAGCATGTTCCACATTCATTTGTAACCTGTGGGATGGGGTTCATGGTTAAGTCCACGCCGTGATCATGAGCCTGTCTATATGTTGCATCTCTTATCCGATGTTCCAAGGTGTCATGGGCCCACTGAGATAGAAGTAATTTGCCCTTCTGCTGGCAAACCAAATCCACCTGAGCCACTTCAGTCTTACCAGACTGATCCACCTGCTGGCGGTTCCCGTGCTTTCCTGTGGCCTGACTCTTGGGTACGTGAGCATCTGCCTGATGTACCTGGCTAACCTGGTACTGCTCCACCTGGGCAGCAATACCTTGCCACAGTGCAGCAGCCCAGATGGGTTTACCCCTTTTCTGCTGTTCTGCTTCCATTGATGCAACCATCCCCATAGGACATTTGCCACCATCCATTAATCAGTATAAAGTATTGGCCATTTCCCTCATTCAGCAATGTCTAAAGCCAACTTTGATGGCTTTCACCTCTGCAAACTGACTTGATTCACCTTGTTCTTTGGTAGTTTCTGCCTCTTGTTGTAAGAGACTCCATACAGCTGCTTTTCATCTCTGAGGTTTTCCTACGAGACAGCGGGGTCCATCAGCAAACAAGGCATATTGCTGCTCATTTTCTGGTAATTTATTGCATAGTGTGACCTCTTCAGCATGTAATACCTTCTCCTCTTGTGACATTCCCAAGTCTTTGTCTTCTGGCCAGTTCATGATCACTTCTAAGGATTCTGGACAGCTGGGATTTCCTGTACAAACTTGTTGTGTGATCACTGCAACCTGCTTTCTCCATATAGTATTTACTGCATTATGTGTAGATGATATCCTTCCATTGAACATCTAGCCCAGCACAGGAGGGTTGCCAGGGTGCCAGGAGGAGCTGTGCTTCAGTACCAGTCACATCCAAAGTGAATCAGACTCCTTCATATGCTGCCCGTACCTTTTTAGGTGGAGTATGACATGTTCCAGATTCTCTTTATGCCCAGCTCTAAAAATCTAGAGGTCAACATTGAGTCTCCTGTGGTGCTTTCTTCCAGAGGCTTCAGGTAGGGCCGTTCTTCCCAGGTGCAGTATAAAGCACATTTTTTATATCTTGTCCTATTTGAACTGGCCCATGGGCTACAATATGAGCAATCTCCTGCTTGACTTGTTCAAAGACTTGTCACTGCTCTGGGGCCACTTTGAGATCTTTCTTTTTCTGGGTCACTTGAGAGTGCTTATAGTCAGACTGTAATCTGGAATATGACTTCTCCAAAGACCTAAATCACCGAAAAAAAAAGATAGAGGTTTTTCTTTTTAGTGGGTGGGAGCATTGTGATTATCTTATTAATAACGTCCATTAGAATCTGAATGTCCATTAGAACATCCCACAGGATGTTCCTCTGAAGAGAAAACAATAAAGATGTGATTGTTAATCATCAACTTCCGAAATAAAGAGGTACCTGCAATAGTAAATACAGAGACCAGACTGGTGTCCTGACCAGAGGGAATATCACATCATAAGCCTATCCTAGGAAATACCACAGAGAACACAAATTGCAAGTAAGGTATTACCAGTATAAGAGAGACAAAACAAATATGAAAAAAAAAGTGCACACTGTAATTAATAAATATTAAACTAATACACAGAATGTTTCTAAAAAGTTTCCTTTAGCATGCTCTGCTCCAGTCTGTCCTTATCTCAACCCTTTGGGCCCTACATTGGATGAAAAAAAGGACTGTTGCCATTTTAGGCTCAGCTAAAACCAAACACCACGCAGCCACTCACTGAACTCTGCCTGTCTTCCCCTTCGTCATGGTGGAATGGGAGGGAGAATTGAAGTGAAATTCATATGCTGTGATAGGAAAAGTTTACTAATTGGAAATAAAGTAAAATACAATAATAATGACAATAAAAAGGAAAAAAATGCAAAAAGTGATACACAAAGCAATTGCTTACCACCTGCTGAATGATGCCAGGCCCCTGCTTCCTGAAATCTGGTCAGTCACCCTTCTGGGTAACTCTCAGCAGTTTATATACTGGCCATGATATTCTGTAGTGTGCAACATCACTTTGGTCCATTTGCATCATCTGTCCCAGATATGATCCCTCCCAATGTTTTTAGGGGTGATTTTTGGATATCTCCTCACTGGCAGAGCATGAGACAAGGAAAAATGTCCTTGACTTAGGATAAACAGGACTTAGGAAAAGCCAAAATATCAGTGTGTTATCAACATCATTCTCCTTTGAAATCCAATACACAGCACTGTAACAGTTACTGAGAAGAAATTAACTCTACCCTAGCTGAAACCAGGGCAATTAGACATGTACCAGCTCAGAATACAGACTAATACTGAGCAATGCACTATTTAAGAATGATGGCTTTGGAACTTCAGAGTGTTATCTCAAAGTCCTTCGACAAGTTGAATGACTTCTTATTGAATAACTTTCTAGATTTTGTTGTGAAATTGTAAAAACTTCATTATTGTTCATAGGTGTTTTTTAGTCTGTTTAATGATTTTAATATTAACCGTCTTATAGTAGTATTGTATTTGCTAAGAATGCTAAGAACAGCTAATATCTAACAAAAGAATACGTTAAGAATTTTTAGACCTTACGGCTCATAAAGTGGAGAGGGAATATTACTTGCCTGATACTATATGTATTCTTTCTGTCATTTACCTTTACTCTATGGAAACACACTAACATACAGAAAGCAGGTTGCCTGTTATTTAATAAGGTGTAATACTGAATATAATTTTCAATATTTATTTCTTGCCAACACTTTTTTTACTTGCAATTATAAGAAACTTTCTTCTACAGTTATAGCAACTGTACTTTTACTTCAAGCAATTTCATATTAATTGATTGCAAATTCCCTGCTGGTGAAGCAAACTGAACTACAACTGCAATGGATGCAGTTATTAATTCATTTTTAATATTAAAAAGAAAGAAAAAACTTCATAGATTAAATAACTGAAATTAGAAATTGATATATTTTAGAATGACTGAGAATTTCATTAGATTTCCATGTCAATATATCCAAGCAGCATGGGATTGATTCCTATATGGGATGGATTCCTGTGATGTTTTAAACTTTTTCATTCTTTCCTCACTTAGCTCTGAAAACCTTTCAACGGGAGACATCACAACCTTTAATCCAATTTTGAATATATACTAAAAATATTCCTTAATTTGTCTCAACTTTGACAATACCTTTTACAGATCATTCAGCTTCTGACAGGTATCTCTCAAAGACCTGGAAGGGTTTAATAAAGTTCTATTCTCCAGAAAATAATTCCACACTGGAAAAATTATGAAGTTTTGTTATGTATTTTGCCATATATTTTACTACAGCATCGTGAGAACACTTAATGAACACCAGTTAAATACTGAAGAACTGAAATACTGTTAGTTTCCAGAAACAAGACCTAGAGGTTGGATCAGATAGCCTAGTATGTACATAAAGCCATCCAGTATTTTAGTACAGGAAACAGGAAGCAATGCTGTAACTAAGGATGGGTAACTAGAGTCAGAAATAGTCACTCTAATTTGGCTACTGGTTGGTTGAATAGCTGAATATGAATATACAGCACAGGCAGGGGTTAAGGCACAATGGGGAACTGCACTTAAGACAGTGAAACATGTTCCAGAATAATTTCTGCATGAACCATTACTGAATTTCTGTAGTCTGCATTTAGGATAAAGGTTGCTTTCTGAGGACAGATTTTTTACCTCAAAAGATTAGGTAAGCATTGAATCATTAAAATACTCTGCCCAGGGGAAATGGTTTACTGAAAACCTTTATAATAAATCTTTTCTGATATTCAGTAAACAGTGTCCATACACCCAAGCCACCTAATTTTCCCTTTGCTGTTAACTTCAAAATCTGTGTTATATCCCATAGAATCATAGAATCATGGAAGAATTACCTTCAATATCAAGGAGTACAACTGTAAAAGTAGCATGGACATGTTGCCATTAAACCACATTCCCCAGTGCCACAAACACACACCTTTATAACATTTCCCTAAGCACCTTATTGCCTGACTAGCCTTTCAGAGAAGAAGTCTTAATAGCACATCTAAATGTTTCCTGGCAGAAATTGAGGCCATTTCCTTTTGTCCTGTCACTTGTTGCCTGGGAGAAAAGACTGAGCCCGACCTGACCCTGTACCCTCCGTTCAGGAAGTGCAGTAAGGTTTCTGTGAACTTTCTTTTCTCCAGGCAAAACACCCCCAGCTCCCTGAGCTTCTCTCCACAGAACTTGTGCTCCAGACTTTTCATCAGCTCTATTGCCCTTCTCTGAACATGCTCCAGCACCTCAATTTCCTTCCTGAATCATGGGCCCCAGATCTGGACATGGGATTTGAGGTACAAATTCCCCCCTGCCAAGTACAGGAGGATGAGTTCTTCACTAGTCCTGCTGGCCACACTTATTTTCCGGATATTCCTGGTCCAAGCCAGAATGCTGTTGGCCTTTTCTGGCCACCTGGGCACACTGCTGTTTCATATCGAGCTGGCTGTCGACCTGCACCCCCAGGTCCTTTTTCACTAAGCAGCTTTCAGCCTGTAGTCCGAAGAACACTCCTCCCCATACACTCTAAAATGGGTGTACGAAATATAATTTTCATAATAAATTATTTTTCATAATGATTTGTGAAAATACAGACATTAGATTTTGATTCTGCTTCATTTTGTTTTCATTTTCCTGACCCAGATATACTACTGTGTGGCATTATTATGTATTTTTAAGGGATCTGGGAGCAATTGCAAAGTATGAAGCACTTTAAAGAGGATGACTAGAGAAATTTTCATAGAATATTTAAAAAACTAACATTTTCCTTAAAGGATTAGTTTTATCTCTGAAATATGTGTAATATGTGTAATAGGGAAGTCTAATTAATTTATGTAGAGATGGTTTTCCTTGGATATTAAATGACAGGAAAGTTGTTTCAGAGAAACAAAATGTGGAATAGACAAGATAAAGCCTAGAATTTGCAGTTTAATCCTGTGCCATAATTTGGGCAAGGACAGCTAAGTGTGTCTGAATCATTGTATTATAGAATGACAAGTGATACAAAATGAGAAATATTATAGTCTACAAAGCCAAAATAATTGTTCTATTCACTCATTTCTGTGCAAAGTAGCTTTGTGCAAGACTTTATTTCCATTGATGACAGCTTTAAATTGGCATGCTTCATACTAGGCACGTACTTGTATTCTAGACACTGAGCAGAAATCACTCTTAATTTCAGCTCTAAAAAAACTTTCATACATTTAAAAATGGCTTTATTAACAACTGTTATCAGAAAAAAGATATATTCTGTCATCCACTGAGCCTACATGTTCTGCAGAGTGCTCATATCCAGTAAATCTCAGTTTTTCTTCAGTGAAAACCTGAGTGAACCCCACAGAAAATCTCTTCTCCTCCGTGCTCCTTAGGGCTCCTCACCTTCCTCTGACAAAGATCCCCTTCTGCAGCCAAGCTGACCCTGCAAAATGAGCAGAAGGACAGAGGGCAGCTGCTGGGTTTGGCATCAGAAGTTGCTGCCAAGCCACAAAGGAAGACTCAGTGCCCCATGCCAAGGCCAGAGATGGTCCCAGACGGCCCCAGGCACGCAGCTGGAACAGGTGGAAAGGCAGAAAGCAGCAAGGGCAGACCAGCCACCACCACTCTGGGGCTGCACAGAAGGACAGAGGTCTGTCCTGGGAGAGGGCTTCGCTGCAACACATAGGGTATTTCTGGAGGCTCTGCAATGCATTAAAACAGCCTCACTCAGGGGGTCTCATGGGTTAATATTCCTGAGACTCAGGAAGATTCATATTCACTCTCATGCAATCTAACCCAAAACAATATCTTCTTTTTGAGGGTTTTTTTCTCTTCTTATATTTCCCAATGGGTTTGGGGTTATGCACAGCCCACACTGTGCCATTCCATTCTCATATTCGTGGAAAAGATCATGTTAACCCCAGACAGCTGTTAATGATGACAAAATCAACCTGAATTGCTCTTGTGACTTTTGCCACATTTCCTCTGAGAGATCCAAGCAATCCAGCAAACATGCATATTTTGGCTTCATAAATTTATTTTGAAAGCAAACCAAGACAAGAAAGTAGTAAGCTTCCTTGCTGACCCATATTTTGAGAGAGTTCCTTGAAAGGTTTTTTAAAATTATTTAATAGCAGAGAATGTTTACAGAAAATATTGGACTTATACCTGATGATGATGGTCATCTGACAAAAATGAATGCAAAAAAGGTGGAGGCATTTAGTGCCTTTTTTGTCTCATTCTTTAATAATAATGATAGGCCTTGACCTGCCCACTCCTCTGAGTTGGAAGACCACAGCTGTGGAAGCAATGACTTTCCATTTGTGGACACTGAAATTGTAAGGGACAAGTTGTATTGGTTCATAAGTTCGTGGGGCCTGGTGACATTCATCCTGGAGTACTGAAGGATCTAGTAGATGTTATAGCAGGAACTCCATGGTCATTTACCAAAGGTTTCAGGAATCTGGTGGAAGGCCTCGCTGAATGAAATCTGGCCAGTGTTACTCAATTTACAAGAGGGACATGAAGGAGGGCTCAGGAGACTACAGATCTGACCTCAGTACCTGGAAAATGATGGTGGAGTTCATGGTAGAAACTACTGAAAAGAATTTCAAGCATGATGCAGTCTCCAGGCACAGACAGTATGGGTTCAACAAAGGGAAGATCCTGCCTAAATAATTTGCTACCCTTCTACAATAAGGTCTCTCACGTAGCGGGTGAAGGGCACATAGTCTTTGCAGTTTTTCTTGGTTTCAGTCCTGCTTTTTGTGCTGTCCCTCCCAGTGTTTTTCTGGACAAGCTGTTCTGATGAGCAGATGCACAATGTGCTGGGTGAAGAACTGGCTGAACATCAGAACTTCAGGGGTTGTACTGTGTGGGGCTACATCTGTCTGGTGAGCAGTCACTAGTGGTGCTCCTCACGGCTCTGTTTTTGGGACAGTTCTGTTCAAAAGTTTATCAGCGGTCTGGAGGCAGGAGTTGAATGACTCATTAGCAAGTGTGCTGACGATACTAAACTGAGAGGTGCTGTTGAAAGTGCCTTCTATCTCTCGGTTTTGCAGAGGAATCTGGATATACTGTAGCATTGGGCAATTATCAATGGCATGAAATTCAATATGTTTCAGATTTTGCCCCTGGGATTGGGAGTAACACCAGGCACAAGTATAAGCTGTGAGAGGAGTGTGTGGAGAGCAGCCCTGCAGAAAGGGATCTGGGAGTGCTGGTGGGCAGCAGCTCAGTGTGAGTCAGCAGTGTGTGCCCGGGCAGCCAGGAGGGCAAACCCCATCCCGGCTGCATCAGACACTGCAGCAGCAGCTGTGATCGGGATCATCCTGCTGGATTCAGCCGGGGTGCGGCCTCACCCTGAGTCCTGGCTGCTGTGCTGGACCCCACAGTTTGAGAAGGACAAGAAGGTCCTTGAATGATCCCATATTGAATAAACAATAAACATAATTGAAAGGTTTTTAAAATATATCTTTATGAAGCTTAAACTGAGTAGGAAAACATTTTTAAAAATTTTACATAAGCTTAAACTGAATAGGAAAAGGGTGTTAAGATTTTCATAGAGAGTAAGCACACAAAACTGAATCAGAAGAAAGATTGCTTTTTTAGAAGGCCAAACAATTCACCTGAGACTTGTATATAGCCCAAAAAGGGGTTTAAAATGAATAGAAAAAAGAAATATGAGACACTGGAGTGAAGCAATAAAAAGGTTTTTTTTCTTCCCATGAAAGGACTATTATGCTATAGAGGAACCAAAGCCATAAATGGCCTATAATATTACCAAACAATTCTCAGATGAATTACATTTTTTGAGCCATAAGTAAGTATATTAGCTAAAGTACAGATCTTTCAGTCACTATTTTCCTTGGTATTGGAATGGTTCTGTATGTTGAAGAATTTAAGAATTGTTTAGAGATAAAAGAAATCTTATCTTATTTGAGGAGCATGGACTAATTTAAGTAGGTAGGAAGCAATTTGGAATTCATCTAATCCTTAATGGTCAATCTGGCTATGCCTCCTACTTTACACCCCAATATGTCCTTAAGTTTGTTTTCTCACCAAAGAGGATTTCTTCAATGAGAGAAAAGTATTATACGATGTCATGGTTTAAACATATATGAAGTATACTTATATGATTGTGAAAAATCTACTCTGTAATTTTAAAGATGTACCTTTCATTCCTGGAATGAGCCCCATAAAGGCACACTTCTCCTTTCCTCTTCAAAAGCAGAAGCAAATCCATCAATAACTTGCAGGAGTAGGGGCTTGTTCTAAAAAGATGGAGCTTTAGCTATCTTTTTGTTTGAATATTTGTTGAAACATTTGAATTTAATTTCTTCCATTTTAAGATTATAAGCTCATGCTCATTTCTAAGAGAAAATTTGAAAACGTTCTAAAGCACAAAATACTATTAAACTCCTCTAAATTACTTTTTCCTGTTCAAAACAATACAAGATGAATCCTCTTTGAAAAACTTTTTTCATTGTCAGTGGATTTTTTTCCAAAGTTTTTAGTTTTTCTTACTATGTAGCACCTATGCATGTCCACAGTATTCCAGCAAAGTTCCAAAAGTAGAACAATAACATTAACATACTAGAAACTAATAAAGAAGAAACCTCTTAACACTAAAATTATGAAATACTTTGGTTCTGTAGGAACATTGAGTTTTTGTCTTTAGATAAATTTTATTCATCACACCTTGCTTCTTGGAACAGGGAGAACCCTAAAAAGAGGACAGGTTTGAAGAGAAAGATTATTGAGAAATAGTGGAGTACAGCACAAGACAGAGAATATATGTGGAAAGGCAAACAGCATGGAAAAAAGCCAGGAGGCAGAGGGAGCCTTGTTCTTACAATGCATAAGGTATGAACTGATTTGAGGGAAGGATCATGCACCTTCCACCTCTTTACAACTGCATATCACCAGTTGTGTGATCACGCTATATAGAATACCTACAGTCTTACTTCCTGTTTGAGAGTTAGTCTGGACATTGGTGTTGAAATCCTCCTATTTTAAAGGCACTATACAGGAAAATGTTCTTATTATAAAACATTGCTGCAGCCAAATAACCAAAACCCCCTAATTTCATGTTCTTATCTACAAATATTAGCACATATAATCTACTTTTTAACTTTTTCCTTAGGTTGTCTTTTCTGGATTTACAAAGCAAGTTTGAGTAATATGTATTTTTAGTGAGTAGCTGTCTGCTTAGGGCTGGGGGAAAACAACTTACCTTGGACTCAGCATAGCGAAAAAGTGGCAGCCATAATCACAACTTTCACAGTAATAATTTTGTTTCCAGTAACTCTAAAAAGAGACAAGAAGTTTTCTTCAGTATTCTCAAACTGCATGAATACATTGCAATGACACAAACAAAAGAATGAAGAATTCCCTTTAGGACTCATATCATAATCTTTAGAACAAGGTACCTGTGTAGAGCAGGAAAAAAATAATTAACTTTAGAATCATACATTGAGGAAGGTGTGGTCTGTGATAAGATCATCCCTCAGCCTTCTCTTCTTCAAGATGAACAGACCAAGGGACCTCAGCATCTCCACATAAAGTTTAGCCCTCAAGACCTGTCACGGTCTTGGTCACCGTTCCCTGAACACGCTTTAGGAGCCTTATACCCTTCTCATATTCAGGCCTCTCCTCCTGAATATGGCCTCACAGGACTCGAGGTGAAGCCACTCAAGAGCAGTGTAAAGTGGGACAATCCCTTCCCTTGCCGGGCTGGTGATGCTGTGCCTGATGTTCTCTGGGACATGGTGGCCCTCCTGGCTGCCAGGGCACGGCTAACTTATATTCAATCCGCCCTTGATATACACCAAATTACAACTAAGCAATAGAAAAATGAAAGCAAGCTCTTCAATATCTGAGTTACTGTAAAGACTAGCGCAAATGAGATAATGAATTAGCAGTACTAATAGACTGATGACTGTGATGGTGGAAATGCACCCTCAATCTGTTTCTCATTCACTGGAGTTCAAGGTTTCAGACATCTCGTAGTATCTTAGTTTTCTTCCATTTCAACCATTTCACTCATTGAAATCTTGTTACATTCATACAATAATGAAGTTTCAAAGACATTTTTAAAAGGGCGAAGGCAAATATTGTGAAGGCAAAAATTATTGGGGCTTTTATAAAATTTTATCCTTATAATCCATTGAACAAATAGATTAAATAACTATAAAAGTGAAAATAATACATACAGTTTGTCAGGCAGAAGAAGGGGTATGTTGACAATTGCTTGTTTAGAAGAACAAAACAAACCATTTGCCTCAACATGTATTTTAAAGGAAAGTGTAAGCCTGCAGTATGTCAGTAGTAATTAACATGCAAATTTTATCATTTTCATTTCTACCATCTTAATTGATGGCATGCTCTTGTTTCTTACAAACAACCACAGTAAGCCTTTTCTTTATGCATTCCTGATTATTTATGTTGTTTTAGAAATCTCAGTGTACTGCAGAGCTGTTAGAGCTCAGCTAATGAAACGTCTGAAATAAAATTTCTATAAGGCCTGAAGAGCCAGGCAATACATTTAATCTTGTTCTAAAATGCTGCAGTTTACGTGATTATCTGGTTTTTTTCATAAAAATGTCTTTTCTGAACAGTCTAGGCAACTGTCAACTTTACACGTTTCCAAATAAGAACGATATTAAATCTAAGGCTTTATTCAGGATCTAAAAGAGAAGTATGGAAAAAATCTGTCCTGATTCATTTTCTCTTGTTAGAACTATCAAGCCTGAGACATTTTGTTCTACAAATTGCCTCAGCCTTCCAGAGAGATGATTATTACATTTAACTGCAAATGCATTTGGAAGACTAAATGAAGCAAAGGCTCATGCACAGAGTAAAAGTTGCAACTGTGAAGAAAGAAAAACAGTAATCATCATAGAGTTTTTGACATTAAATACTGTGTACTTGATAAGTTTCCAGAAACATAAACAAGATTATGTTATTTGACTTTCAAGAGAAGAGGATGATAGTGTGCTCTTTTGTGAAGAGAGGTCATATGTCCCTTGCAAAACCACCTTTTCTGTGTCAGGCCAAAGTCAGCAAACCAGGTCTAGAAATACTATCGACAGTAGTAAATTGACATAGGAGTACACACATTGAACCATCTGTTCTGTCTTTCATATTTCTCCTGTGCAAACTGAGGACATAGGCATAAATGAAAAGAAAGGTATAGTGATGTAATTTTTGACATGGTAACCCTTTGAGGAGGGAACCAAAGGTGGCATGTAAAAATTAGAAGACTTGAAATCTGATATCATGCATTTTTTTAATGCAGCAGATGATCAGACATTTCAGAAGTCAAATGTAAAACTAAATTTATGGTTTTACTGTGGTTCTTCACTGTGACTAAGGTATTTCTCAACATGAAAAATTTGGTTTGAGCAGTCCCAGCTGGTGTAGATGATTCTAGGTGATTGATGTTCACAGATGAGTATGCCTAGTATCACGGTACAATACTTACAAATACAAATTGTTGCTCAACAGAAAAATTATTTGGGTATGATTTTATGTAAAGATTTCATCTGTATTGAACAGTACAGAAAGATTGAAACTGTACATTAACAGTTGTCTAATGCACTACACAATCTAGACCTCTTACATAAACTATATAAAGGCCACATATGCAACAAGTATTAAAAAAGGAATACTGACCTTAAGTTAATATAGTGCTTTGACTAAATTTTAAGGAAAAGGAAAAAGAGACATGTCACCTCCATAAGAAAAAAGGGAGGGGAAAGCCCAAAAACAAAAAAAAACCCCAAACTCCTTTTGTTAAAATGCTTCTCTTGCCATGGTGTAAGGGGACTGTCTTTCAAGATGGTTTTTGTTACTGCTTCCTAAACCAGAAAAACTTTCAGACTCTGATCTAAAAATAGTAAAAATAATGACAACATTAGCATTATGGAAAATACACTATAAAAACTAACACTGCAAGAACAAAGAAATAAGAATTTTTGTTAAAGTGAAAATTCATAGAATCATAGAATTATAGGATTGCTGGGACTGGAAGGGACCTTAAAGATCATTTAGTTCTAAATCCCGTAGTGGTCAGAAACACCTTCCACTAGATCAGGTTACTTCCAGCTCAGTCCATCCTGGCCTTCAATACTTCCAGGCAAGGGACATCCACAACTTCTCTGGGTAACTTTTTCTAGTGCCTCACCACTCCCACAGGAATTACTTCCCAATATCTGATCTAAACCTACTCTCTTTCTGTTTGAAGTCATTCACCCTTGTCCTATCTGTTGTATAAAGTCCTTCTCCATCTTTCTTGCAGTCTCCCTCAGTATTCTTCCCATGACACCTGACCTTATCATATACCTTCTTTTTTTTCCTTATTTCAAAGGGAAGATCCCTGTTTGACCACACTGGCCTTCTGTCTTGTCTGCTTACTTCTAACATTCTGGAATGCTTCTGTGCCTTAGGAGATGAGGTTTAAAAAATGACCAGCACTGATAGACTCCAGAAAAACATCTTCCTGGGAGACTTTACTCACTAGTTTCCTGAGCAACCTGAAGTCTGCTCTCCTTGTTTCTGGAGTTGAAGTGACACAACCAACGTCTGAAGTTTTACCAGAACTTTTTACAGTCAAATTGTTCCCCTGTTGAGTTCTGTTAACCTCAGGGTTCTTTGGCTCATCTCTGTAAGACTGCAAGTGTGTTTCAGGCTAGCTAGTACATCTCACAGTCACCAACAGAGGTCCCTTCCAGTACCCTGTCCCTCTAACCTTTGCCAGGGGTAAGCCTGATATTTTCCCCCTTTCCCCATCCCATCTAGTTTTAACCTTTGCCAATAAGCCCTGCTAGTTTCTGAACAAAGACTCTCCTTCCTTGTAGAGAAAGCTGAGTCCCATGTGATGCCAGCATGCCTGATGCTGCATAGGCAAACTTTTGCATTACGATTGGAGAACCAATCTCACAACAAACCGCTATAGCACCTAAAATCAGCATCAAAACATTATAGAGAAAAAGTATTAAAAATCAAAACAACAAAAAATCCCTATAACCCTCAAAACCACCTAACAGATGGGACAACAAATGCAACATGAATGCTCATCAGATAATTTAGAAATATGCCAATTCTTGAGTAACTGTATTGGCGTGAATTTGTCTGGTGATCTGTAAAAATACACTGCCTTTTCTTTGATAATCTTACAAATACTGAGAAGTGTTTTACCATGAATTACATTTTAGAGATGTGAAAATGCTACGAATAAATTGGATGGATACATGGACCTGTACATTTTTGTCTCTAGCTCTGGGCTGGCTTAAAATTTGTAAGATGAATGTTCTACAGAGTGACAATTCTCTGTGCACATTATTTCTACCTGTATAAACAGGACTTAAACACTTCTGTTCATATAAGGGTGTAAAATGGTATTTCTATGTGAAACTTCTGTTGTGCCAGATTTGATTGACATGCTTCAATGCAATTTTCACAACAATATAAACAGTGCAGGAACACTTTCTAAAAGTGGCTACAGACATTTGAGTTTACAGTTCTGAAAGTGGTTTTACTTATTCAGATTACATTGTTCTGAATTTTTTCAAAAGTACTAAATGGAATAGAAACATCCCATGTAGTCTGGGAGTAAAAGTCAGTGTTCCTTCCTTTGATAGTTGGGAGGAAGTTGAAAAAAAGAATCAGTATTTATTTTGAATCTTTTGTTTGCACTGAGCAGAGCTACATTTAGTGCAAAATTCACCTAGAATTTTGCTGTATTCGGTAAAAGTAAATATTCCTTTAATTAGAAACACATACTAGAAAGATATTGCTGGTTCAGCTAATATCTTAAACATCTTCCCAATGAATATGTCTTTGCAAAACTGCAGTTATTTCAACCATAATTATTTTCATTAAATGTTTATTTGCATAAACTGTTTTATTCATGCTATTATAATTTATCCTATACTGTTAACAAAGCCCAGGCTATTTCATGTTCCATTTCATATGCAGCTATGACTGATTAGTTCAAGTATATTGCATGATCATGCATATACATTGGCATAATTTTCATCATTTTGTATCCAGATCTCGCAAGTCTTGTTTTCAAGTAAATGATATTGACTAATGAGGTGCAGATTTCTTTATGTAAATCAAGGAGCAACAGAAGACCCCCCTGAACTTCCTTGATCAGGAATCTGTCTAACCATATGTAGTAAATTCTGCAGCAGAGTCCTACCTAAAATCTTAGAGTTTTGGGCAGTTTCATTTGAGATAGCAGTCGAGGATGGTAGTCTTTATCCGAAGTAAATTTTCAAGTTATAAACGTTATAACATTATGAACATTACAGCAACTTCCATTGTGGCAAATTAAGATTTCTTCCCTAGCCATTATATCAAGCAATCTCTAGATTATGAAAGTGTATTACAGTGCAATGTAATGGTAATGAGCTAGTGGAATTTACTGAAGACTTGTGTATTAGAAGACTTAAATATTTATGCTTAAACAAAAAATACTAAATAACAGCCTAGCCCATGAAATAAGGACTTTTCTTCTTGGAAGCTTAGAGCTGTCTGTGAACAGCCAAGATAACACCAGCATCCCAGTCCCTCTAACACGTTTTCCTTTGGTGGAGGGCTCAATGTAGTCTGGTATCACAGATAAGTAACTATGGAAAGTTGATCTGCTGGGACATCTGTATCACTAGACAAGTAGCGAGAATTCTAAAAAAAAGTAGTTACTTTCAGACTTTTACTATAACTTGTAATTGGTAATGTAGTGTTACTGATTAATCAAATCACACTGTTTGTGAACCTTTGAAGGTTATTTGAACCTTATGTAAAATCACATTCAGGATGGCTTAATACTGCTGAGACACTTCATATACGTGAATAAATATTTACTCCTGTACGTCTCTACTTTGCATCCTAGCACTTCTCCTTGGTTAGCACTGGCCAATTGTGAAGTTTTGTGACAAACTATTAATCCATATGACCTGGCTGCATATTACAGGAGAGACAAAACTGCCTTCTCCTAAGAAAAGGAGGAAATAGTATAAAGGAAGTATTTAAAAGATGTGTTGATGTGGCACTCATGGATATGATTTAGTAGCATGTGCTGAGTTAATGGCTGCACTCAAAGATCTTAAACATCTTTTCTAACCCTAACATTCAGGAAAATGGTATTAGACTAAATATTCAATATGAAGATGGATGTAAAAGAAAGCATTTTGAAAACCTTCTAGATCAAATCTATTTTGTGATATTCAGGGATTATGATTCACCTTCTCTCAAATTTGATCTTTTTCTACTGTGATTTCAGAACTGGCTATCTCCTTGGTTTTCCATTTGGATTAATTATTTATGTCTCTCACACAGTATTGCAACATTTGTATTTACAGGAGAAACCTAAGAGCTTAATGTGTTTACATTTCTCAGAAATGTATTTTAAAAGACTATTGAGCTCTTTGATCTCTGGAGTGGTTTTCTGTTTTGTTGGATTTATTGGGTTTTGGGTTTTGTTTCTGTTTTTTAGTCTAGCTGTCTTACTCAGGTATTTAAATGTTTAAAATGACACAAGGTTCTGGATTGGGTTTTTATATTGCTCCTTTTTATTAAAATGACTTTGAGCTACAGAAATGGTGTTCATTCTAAAATCACTGCCATGCACTGAAGATCATATATTACATAGTCAGGCTAAAGCTAGCTATCCATTAGGATAAAATTATAGATAGAAGTTTCATCTGAGCCAAAACATGGGACAGATATAGAATCATAACAACCAAAATTACAAGGATGGATCTTCAGAAATATCAAGCCATATCAGCTGTATTGACTTAGCTTCTTACCTGGTTTTCAGCTTTCAACTTAGTGTCCTGGTTACGTGGTGATTATTTCTCTGTTTATTTCCTCTGTTCTGTTTATCTTGCTTCATCAGATTTATGTGCTGCAGTCTGATCACAAGGTATTTCTAATAAAATAAGCCTAGTAAAATCAAAAGCACTTACCCAACTCCTTTCTCATTCATGCCGAAGACAAAACTTAATTCAGTGAAAATATTTAAATTAGCCTAAAAAGCACTTAACAGTGTAGTTTGCTAGTACCTCATGGTCAATGCCTGTCATTATACCTCTAAAAGAGGGTTTTTCTGGCAAAATCACTTCAAAAGGATCAAGCTAAAATAGTAACTTACACATTCAAATGCTTTTTCCTTGTATTTCAGTAAAATATAAAGTTTGAAAGCTAGGAAATTTGGGAGGTAAGCGTGTATGTATATCTGTGTAACTATATGGTAAGGCATTGAAGTATAAATGAAGAAACAAGGAGCTGGGGAGTGTATCTCATGCATTAAGATATTCAAAAAATCATTCTTATTACACAGGAAGATTTGGAAGTGAAGATTTTAATTAGATTTTAAACTTGAGTTAATTATTTGACTACACATAAATTCATATTTATATCTGAAAATAACATTTTAGGTATTTCAAGCTCTAAATTCATACCCAATTTATAGCAACAGATACCACATTTCTGGAGAAAAGCAGCTCACACCTGCATTGTAAGTTTTATTTGGAATGGAAAGTAGCTGTATTACTTGCCACTAAATTCCCTTTTTAATACAAAAGAGAGTTTGAACTTTGGGACAGTATCTAATGGTCTAAAGAGTTTTTCCTCTTGAAATTACTATTTACTATACAATGCATTTATTATCAACATTAGCTTTGGAATCACTTTTCTGCACATCCAATTAAAAAGATTTGTAGTGTTCTTTGCATTCACAGCTTGGCTGATGAATGTTAGTTTTCATTTATTTTGTTTTCTCACCCATCCCTGAAATTTTTACTTTAGTTTAAACAAAGAGTTCAAGGATTACTCAAAGCTGCTGCTGGATTAGACTTGGCTTCACACTCCAGCAATTTTTTTTTTCTTCCTAAGAGAAAATTAAATATTAAATTCTAAGATTTGGCATTTTGGGGGAGATAATTCTCCATCTATAACCCAGATTAATTAGCTATTTATTCATGAAACCAAGGAGTTCTAGAACTTTAATTTTACATGACAATATTAACCAAAGCATGAATAAAGATAAAAAATTAAAACATTTAAATAGTATCATTAAGACTGTTTGATGACTGATATTAGAATTAGAGATAAGCCTAATTATTTTGATTAAATGCATCTCAGGCCTTTACTTTTGATGACACAAACAGAGAGATTTGCAACCAGGAAAGAAATGATGATGAATTTTTACCTATTATCCTTGCTAGACTTCAATACCTCCTTCAGTACTGAAACCCTAAAGTATTATGCTTTTTGGGGTTTTTTATTTGCAGAAAGGTAATATACAAATCAGTTTTTTTGCTATATTGGTGACTATAATAAAAGTACTACATAACCTTACATTATTTAGAAATAAAAATAACATTTTCAATGGTATGCAACCTTCTTTCATATATATTAGTTTGGACACAACAACTAAAGCTTTCAGACAAGTATATAAATGATTAGCAATTTTGTTGAGAAATTTAATTTTTTTCTTTCTGTTGCATTATCGTCTTCCTGGCATCTATTGATGAGTTTGATATAAAAAGTATAAAAGTCCAGGATAACTTCTGATAAATTTGTCTTTAAAAAACCCCAAACCAAACAAACCCTTTAATTTCTATTGCTTCCTCTTTCTTATCATCCTACCTTTATGGTAATGTTCTATCCAGTTCCTGACTGTTCCTTGCTGCCCACCTGCAGAATATATTAAACTTGTAAAAGTGCATTTGACGACTTCTATGCCTCAGGACAGCAGTTGCTATTTCATCAGGTATTCTTATATTAATGATAACCTGAGCCATTTTGGTTTACTTTTATTTTTTCAGTTATGCTTTGATTTTTGGGGGTGATAATGGCAAAGGGAAGGACTTAATTTACCTATTTTCTTTAATCCCTAAATTCTCTTTTATCCTTTGTTTGGCAGAACATTATCAATTTTTCATGTTTGAAGCCCTTTTTAGCTCAGATCTTTTCAACCTTAGGTATTGGTGCTAATCTGAGAGTTGTGTTTAATTCTGACTGTCCTAGTAGCATTGACTTTGCTTTTAATACTTTTGAAACTAGTACAAGATATGTTTTTTAGAGATGACACTCATTTCCAAGGTCGAAATCAGCTTTCATGTCTTACATGAAGTTAATTTCATTAAAATTATTCTCTAATTATTGCATCCATCCTCTGCTCTCATTAGAACTTCTTATGAATGTGTGAGTAGGGGGGGGAAATAAAAGAAGGATATTGAGACAACTGAGCACTGAATAGATTGTATTCATGGGTAAGTCATGAACCAAGAACGTGAAGTCTCTTTTATTAAATGAACCATGCTAGAACTCAGAAGAAAGATACAGAAGTTTATTGCAGTCATGATGTATTACAGGTGTTTAGTAAAAAGAATTTTTTTAAGAAAAGACATAGGCAATTACATTTGTGTTTTCAGAAGAGAGAGTTGCATTTGTTGTTCAAAGTAATTTGGCTGATATTTTCAGGGAATTTTAGTATCAAGTAGTAGAGGATAAAAACAAATGAATGCATATTTGATGAAGGTAAACCCAAATAATTCCACTGGTCCATGAACAAGCTCAAAACTCACTGACATTGAAAGAAATAAAAATTCTGGGACTTTTGTTCAGTTTAGAGGTTTTGATTTTGAGGTTTTTTTGCATTGAATGTGTGTGATGCACAGTTTTTCTCATTTATTAAGCTGTAAAATGACATAAAATACCCCACTATTCACAAGGAAAGTCTGATGGAAGCATGTTAATTTTAATAACTTTTCAACTGGGAAATACGTTTGAGATAAATATGAAATATGTGGACAAAACCCAGGAAAAGTAAAAAAAAAAAAACCAAGATGATTAAATATCTTCTTGACAGAAGGATATATTTGTGTTGTTATTTTTTTTGTCAGGGATCCTAATATAAAAATGTTTATTCATTTGGTTTCTTTCCTGTTCACAAATAAATGAAAAGATTTGAGTTTTCTTCTAATATGGAAGAGAGACCTTTCTGAGCAGAACACCAATTAAAATCTCAGTTTTTGATGGCTTATAAAATCATAAAGGTTGGAAAAGACCTTCAAGATCTTTGCAGACAACTTTTGATTGAACACCACCACATCCACTAAATCATGGCACTAAGTGTGACTCCTACTTGTTTTTTGAACACTTCCAGGTGTAGTGACTTCACCGCTTCCCTAAGGAGCCTGTTCACTTCTCTTTCATTGAAGAAATTTTTCCTAATCCCCAACCTGAACCTCCCTTGGCACAGCTTGAGACTGTTTTCCATGTAGTTATCACTGGCTGCCCGGGCGGAGAGACTGACTCCCGACTCGCCACGTCTTCTCTGGCAGTTGTAGAGATCAATAAGGTCTCTCCTGAGCCTTCCTCTCTCTCTTTGCTAAAACCCTCCCGCTCTCTCAGACGCTCCTCACAGCCCTTGTGTTCCAGACCCTTCACTAGATTTGTTGCCCTTCTCTGGCCACCCTCCAGTACCTCCATGTCTTTCTTGTACTGGCGAGATCAAAACTAAAAGTGCAGCCTCTCCAGTGCTGAAAACAGGGGACTATCCCTTCACTGGTCCTGCTGGTCACACTGTTTCTGATACAAGTCAGCATAAAATTGGCCATCTGAAAACACTGCTGGCTCACACTCAGCCGGCTGTTGACCAGCAGACCCACATTCTTTTCTGCTGGGCAGACTTCCAGCAACATTTCCAAGAACCTGCAGTGCTGGATGGGGTTTGTGTGACTGAAGTACAGGACCCTACATTTCACATGGTTGGAACTTATACAGTTGACCTTGACCCATAAATCCAGCCGGTCCAGAACCCTCAGAAGACCCTTCCTATACTCCAGCAGATCAATATCCTTTCCCATCTTGGTGTCATCTGTGAACCTGCTGAGGGTGCATTTGATCTCCTCACCCAAATAGTCAGTAAAGGTATTAAACAAGATTGGCCCCAGCCCTGAGCCCCAGGGAACACCAATTGGATGTAACTCCACCACTCTCTGGGCCCAACCATCCAGCCAGACCTTTCCCAGTGAAAAATACACCTGTCTAAGTCATGGGTTGCCAGCTTTTCCAAAAGAATGCTGTGGAAAGTTGTGTCAAAAGCTTTACTAAAGTCCAGGTAAACAGCATCCACAGCCTTTTCCTCATTCACTAGGCAGCCACATGTCATAAAGGAGTTCAGATTGGTCAGGCAGGACCTACCTTTCATACACCTGTACTGGCTGGGCCTGACCACCTGGTTACCTCATGCTGTGTGAGGAAGATGACCTGTTCCATAACCTTCCCTGGCTCTGAGGTCAGAATGACAGGCTAGTAGTTCCCCACATCCTCCTTTTGGGTCTTCTTAAAATGTGTCTAGATGTTCTGGACTCCTTTGCCCTTCAGGACTGCCTTTCAAGAGGCTTTCTCCACCAGTCTCCTAAACAAGTCAACGTCTTCTTTCTGGAAGTCCAAAGTGGCAGTTCTGCCTATCCCCTCATTAATTTTCCAGGATTAAAAATCATCATTTCATGACTCCGGTGCCAAAGACAGCCTCTGACCACTCCATCACCCACTAGTGCCTCTCTTTATGAAAACAACAGGTTCCATGGGGCACCTTCTCTGGCTCTCTCACCAGAAGAGGACATAGATGTTAGCAGAATAAACTCATCTTGGGGAAAATTAGCTAAAATTATTGCCAATTAAAATAAATATATAATTGCTCATATGCCTGGTGGGAAACAGAGAGAAAAACCTTAAAACAACCCCTTTCCTTCTCCCTTTTCTGAAGCTGGTCACTAATACTTCGTTCCAAAACACAATTGTCCTCACTAAGTGGTCCAGGTGGATTTAGCAGGTGGGATTTAAAGTCAGTACACTGTAGCTCCTGTCTGCCTCTCCTTTCTCCTCACACTTCCTCTGCTCCAGTGTGGCCCCTCTATACTCTGCAGTTCACTCAGAAATACCCAACTGCATCTTGGGTATTGATAATACAAGTCCTCCATGGGTTTTAATCCAGCATTGTGTTCTTCCCCTTCTTCCTTTGACTTTGGTTTTCCCTCTGGTCTCTCTCACTCTTTTTGTTCTTTTTATGTCTGTCAGTTTTTAACCTTTTTCATACATGTTTTTGTAAGGGCATGACATGTGGCTGATAAGGCTCAGTTGTGTCCTTGATGGATTTACTGGAGCCAGCTGGAACCTGCTGTGGCTAGAATGAGACAGATCATGGTGTCTTTGCACAGAGTCCTCCCTGCAGCACCCACTGTTCAAGCTGCTCTTGAACTTAAAGTGGTTTGATGAATATATATTAAAAGTACTTCATAATGTTAATATTCACAAAATAAAACTCTTTGACAGTGATTATATTTGGGGTTTCCCCTGAACTGGTCTGTTTTTAGAAGGAGGCTGGACGGAAGTAGTGTTCAGGCACTTTTCCACTCTCCATTTATGGTCAGAACCAGGAGTTTTGCTCTCTTGTGGATTATTCATAATCAGTTGGCTTGTATATTGACCTTAAGGAAACTTGTCAAATTTAGTCACAACCACTGGAAATAATGGTTGTGACTAAATAAGTCACAACTAATAAATAAGTAATGTGGAATGTGCACATAGAGACAAATACACAAATGCCTATGTTCATATTTAGTAGTATAAATAAGCATTTAGGATTTTACTGTGTTCCGTGCACCAAACATTTTACCACTGTGAACATGGCTTTCATGTAATGACTAATACCTCCGAGGCAAACTGCATTCTGAGCATCTACTGGGAGTACAGGCATAAGCAATTGCACTAGTTATTTAGTAAATAATTCAAATGATGTAATAGTGGAAGAACACTGAGATCAGTGTTTTTTTTCATCCCACATAATGTGCTGAAAGATTTACTTGCTGCCTTTATAAGGCTGCTGGAATGTCAGTGCATCATGATTCCCAGAGACTGGTGTGGTGCTCATCTCTTCCTCTACAAAAAGTTAAAGAGATGAACAAGTTAATGCCCTTGAGAAATAATGTCTTCCATTTCTTTAAAATTAGGTTTATTTCAGTTTCCCAAGCTGGTACAAAGGCGACTTATGCAGTACTTCTTAATATTTGCATGGTGTGCTGAGGGTGTACACATAATAAATTATGTTAAAAGAGGGTGAAGAAGTTCAGTGCACTCATAATGATACTTTTCCACAGAAGCAGTTGATGTTGCAAAAATGTCATGTGATCATAACCACAGACAATAAGAGAAGGATGAAAGCTCATTTTGATAATATATAGGCTGTGTGAAAATACTGGAATATCATGACTGAATATTGAAATGTTGATTCAGACTTTGTTCAGAAGTCAGCTTTATTGGCTGTTGATTCTATACAGTTTGAAATGCATATGCAACAGTGGTATATATTTTACTAGATAGAAGCATTCAAGAAAATTATGGTTTAAATGTGTATAATATTTAAATGTGTGTAAATATAATTTGTTTCCTCTCAGCTGTTCTGAGACTTGTGTGATCCTTTGAGTTGTGAGCAGATGACATGTCTGTCACAAAGACATTTTTACTTTTCACATTTGGTGAGTGAAATACTTATGTTAAAATATTCTGTTATATGTAAGTATCTGCTTTCCCAACATCAATTCTCATAAGCTGTGACATACTGTTCGAGCAGGGACGGTGACTGAAAATGGTGTGGCACAGCCGCTTTTGTAGAAAATATCACCTGCAACAACAGTGATGACTGAGAAAGGAACTTTAGTATACAAAAGCCAGAGAAGCTAATGTGGATTTGGAGAATACACAGTAATTGATTACAGTGAGTAATTAGGCATTATACTTATAATGGTTTCCTACAGTGAAAAGATCAAGAGCTATTTTAAATACTAGCATGCAAAAAAGTAATTAATTCTTTTAGGGCGATAAAATATTTTTGGTTTCCCCACAACATTTGTATCAATTTTACTGTAGTTTCATCATGTAATATTATATACAGTAAGTAGAGTAAAAGAATTGCAAAGAGCAGTTTTAAATTAAGTTCACAGATAATTTAGAAGGAACATTATATTCTCCTCCTGTCCTTAATGGCAGGCTCAACTGCACTGATGAAACATAGTCACTGATGGTAAAGCAAAGCCATTAGGAAGAAAATCCCTGATTGAGAATTTTAACTCCATAAATGAGCTGCATAGGTACTTAACCAGGGAACTCCCAGGGTATTTTAAAGCATATTTACAATTAAATCTTTCTTGAGGAACAGTAAGTAGAATGGTACTACATTTTCTTTAGAGTCAGTGGGATTATTATTTTTCCTTTGACCTATGAAATCCTGATCTGCCACGTAGATATTATTGGTAGATGTTTAGAATGTGGGCTGGAGTTCTATAAGTGCAACTTTACGTTTATCACACGCTTTTGAGAAGGGTCACCTGCTCTAGCTAACTTGAGTTTGTGTGAGGAGATTGGACCAGATGATCCCCAGACATTCTTTGAATCTCAGCTATTCTACGATTTTATAGTATAGAATAGAATAGAATAGAATAGAATAGAATAGAATAGAATAGAATAGAATAGAATAGAATAGAATAGAATAGAATAGAATAGAATAGAATAGAATAGAATAGAATAGAATAGAATAGAATAGAATAGAATAGAACAGAACAAAGAGAAATTATCTTAAGGATTGTGATAGCACTTTGATTTCCTTGCTTGTTAAGGTAAGCAGTATAATTAATGGGAAAGCTATACAGCAATCATACTGGAGGTTCTATGTTTGTCTTGAAAACTCCACAAATACATTGACATTTACATTTACTCCATAAATTATATACATATTAAAAAAAAGGTCATATCTACAAGTGATTTCACATATTCGTGGTGGTGAAAAAGCTAAACATAAAAAAATTAATTCTGTGGTGTTTTTAGCAGAAACTTATATGTATGAATACTATCATACCTTGATTTACCTTTCTTTTCTTATTCTAAAGAAACTAGTCTCTTTCCAGTAACATACCTGGTTGGTGTTCAGCTCATGATCCTTCAGAATTTGTAATTCCTTTTTTAAAATGTTCTTTTTGTTGATCTACATTAGGATCAAATACCTGATGTGATCTGTGATTTTCTTCATAGGATAACCATGTTTTTAGATATGCATGTTTTTTGTTTGACAAAAACTACAGAAGCCCAGATTAGTTCAACTATTTTAGAATACTATAATATTTTATGCATTCTTTTCAAGAATAAACTAGATTATACTCTATTTGAACACATTTCTAATATCATTGGATTCTTTAAATATCTTAATAACTACTTTCTTTTAGAGGGATTCCCTATTATTCTAAAAGACACTGATTTTTGAAAATATTATTTCCCCACCTTGATATATTCCAGACCAAATATAAAATTGTAATTGCCATGTGGTGACCTCAGAAAACCAAAACAACATCCTAATAAAACTTTCACAGGTCAGAAGCTCTTCTGTCAGAGTATACCAAAGTACGAAAATGAAATACCTTTTAGAAACGTGTAATTTCTGTTTATATTTTAGTTGGAAATTCACAATAAATTTAATAGCAGGTATTTTTTTAATGTAATACTACTCTATAGTACTCTATTTTGGCATTTTAAAGATATTTCAAAATATTTTTTTTAGTTGTGAAAAACCAAATACATTTTTAACATTTTAATTAGTTTCCTGAAATTCATATTCAGCTGTGACCAGCTGTATAAATAATATTCCACCTGTTAAAATCTAGTTCAGTATGAAATGTGTTAGGCCTTTACCTTTTATAGAGCAAATGGGCTAAAGAAGCTACCATATGATTACATTACTGTTTAGAATTATGTCAAGACAACTCTGCACATTTGAGACTATTAATTAAAAAACAGCTAATGCATTACTATGAAGAAAGAATGAAGAAGGTGGCTGCCAGGCACTATAACTGGCTTCCTCAAGAGACTGATATATTTCAAAATACACCAAAATTAATGTGTACAGTAGACATGTTTTGTTCTCCAAGACAGTCACTTGGGTTTTAATTTTGTCTGTCATTATGGCAATGACAGTTAAATGGCTCAAAACCTTGTCAACCTTTGGTGGATCCCACCTCCATGAAGTTTGTCTTGAGGTACAGCAGTCCCAAATCTTAATGATGTATCCTAATTTTTCTTTCCTTTCAAATAATGGAATGACTGGGACAGCATTTTTGATGAATAATTGTAGAAATTTAACTGTTTCTATCTGTCTTCTCTTAAGATAATCATATAGATACTTATTTCAACTTTACCTTAATAAGTCTATTATCATCTCTTTTAAAAATATTTTACAGAAGTTTCAGGTGACGATTGTTTTCCACCCATTATTAAAATTTCGTTCTCCTGTTTACATTTTTAGTACCTACTACTCCTATTTTTACCAAGGATGGCAAAAATCTGTGCATGTTAAAAAAAAAGGTAGTATTGAGGTTTCCATTTATTATTGACAAGGTTCAGGCCATACACTTCAAATTTCAGCAATGAACCCACACAAATGTATTTGTATAGACCTTTTTCCTTCCATAGGCAAGTATCAAGTCAAAAATATATGTAAAAATATCTGTTTGATAGTTGCTAGAGATTGCATGGTTTGTTTATTCAAATTCCATAGTCTTTATATATATATTGCAGAACTTTAAAAATAAAGAGAAGAAAAAATACAAAATTAGTCCTATAACCTAATGTTGAACTTCCATGAGATTTAATGATGCAAAGATTCAATATATCCTTAGATATACAGATTCTTGGGTCCTTAATAAGAAAAATATACTCCTCGAACTTTTCTGAATTTTTATTTATAAAATCAGAGGTAATGAAAATATGTGTCAGCTAATCTTTTTATTTATCTCATTAACCCCCCATGCTTATATAGTACTTCAAGTCTTACAATTATTACAAAAAAATATACATTTCTTACAGAGTTGCAATCTTTTTACAGGCATCCACTTCACAAACAGATGTATTCATATGGTCACATAAATATTTCTTAAAATTAGTGGACATTTAACACTGTGTAATATAATGTTGTGATGAGTTTACAATATGATTTGCTGTATTTTAAAATAATCTCTATATTACCCCATAAAACAAATCCTAGATACGTTAAAATTAATGACCTTAATTTTGTGCTTCAATGCTAATAAGTGATGTATCTTTCAGAGTTTTGTATAAAAAGTGTAATCTATTAAAGTTCAATGTTTAAGAGAACATAACATGGACTTGATATTCAACTATAATTAAGGTATTTTGACTTGATCTGAATGATAATTATTATTATTTTCTATGATGAGTTTTCAAATAAAATGAAGATACTAAAGCAACTAAAAGAAGCCATTGTTTTCCTTCAATATTTTGTGTATTTTTAACTCAACATAAAGTAATATATTTCATTGAATTGTGACATTTCTGTTTCTTTGAGCTTCTCATCAATAAAACATAAAAATATTTAAGAAAGACGGATGATGTAATTTAATGTTGTATTCTTTTTAAGCACTGTAATAAGGTTTTATTTTGAAGAAATCTTTCAGTCTACTTATATTTATGGCACAAGAGGTGGAGTTTTTCATAAGGTGTCTAAAACTCTTATAAATAATAAATTCTGGATTGTTAGGCAAAAATATTCTTCTGTCCAAATAGTACATACTGCATTAATTCAACTTTTTGGTTTTTGTTATGGTATTTGACAAAATTATGCAAACTTAAATCCTCAAAAATGGTCTTTTTGACATGCAATCTATAATTAAAATTAAATCAAAATGATATCTTTTTCTGACTTCAGTTTTAGTTTGACAGATTCAAAATAAATGATGCAAATATTATTCCTAGTAAATTATATTTACCAGAAAAGTATAATTTATTCAGTTAATATATGTAGAAACTGAGTCATAAAAGAATGAAGTTAGTCATGGACACTCATTAATTATTTGTATTATATTAGAAACTTATTAGAAACTTAGTTATGCTAATGTTAGTAAGAATAAGCTTCTGTTTAGGACATGCAAATAGAAAGGCATAAAAAGCATAAAGACACAATAAGACCTGTCATACAACATTAAGTATCTTTATATAGGTATTTCTGTAGAGTTATTTAAGCACGGACTATATCCCTCTATTGCAAATTTCACACTCTGTTTTAGGTGTTTTTCTTGTTTCAGGATATTTTAAAACTGAATCCTTTACTATATTTAAGTAAAATCTGTAATTCCATTGTTTCCTGTGCTGAAATGAAAATGCCTTCTGAAGTTAGTGTTTTGATGTAAGCCATCAGTTGCCTGAATTTAATGATTGCAGGGTGCTGTTACTGTGTACAGCTGAAGTCATATTATTCCTTATATAAGACCAGAGAATACTTTTATGAACGTATTTTGCTGTCATGAATTTTTGGGAAAGATAGTATGATCAATTTTGCCCAGCTTCATGTAAGAGTGACACAGCAAATCTCTCTCCCATATAGTCTGGGAATAAAAAAATTACAAAACCCCTATTTTGATTGATTTTGCCATTTAAAGTAATTTTCAGCAAATTGTTTATAGATGCAGGAATTGCATTGATCCTTTTTTTTTTCCTTCTTAAGCATTTCTTATTAAGAAAAAACTATACTACAGCTTTGAAAAAAACATATATTCAAAAGCAAAGCATATCAATAGCAAGATAGAGTATTATCAGCTCAAATGGCATATAAACTCATAGGTCTATAAGTAGACTGTGTGTAAAGTATAGCAGAAGGAATAGTATTCTAATCTGCCTCATTCAATTCTGAAATCAGATATGAGAAGATCTATTATATGCTGTGCGTTAAAGATTTCAAAATGAATAAACCTTTACTTTCTGAAACTGCTGCCGTTATAAGGCCAGAAGTGAAACTATTCTAGGGGTTCATCCTGCAATCATGTACATAAATACTATTTTTGCAATGGAGTTTCCTGGGAGCAGGATTCAGCAGAGATTTGAGCACCATCTCCTTGCAATTTTATGTGCTTTTAATAATAAATACTGAATGTTTTCCACAGTTGTATTCATAGTGTTGATAACAGGGAAAGACAGAAGTACAAAAAAAATTTGTGAATAGCACATCATTGTGACTCTGAATGTTGATTTGAATGAATCAAATTATACTCTGAGCTGATATTTTTCCATCAGACGTCTCACACATTCCTGTGCTGGAAACCATGTGATGGAAGTAGAAAATGATAAAAAGATATCTCCATAGCCATACTTAAAGCTTTAGAGCCCTGGGTTACTTGTTTTGTTTTGTTTGGTTTTTTGTGTTTTTTTTCCTTAGGGAAGAGATATACAAAGAAAGTGACTCCTGGATAGATATGAAAGAAAAAAATTCTCCTTCAAGTTAATGAGGAGCAGGCGCTGTTTACACATATCTTCTCAGAGACTTTTCAGTCAGTGCTTCGTGGATGACCCCCACGTGTTCTTTCGATGCTGTCCTCTGTTCCAACCTAGTGAACTAAAGGATGGAGCCTAACTTCATTTTTTTCTTGTTTGGTTCAAGGCAAAGACTTAAAAACTGTTTTGAATCATATTGTCCTCAGAGCTCTTGTTCCCAGAGATATTGCTGTCAGGTTTGTCAAAAATATATTCATAAGTATAAGTGTATATTAGTATTTGGATACCAGAGTAAGAATATCAGGGAATTAGTAAGAGTAATAACCTCTCTTGAATTATCTTTGGTGATAACTAGCTTGATCAGACTCGTGACAAGTACTAATGGAAAATGCCTGGCCTGATGCAGTCTTAGTGAAACTTAATAGATAGTGGTTTTTGGGGTCGTTTTTGGGGTTTGGTTTGGTTTAGGGGGCTTTAGGGGAGGGTTTGCTTGTGTTTGCTTTGGTTTTTGTCTTAAGTAGGTAAAATTTTTAAAATTTATTTTATTTTCACACTCATTCTCTGAGAGTGCACTTGTTCTCTGGATCCAAACATTTCTTAAGTAATGGGTATCAACAGTGTCTCCACCAGCCTGAAGGACAACAGGGAAATAGTTCAGATTTTGTAAATACCATCCTCCAAGTACAGGATGTCGAGTTCACAGATTTATGTCCCAGCAAGACAAGCATGGTGTGATGGGCAACCTAAATGGTAATATCATTACATAATAACATACCTGAAGATACCACACACATCTCTCAGAGATACTTTTACTTGCTGACTTCAGCAGGTAACAGTATTTCTTGTCCACCTTGAATTTTGCCATATTTCTGAGAAAACAAAATTTAACAGATGTGATAATTATTTTGTAACTTTAAAGAAGAAAATTTACCCTGTACTCATATTTATTAAATGGGATCAGGGGAGTTAATCATCATTTTTCAGTACTTCATAGCAGCATAGACAATTTTGTTTTAATTTAATTTTAAAGGATTATGTTTTCATTTTAATATTCTGCAATCAAATTTCCTTCAAAAAAATAATAAAAGAAATTTCCAGAAGCATCCCCTGGTGCAATGAGAATTGTGGAGGTGAATTGGTCCAATTTATGTATGCTTTAAAGTGTTCTTTCAGAAATACCTTAGTAAGAAAGAAATATATTATCACTAGAATTTCTTCTGCTTTTATTTTTAGACAAATTATAGCAGGGATTTTCTGAATGCTTTATTATTTTATTTGTTGTCAACTCTTTCCATTGATTATTTTCTGAGAAACAGGATTGCTAGAGAAATGCATCTAAAGTAAAAAGTTGCACAGGATAAAGAACCCATGCATCTTTAAAGAGTGCAAATAAGAAGATCACATGATACATGCTTGAAATTAGTTTTAAGAAAAAAGTTTTGTCAGAAGGTACACATTGCAAGCTCTTTTTTTTTTCCCCCCTGGAAATAGTTACAAAGATTTTGATAACTGACCATACTGAAGATTTTCTTACTTTCTAAATTTTGCTTTTAACCTTGAAGAAATTACAGACACATAAATTCATGTATTCCTTTATTGGACCAGCATTGTTGTTTGGGATGATGAAGGGATACATAGAATAAGTATTAAGCATTCACTCACAGTTAACAAGATTAGACCAGAGTGATGTACAAAACTACTTCTAAACTTGGTTTTAGCTTTATATATATAGTGCAGAGTGAAGGGTTTGTGAAACAACACATATGGTACTTTGGGAACAGCAGAAGGAAGAAGAGAAAGATAAAGGTGTGCTGGCGGCTGGTACGAAGGAAAACCATAAGGGATGTAAGAATGGTGTGAGGAGCAGGAGGTGACTGTGTGTGCTGGCTCAGTGTCTGAGAATCACTGAGGTAGAAGAGGGTCCTCTGAGGCTTTAGAGCCATTGACTCACATGAGAGTGGTACAGCATGAACAGTCTTGGCAATGCTCTTTCAAGCTGTTTCTCAAGAGAGATAGATTGTTCAGAGTAAGGGAAAAGAGCAGAGCTGGGCAGTTGAGGACCAGATCCTTAAGCTATAAAGCTACAGAGTGTTCAGACCAGCTTGCCTTTTGTGTTGTATTTTCTTTTTTTAAGGTCATGTATATTTCTTACACTTTACTAATTTAAGTAATAGGCACAATCTAGATTTAGAGAAGAACAGACTAAATAATTTTTTCAAAAGAGAAGCTATATGAACAAGAACATCCAAAAAGAATCTTCTCCAAAACATATAAAAATGGTAGCAGTTTGCCCATAAAAAGGGATCAAAGAGTCAAGATCTGAAATTAAAGTTGTAATAGAGAGTTTCCAGTCTCAAATATGTAGATTGAGGACTGAGGTGTAAAAACTGAGTGACTGTGACTTGTGTGATGATTGTGAAGGCAACTCACCTTATGCGTTATGTATGGGGCATTTGGGATGTAGTAGAAAAGCTATTGGTCACAGTACATATGATACCAGTGTAGGAGAGATATTCTGGAGTTTTATCTCAGGATAAGAGAGACCTTCATAATTTGAAACACTGTGAGAGGTGTAGGATCTATACAGATCTGAAATCTTATACATGGAAGAGATAATCATGCAAGGAGTGAAGATTCAAGCATGCCAGAAACTCTTGAACTCTGTTGAAAGAAGATTTGATCTGAAAGGAAAGGTTACACCTTCATTCTAATGGAACCAGACTGTTATAACACAAAATTAAAAAGGTCATGGAAAAGCACTGCTTGAGAAAAATTGTCAGGCACAGAAAAATATATGGTTTGAGTTGACAGGGCCAAAGCATTTATGACTGACATTCAATGTGTTTCTGAAAATGCCAGGAGGGAAAAAAAACCCACCCAAATCACAAACAAACCAATAAATAAAACAGACAAATAAGACGCCTAAACGCCAGCTGGCTGGGGCCTGCAGTATCGAGTCAGAGGGCTAAAGTAACACTTACGAGTGCTAAACAACATGAATTCTGGCATCCTAAAAATAAAATGGGGCACTACAGTGCTTGGCATCAATTACCATGATAAAATAGGCATGTCAGAGACCTGAGTGAAGGAGAGTAGTTAGTAGGATACGGCTAGCACCTGCGTGGGAACTGTGAAGTAACACATACTGGGAGCAGCACTGTATTTGAAGGATTTCATAAAACATTGTAGCATAAAAATGGTCTTGCAAAAGAGAAAGAAGAAATTCGTCATTGCTCAAAACAATTGACGTCAATCCAGAAACAATTGACGAGTTGAAAATATCGGGTCTCAATAATGACAGATGTTTGTCCACGAAAGGACAGGATCGATGACGCATCAAGATGGGATGNCAAATTAAATTCATGGAAGCTAATTTGAGAAAAAAATGAGGGCAAACTGCTTAATACACTATAATTTAATAATTAATAGTTTAATAATTTATAATTTAACACAATAGTGGAGATAGTAGGTCAAACAAATCCAGCACAAAAACATCCACTTTTAGGAAAGAGATCTACACTTAAGTTACCCAAAAGCAAACAAAACACACTATAAAAGCACCACCAAGATGCAGTGTAAAAGGTAGACACTATTACAAATGGTCTTTTAGGAGCTCAAATAAATTGAATGTAAATATTCAATGAGAAAACAAATAAATAAAAAGCTTTGGAGTTAGAGAGAATCTATCAGGAGCATATTTTGGCTTTTGAAAATCCGATGGCATATTCTAATGAAAATTGGAAGTGTAATAAAATATTATGGATGAAACAGGAACTTAAATTAATTTTTTTTTTTCCTGTGCTGTGTGTTACACTAAATGCATTCAGGTCTATCTGTACTTCTTTATTTACAGACTAAAGTTAAAGAAATTGGTTTATTTATAGTTATTCAGTTGCAATTCAATTGTGCTCAACATTTAAAATCTGTCTAAATGACTTACTGAAGTATGCAGAGTAAGCCTATAGCATAGTGATGACTATCCCTATGGTGACTATCCCATAGCAGTGACTATCCTAATGGGTATCAATGGGGGGGGCATACTCACTGATCCTTTCTTGGCTCTTCCGTCACTGAATCAACTTATGGATGCAAAATAGGGAGTTTGAATTGATGTAATATTGTTGTTGGTGCATTGTCATGATATTAAATGGCACCTCCTGCCCTTAACTTGCACCAATTACCCCTCACCCTCAGACAGGTGTTCTGAGAGACTAGGAAACCTATTCAGCTGTTTAATCTTTGTTCTCATGGCAGCTATACGTAGAGCTCACCGATACCCTTTCATCCTTGAAAACCTTTAACCTGATTTAGTTGAAGTTACCTGTGCGCATTTGCTGGACAGTTTGTTTAAATGACCTTTAAAAGCCCCTTCCAATCCGTGATTCTATGACTGCAGCTACCAATTGAATTGTGCAGTGATTTAGTAAAAATCATGACCAACTTAGATTGACTTCATGATAAGAAAATGTTGTCTGGATCATTTTCCTAGCAGGCATCTCAATTTCCTGTCTTTTCTAAATAGCATGATCAATTTAAGAGAAAAAGAGCAAATGTTAAAGTAGAGCCTCTCCTGAGAATTCGGAACTTTTGCTTTCTCCTTTTAAGTACACTGAGTAGGAGTTGGGGTGGGCTGAGTATTATTTTCTTCCTTTCTTTTATGAAGTCATGCATTTTCGAGGTATGAGCTTGTTGATCACTTTGTGAATAGCTTCAGATAAACTGTACTATTTTTAATAACTTAGGAAGAGTGACCAGAAATTTGCACTGAATTCTGACTGAACAACTCCATCCCTTTCCAGAGTATATTTTATTTTTCAAAGTCATGGTTAAAAGTTGAAATACTAACTTAGAATATATTTCTAATATATTTCATGACATCGTTCCATCATTTCCTTTTAAAACAAACCATATAATAACTTTCTCACCATAAAAGAAAAGAAACTAGCCACATTTTTAGCCTTGTTTTACACTAAGATAAACGGAACTTTATATAGGAATGAAATGCAGAGAATACATTTCTTTCAGGCCAAAATTTAGTGATTCATAATTTTCCTAATCAGGTAGTAAAGAAAAATTGAAAACAATCAGTGTGATATGCACATCATCAGCAGCTGTGTGGTGCTGAAGAAAAATGATGCCTTCCAAAGGGATCTTAACTGGCTTGAGAGGTTAAATGCAAAGCTCATGAGGAATAATGAGGCCAAGGTCACCCAGGTCAGGGCAACCCCAAGCACAAATACAGGCTGGGTGGAGAATGGATTGAGAGCAGCCCTGGGAACAAGGTCTTTGTGTTGGCCCATCAGAAGTTCAACATAACCTGGCAATGTGTGCTTGCAGCCCAGAAATCCAACTACATCTTGAGCTGTGTTTACAAACATTAAAAACAACCTGCATTTCCAGCAGGTTGAAGGAAGTGATTCTCCCTCTCTACTCTGCTCTGGTGAGACCCCGCCTGGAAAACTGCATCCAGCTCTGGTGCCACCAACACAACAATGACATGGACTTGCTGAAGTGAGTCTGAAGGAAGATCATGAAGGTGATCAGAGGGCTGGAGCCCCTCTGCTATGAAGACAGGCTGAGCGAGCTGGTGTTGCTCATCCTGAAGCAGAGAAGGCTTTCGGGAGATGATGCAGCAGCCTTCCAGTACCATGTGGGGTTCTACAAGAGAGAGGTTCAGGGACTTTTTACAAGGGCAAGAAATGATAGAACAAGGGACAATGGCTTGAAACAAAAGAGCATAGGTTTGGATTAGATATTAAGAAGAAATTCCTTACCGAGAATGGTGAGGTGGTAAACTCTGAAATGGGTTGATCAGAGAAGCTATGGATGCCCCATCGCTGGAAATGTTCAAAGCTAGGTTAAATTTGGATATGAGGAACCTGGTCTAGTGGAAGATTTCTCAGACCATGGTTGGGGGTTTGAACAAAATTATCTTTAAGGAATACTCCAATATGAACCATTCTAAGATACTTTTATATTCTTGAAGTACTCCAAAGAACTACAATTCAATTTGGAAATCCTTATGAAAATGATATTGTCCCTATTTAAGTGGGCTGGTACACATGTTTTTATACCATTTGGATGGTACAGAGATAAAATAACTGTGCTATGAGATTTCCGTGAAGCTAAAGTTTCTCCAATCTCTTTATGGGAAGATCATATGAAATATAGAATCATACAAAAGATGTAGATTCTCAAACATATTTTAACAACTTTTCCAAGAGTATATATATCCCTATTGAATCATATAGATTTTAACATAATTCTCAAAAAAATGAAGTAGTTTTACTAGAAATCTTTAGTTTATAAATATTATCTCAAAGCAAATAATACTTTTCTATAAATTAAGGGTATATAATGTGGAAATTCAAGCTAACATGGAGCTAGGGAAATATCATTATATCCTGTATATCAAATACCAAATACCAAAACAGCAACAAAACCATGATTCTTTTTGCACAACAAAACGCGCTTAGATTTTTCATCACTTTTAGAGACAATTCCCAATCTTTCTGTGCCACTAAAAGAAGGATGAAAAGAACTCAGTAAAGTTGAGTCTCGGAAGTCTGAGGAAGATGCACAGTGTGAGGTGACCCCAAACCCTAACCCTAATCCTAACCCTAACCTTTCTGATTCGATTGAATTGATAATAAATTAATTTCCCGTACTCAAATCTGGTTTTGCCTGTGTTGATAAATGCTGAGAGAGCTCTCTGCTTCTATCTTGACCCCTGAGCTTTATTTTGTCTGCTCTGTTCAGTGAGGAAGTGGATTTCTGGGTACCTGGTGGATAGTCAAGGTCAACACAACTTGATTTAATACTTGTATTATCTTATGCCAGTAAATAAATACCAAGCAGTCCAAACTATTAGTTAAATCAATAAGCATTTTAAGTTTATGAAAATGAAAAGCTGAAGAAAAAAAAAAAGTACCTAGTTTCTCTAGGACAAAACTTTCACTAAAGGAAAAAAAAAAAAATACAACAAAGAACCTATGAAGTAGATCTGGTGTATAAATTGGCTTGGACTTCTGGTTACTTATTTTGGTGTATTAGTTTTAATATAAAAAAAAGAACTAAATAATGTTTCCTTAGCCCTTTCTTCAGGTTCTTTTGAACAGTAAGTTTCTACGGACTTAGTGTATTTTAATTATATTACTCTTGCTTTTCCGTTACTCTCTCTATTCCTTGTTTTCCTAAATTGCATTTGTAAGTTTCAGACCATCTTCTGCTAGAAAATCCTATTTATTTTGAAAGTATCACAGCTGTTTATTAGCACTGCTAAGGTTTATGGGAAATAGTATTTCATCCCAGATATCCTAAATCATAGCACTAGAGAGTCCTTCCTTCCTTCTTTCCTTCCTTCCTTCCTTGATTAATTTACAGTATCTATTCCAATGGGGCAAATAAAATATCAGTATTTGTGGCTATTTTTTATTCATATAAGCAATAAATTGGTTTTCAAAATCACAAAAATTCAAAGAAAAAATATTTTATTACAGAAACAAGAACAAATATAGCTTTTTAAAATTCTATATTATTTCACCATGGTTTGTCCATTTGCATGAGTAAACTGGTTAAATAAGTGAAATACTCTCCTTAATATTTACTGAATCTTAGGAATACAATCTACTCATTTCTGAGTCACTTGTCATGATAATGGATAAAATTGAATTTTAAAGAAAAAACTGGCCTGCTCTCTATGCATTGTAGTATCTACTGGAAAATATACACCAGGGTCAAAAACCCAGTTTTCAATTAGTTTTCATTTCTTCACACATTTTTAAAAGGTTGAAATCATAAATATACAAAATACATCTCTTCAGATGCTAAGGTAGATTGTTAAAACTTGCTGTAGAATTTTTGATACTCTAATAATACTTGAGCCTAAGTAAAATGAAAGATCTTATCACACTGGATTATTTCATAGAATAAATGTTTTTCCTAATCTCATATGCTGAAGGACTTAATTTAGATGAAGGATACACTATTTCTGACAAGCTAGAAACCAGTGTGATTTTAACTATAATCTGAATGCAATGAATTTGATAGTCCAGGACAAAACTTATCATCTGGGTCAGACATAGGTACACGTAGATTTATTTGAGCTCCTAAAATACCGAATTCTTCATTTCCACATTTTGATCAATTTACTTCAAACTTCTCATCTTATCTCTGTTCCACATTGCATGATGCTGAGTCTGTTGTACCTGAAAGCTCACATCCAGATCTAAACTTCTTCTTAACAGGGAAATTCTGGTTTCTTGTGTTCACATTAAAAAACTCTAAGTTAATTGATTGCAGGTGAAATGATCTATAGACTTTCCAACTCAGTGTTGCAGTATTCAATCTCCTGTTTGAATGAAAATATATATAATTGGAAAAAAGATTTATGCACAAAGATTGCTCTCTAGCCCCTGGCATTTGTCCAGGTTGTCCACTGTCATATCAACTGAATAAACTGACTATAAAAATGCTTTCCTCCAAATAGAGAACATTTATTGTTCTTTCCTGTATTTTGTATGTGTTAGGGAGACAGGAATGGCAGCAGAGGACATGTCAAAGCATTTCTGCAATAGCTAATGAACATTTTGTAGAGCACCTATAGTATTCTTTATTTGCCATATATATAAAAAGGGGTTTCTGTGAGATGAAAAGAACAGGAGCCTTAGAAGTAGCATGACAACTAAACATTTTTTTTGGTTCCATTTCTGTCTCTAATAGGTTTCACATATTTTCTTCTATGTTACAATGTACTGCATGAAATATACTGTTTGAAATATACTTTCAAAACTGTACTGTTTTGAAAGCCAACATCATAGAGATAGTAGAAGAAGGTAGGCATGCGTATGTCAGTAGAACATAAACGATTGGTAAGGCCAAATAAAGTTTTGATAACAAGGTGTGGGCTGTTTCTTCCTATTTTGAGAAATTTTCTCTTGCTGTTTGTATCCTTGGATTTATTGTCTACAAAGAATTTAACTTTTTTTTTTCCATAGCTGGTCAGTATTTCCAGTTCTAAACCAGCTTATGTAACTACTTGATGTTTGGGAATGCTAGTGTGGTGATTTACTATGTATTTTTTGGGAAGAACTCATTGCATTCATGTAAAGCTGTTAAAGAACAACAGTGCAAGAGCTGTAAATAATTAAATAGACTAACTGCACATTTATGCAGTAATATTGGGTACATACGTATGTACACACACCACTTGATAGTAGGTCAGATCCTTGATGCATTTGCCATGTTTAGTGTCTTGGAACAGACTACAAGAAATTCTGGGTGAAATGCAGAACATTGATTTCCAGTTAAACTAGGTCTTTTGCTAAAAATTTCCATTTTACATGCTGACCAACTCATACTGTATTAAAAAGCCAAAGGCTTCTTCTGGGTGTAGAGGAGACCTTATTGCCATAATTCTCACTGTGAAGTGGTTCTCTAACAGCACTAGTGTGTGTGTGAGTAGATTCAACTTGATCTTTGACTGTTGTTACTACTTTTTAAGCCCTTTGAAGTGACTAATATCAGACTGTATGGAAACTTCAGGCTGGAAGTCATAAAATAAAGATTATATGTAGGTAGTCTGACTGGTACACAACAGTCATGGCTCGCATGGCTAAACATATATGCTTTGTGCAATGTGGATGTTGGTCTAGCTGAAAAATAGAAAAAGAAACTTCAAAATACAGGATGTTATGTTGTCCTTATGTTTTTGGCTCATACATCCTAAAAATTTTCTTGTCTGAACAATATATTTCATGCTTTCCCTTTCCATGAGCTCTATTGATGACCACTTCATGCGGCAACTAGAAACCACTACAAGTAAAGAAAATAAAAGTGAGTTTAAAACAAATTTTAGAGAAATTGATTGAGATATCTTTTTTTTTGTGTTATTTTTAAAAAGTCTCATCTAAAGAATCTAAAAAAACGCAAAGGAGAGAAGGAGTAAAGAGGCTTTTCATATAACACACATTTTTTTGAAAATTAGTTGATCAGGAAAATGAGGTGCACTGTTTTTCAGCTCTAAGGAGTACATTTTGTTTCCTTCAAGCAGATTTGAAAGAAAATGTGGCATTTAGGTAAAAGCTTATAAAATGAAGGCCTTGTTGCCTTGGTAGAATTATGGCTCAGGCCTGTTACTTTGCCTAATGAGGACCATGAGAAAAGCCCGTGAGAAGAAAAACAATTCGTTTTTACCCACTGAAATGCAGTGTCAACAGAAGCAAGAAAATTAAGCAATAGAAGGAGAATCTGCACCTGTTACTTTTCTGAATGCTTGAATGCTTATGCTAGAAGTAACCCACAGCAGTACATCGTAGTTAAAAAGTAACCAATTAATCCATTGTAGTAATTTAGCAGGCAATGAATATGTAACACATATGATAATATACAAAAGTGTATAAAAGGAGACTGCTTTCCTGAATAAATGCTTTTTGGCTCTTGTCTGAGGCACTGTCTGTGTGTCTATCACTGCCACCCTAACAGTGACAAGAAAAAATCCAGAAATGTTCCAAATAGGAAACAAATACATAGTACCCTGGGGCTTAAGAACATTTTATTTTCATGAGTTAAGACTTCATCATTAGTTTCAGAATGAAACAGTCACAGGTCAGGGAATAGGTCACTCTAATGAGAAAAATAAGATGTGTAGATCTCCTCAAGAGCTATTGTATTTTATTTGTGGAATATTGGCGTAGTTTTATGCTGTTTCTGCTGAGAACTTTTCCATTTTGAAGTTGTGTTTATAATATAAAAGTTGTTTCATTTTTTTCTTTTTCTTCTAGAATATTCCCTTCTCTCATGCTGCCATATAATTTTAAAGGTGGCTGTACTCGGAATGAGAGAATTTATGCTCAGTGTATATTTTAAATTTTAGAGAAATTATTGATAGAAAAAGTAAAATGACAGCAAAGATGAAGGTTCTGTTTTTCTGAGTTTGAAATACAATTATTATTGTTGTTGTTATTACTATTATTGCAAGTATTGGTGGGACATTTTCAGTATTGTATGCAAACAATCATAAATCTTGTTCTCTGGTACATAAGTTATCTGGAAAAATTCTGTACCCATAGTCATGCATTTTTCCTGAGAAAACACTAATCACTAATTTAAATCGATTGTAAATACTTTCATATTTTGGGATCCTGAATTTTGTTGTAGGCATGGAGAAAACAATTCAGACATATTCTAATACTGAAGAGTGTGTTAAATATTTCTAGATTTTCTACTAACTATCATAAAGCGCACAGATATGTAAATAATAATGCTAAATGTGCAACTTAGGGCCTTTCTGTACAAAAGCCTTCCTACCTGAGATTCCCACTAGTTTTCTTTCTTTAGCTTAAAGCCTCTCTTTTCTTCATGTCTTCAGCTTTCACTTCTTACTTTCCTATTACTTCAGCTACTCTGCTTCAATTTTGAATATGTGTATACCTGCATCATTTGATAAGGGATAAATCTACCTGAGCATTGATTTTCCTGATTGGTACTTTGATGAAGTTGTAGATTTTCCAAACAATGATTATCCATGTGGGAAATATGTTTTTCATACAGTATGTATTAAGACTGATGAGGAAAATGCAAACCATATGAAATGAAGCTCATATTAATAATCTTCATTACACTGAAATGCTGGTTGAAACTGATATTTCTGGCAGACCTATGTTTATATATGCATATTTTTATACTCACATATGTATTTATATAGAATATATACCTGAATGAATTACAGAAATAAATAGGTGTGTGTTTCACACATTTATGCTTACTGTCCATTAAGTGCGTTGTTTAGTATTTGTCTGGTCACTAAAGAACATTTAACAAGAATGTTTCCTGCCAAGTGAAGTTGCTAATCTGAGGATAAATTATCTGTGAAGAATAAAGTATAATAATCACTATAACATCCAATGGTTTCTCATAACATTTCTAGTTGGAAATGTTACTTAAAATAAAACTCTAAAATATGAAAAAAATGCTTATTTGTTAACATTAAAATAGTAAAAACTGTGAGTGCCCGTAACTCTGCAAAGAAAAACAGTACCGTAAGGAATTGGTGCAAAGCAATCCAGTTCTTCATGTATTCAAAAGAACTAGGTAGGTCCATAGGTTCTCATTTCTCAATCCTTGTCTTGCATCTGCTGGAGCATTTTGTATAATATTACTGACGTGTAAACCTGTCATATATGCTATAGAAAGGAAATTAAGCAAAACACTGAGATAAGCTGAAAACCTTAGCTTTGTTTTTTATAACAATGAGTTAGCTTAAAAAGACTCAAAACCAAAAACAAAACCCCAAAAAACAGACCCCCTTACCAACAAAAATTATCATTATTCAGTAATTCTATTGCAACTCAAGAGTCAGTGAGCCAAATCTTTAAACGAAAATTCCTACATTTCTAGAGTGAATCCTTGATGTGAAAGGAAAGAATTGCTGACGTTAAAAATAGGAAGTTAGGAGTCAGATTCCTTGTCTTCTTTTTCTGCTCTGCAGTGGTGGACTGCAGGATAATATCTAAATGGCCAGAGAATTTATTTGAAGGGAAAGTTCCTTTAGTTTAGTTTATAGACTTGCTGTGGGACACTGAGACAATCAAATGTAGAAACACTGGATACATTAGAAGCTTGAAGTAAAATTGTGTGGCTTATATCTATTTGTGCAACTATAATAACCAAAACAATTCTTCTCTGTCAATCAA
>VZRF01009701.1:63828-77972 GCA_013396875.1 Vireo altiloquus
GGAGGGAATTTGTCACCATTTGTGACTCCTGACTTCTGCTGCCTTCCTGCTACTCTGAGTGGAGCTTGCTGGCTGGAGCGGCTGCTGCACTGGGACCCTATTTTAACACCCTCCCTCACCAAAAAGGGACTTTTCTCACATTTGCTCGGGTACCTCAGGGATCCCACGATCCCAAGCCCACCTTTCCCTGCCCCGCTCGGAGCCGGGCCGAGGCTGCCCTGCCCCCGTCGTTCCTTCCCCGCCGCTGCTGCTTCGAGCCTCCGCTACACTGTAGCCCCGCACCCCTGCTCCGGAGCTTGATCCATCTCGTCTACCGCCCGGGGTTTGGGTCGGTCCCTGCTGTTCCAGCCCGCTGTTCCCGAGGGAATATTCCTATTCCTCGTATCTTTGCCTGAAAGCCCCTTAATTTCAAAATTACAATAATTCGGAGGGAAGGGAGGTTGCAGCTTCCTTTCCAAGGGAGGCTCCTGCCTTCATCCGCAGACACTGCAGACACACATAAATGTGTCTTTCAAACCAAGACACACTTATTTCTAGAATTCTAGAATTTTGTACACACATACAGGCGTTCTTTCAAGACATCAAATTTATCCAGTCTCTGACATTGAAATTGCTGGTATGTGTGTTCAGTGCTGCCACTCTCTGCCATTTGACATCCAGAGTGCTCTAGCAGCATTGGTGCTGTTGTCTTGGGTCCCTATTCCAATGTGGAGAGGAAAAGGAGCTGGATTCTCAAACACCAGTGAGTGGTGGCCCTACCCTGAACCTGCTCTGGCTTCACACTACCAACAGGAATTGCAAATTTCGCTCTGAAACACTTCTCCATTGCAAAATGCAGCTTCTAGATTTGCTACAATTGCAAGTAAAGCCAAAATGTAAGAGAGATGCAAGAAAGGCGAGAGAATTCTGCCCGCTTTCCCCTACTTTTTAAAAGGACCCCTGGAAACCCCCCAGACCTGTGGTTCCATTTCTGGCCACACAGTTGGGTGTTAAAGAGACAGTGACAATTTCAGGCACAGATCAATATGGAATACAATAAAATTATGGGTTTCCCAGGACACCCCAAAATCAATGTCCTATTTGTGACCCCACTTCTTGCACTGGTGCTGTTATGCCACTGTTATATAACACACCACAATGGAGCAGTTGCCTCAAAAATTATCAAATCTGGTCCTGCCTCCACAAGGCCAGAACTGAAACTTGTTCCCTTTGGCAGCTTATGCTTAGGCACCCATGCTGTTTTATGCAACTTTCACCACCAAATGAGTGTTTAAGGCCTATGCTGCAAATGTAATTAACTCTCTCCTTACAGACATGTATTCAATCTATCTTTTAACATGGTTTTGTTGCTTTGTAAGTGTTCACCTTCCCTGGGCAGCATGTTCCAGTGCTTGACAACCTTTTCCATGAAGAAATTCTTAGCAATATCCAATCTAAATCTCCTCTGAAGAAATCTGAGGCCATTTCATTTCCTTATGTTACTTCTTTCCTAGGAGAAGAGGCCAAATCCCACCTCAGAACACTCTCCTGTAAGGTAGCTGTGGAGACCAATAATATCTCCCCAGAGCCTCATTTTTCCAGCCCTCTCAGCTGCTCCACATCAGACTTGTGCTCCAGACCCTTCACCAGCTCTCTTGCGCTTCTTTGGACATGCTCCAGCACCAAAATGTCTTTCTTGCGATGATGGACACAAAAATGAACACTGGATTCAAGGTGTGGCCTCGCCTGTGCCAAGTCCAGAGGGATGATCCCTCCTCTAATCCTGCTGGCCACACTATGCCTCATACAAGCCAGGATGCCACTGGCCTCCTTGGACACCTAGTCAGGGAAAGAGATCAGGTTGGTCAAGAAGGACCTGCCTTTCACAAACCCACGCTGGCTGGGTTGTCCCATACATGCCACGTGATGGCACTCAGCGAGATCTCTGCATAACCTTCCCTTGCACTGGTCAAATTACCACAGAATCATTAAAGGACAAACATATCTGTATATATGTGTTTTAAAAAAATTATAATTAAAGGCACGATTTCTGGAAAGAATTATTCATATAAAAAACCCATCACTAATGTGACTAAGCCCGTTAATTTGAATGCCATTACTCAGATTTAAAGCAATGTAACCTGGAGGAGAATTGGTCCCATATGACTTCTAAATAGATAGTTATCAGCTAAATGGATTGGTGTTAAATGAATGTGTCAATTAAATGAGCATAAGTATAAAATCTTACAACTTTAGGCTTCTCCAGCTCTGTTTGGCATGAATTCTCAAAAAGTGTTTATAGAACTTTCAACTCTGGCTAATCACCTTAATCACTTAAAGAATTTTTAAGAGCTGGGGCACCATTCACCTTCTTTACTTTATAATTTAAAACTTTGGAAAAATAATTTTATTCCATATTAATTCCAAAAAAGCAGGTGGACCATTTACTTTGATTCCCTTAAAATAATCTAATTTCACAGGCTTTATGATTCACTTAAATTAAGGTTGAGAAGATGCAGCACTACCAGAATCATGTTTTACTGGGATGACTGTATGATACTGTACTTCCTATCACCTGCTTATTGCCCAGATATGAGTTGTTTGTACCTTGTAAGCTAGGTCTGAGAGAGAGAGGGGAAGATGGTGGAATTCTTTTGGCAGCCTGTGTTCAAAACAGAGGTCTCTCGCTCTCTCCCCAGCTCTCAGCTTTGCAGCAGGGAAGAGTGTTGCGTTCTTTTGCTTTTTTTAGCTAGCTTCTTGTTCATTATCTGTGGCAAGAAGTTTTCTTGGGACTGTGGCTTCTTCTTCTTCTCCTCCCAGAACAGTTCAGCTTTGCTCTGGTCCATAACACCATCACTGGGTAGCCCCACACCACGGCCCGGAGGGGCCCACGCTGCACCCCAGCTCTGGAGAGAGCAGAGCCACACCTACAGAAAGGACTCTGAATCTGCCAGGTCTTCTCCACAGAGAGAGGTTTAATTCTCTAACATTACTCTTTTTTTTTCCTTTGTGCCTGCGTGCACCTTGCTTGTTAGATAAACAGGGTTTTTTTCACTTTTCTGCAAGAAACTGCTTTCGAACCTGTGGAGGAAGTGTTGCTGAAACCTGCCTTCTGTTAGAGGATGCATTCATCTCAGGACTCAGTTTCCTCCTAATTTGTCTCAAACCAAGAAATACGTATGTATGATTCAAAGTAAAGAACAAAATCTGTAACAAGTGAAAATAAGAATCAAAATGTTGATTTTGGGTTTGAAATTGAATCTTAAACTCTGAAATAGTTTGAGGGCATTTCATTGTCCTTCCTATTTCATGACATGAAGATTTCGTTTCTGCTGGTTTACTAGTAATCAAGATATTAAATGAACAACTGAACTGGGAAAGTCAGAATGGTCTGATATCTGATCCCTTTGACTTCAAATGGGATTTTGAAATTTTCTTGTGGACCTTATGGACAAGTTGCCACATAAATGCTAGCTCAGGATCACACATATCAAATGGGAAACTATTAGACTATTTTCTCAGCTAGAGCAAACAGCTATTTAGCACTTTATGGAGCTTAGCTAATAATGATAGGAAAACAATCTAGAGCTGGAGCCGTTTTAAACAAAAATATTAATACAGAACTATTTCTATGAGACCTTCTGGCACTACTACATATGTTATCACATGGTCCAGTAAGTTTCTTTGCTTCTTTCCAATAGTTTCTGCTCTCTTCTTGTATTTTAAAGGGTGTGCTTGGTATTATGTACTTTGGAGGCATTACAATTCACATTTTCTCCTTCCACTGTATTTGCAGCAATCATTTAAAATTATCACAGAGCTGATCCTATAAGAATGAAAAGCATTTTTTTCTTTGAAAGGTCTTTCTTTCTTCTGTTTTTTTTTTTTTTTTCCTTTACATAACAATTTCTTTGAAAGGCACACCAAAGATTAGAGAGCTATAACCTATTGTCTTTCATGACATAGTTTTAATCTATTTCATGGGATGAGGCAAGACCTGGAGCTTTCTAGACAGTGGAAATATTCATCTGCAGGAAATGAGAAAAAATATTAACATGTCTCTCTTATTTTGTATTCTGTCAAAGGCTCAATGCCCATACAAGAATTTTCTCCTATTGTATTTTCACAATTTTTTAAATACACACAATGAAGGAAAGCTGTTTTAAATACAAGTCTTCAAAAGTCTATCTGCCAGCAAAGTGACATTCTTTCATTTTTTCTCTTGAACCCAAAGGGCTATTTTTTTTTTTTGGTGGCTGTGTGTGCATATGTGTGTATGTGTGAACAACTGATTGCCATATATGTTTGCTTCTGTCTTACACTGGTTAACTTCTACTGATTATTTAACTTTTTGCATATAAGAACTACAGTTAAGACTAATATCAGACCAAAGTATCCTAAATACTGACCTTTTTCAATTACGATCTCAGCATGTCAAATAACATTGATAAAATCTTACCATAATGATCTCTATTAATGCATTAAAAGGGATACTAACTTTGCAGGCAAATTACCTAGAGTATTTTACTTGCAGATCAAACTTTTGATCAACTAGGAAATATTACTTGTGGATTTAGGGGTTAAATACCTACTATTAGGAAAAAAAAAGAGATCTTTTTCAAAGAAAAATCTATACCATATGCTTATTCTTTCTGGTTAAAATCATGGTTAAGGAAGAGAATACACACAGTTTAATGTGAGAATAAAAAGGGTGACACATATTTAAAAACATGCAATTGTTTCAGTTTTATAGGTTGCAAATGAAGTACTGCTCATAATGATAATATAATTAATCCAATCAACTTCTTTTAAGCTTGTAATATGGATAACTCCACCAGTATGAGTAAATATTTTGGATCTCAGTCTAGCTGATGAAAATAGTGCCCAGAGCAATTAAAGCCCTTCCGTTTTCAACAAATTAAATTGGATAAGATCACGACTTGTTCTTTGGTTTGCTAAGACTCTTCAACAGAGTCAGCAGAAGCAATTCACCAAGTTAAAAGCTTTATTTGTATGTGCCTCTTTGTTCTTTAGGGGGATAATTGCCCACACAACATTTTTGACCTCTGGTCATGGGAATAGGTGAAAAAACTAACTAAGCAATCTCTTCCCCATGATTCTCTTTCATACATCTACTGGCAAGAAATACACCTCTACTACAACTATCTAGGAATATTCTGGTTTCTAGGGTGAGGGTATCACGAAGTGAATGATCCTCGAACTATACGAAACGTTAGCTTAAACGTCGTGTTTCAGGAAGCGAACTTGAAATTATCTGTACTTTGACCTGTAAAATATTGGGTGGGTTTTTCAGTAATGCTGGTGAAAAATATTCCTGCATAATTACCTTGGAATTCATTCCTGTGGAATGTTTACTTAATTGATAAATCATTTCAGTTCTATTTGAAATTATGGACGTATTTCTGAGAAAAACTTGAGAAGTTATTTTCTTCTGAAAGTCAGATACAGGTAAAAATACCCTCTTTTCTTTGTTAAACAATAACTAAACTTACATATGTTTGTAAGGAAGAAAACGTACTTTCATCTCTAAATCTACTTGGAATTACTTCATGAACATATCTTGAAAAGGATTACCTCAAGGGCCAGCCACCAGTTCGTTCTGCATGTCGTGTTTGATAGAGGGAAACAGGCTAGCTATGGAAAGGAAATTCCTTTGAATAAGAAATTAACTTGAGATTATTCATATTTTGCTTTTTTCTTCCGGTAAATAGCCATGTGGAAGTTTCCTCAGGTTATCTTCTTTATCATACTCTGTAAATGCACATTTTACCATGCTTGTTACTTATGTTTTAAGCCCATAATTTTGAAAAAGTGCTAATTTATATAAATAGTTGATATTCATTTTTATTTTATATTAAAAAATCGCTAATATCTAAATTCTAATACATTCCTTTAAAATTTCATTTTTGTCATCAACAAGTAATACAAGTTTGCATAGGAAAACATCTTACTTTACAACTTTCTTAACCTGGAAAAAGCAAAACGTCAAACAGGTTTACCAAACTGTCAACTGTTACCAATTTTCTAAAAAAAAAATTGTTAACAGAAGAAGATTATTTTGTGTATTCTCAATGCAGGGCAATAGAAATGAATGTAGTCTTTTCTATTGATTTTAGTGGAAGAAAACCAAGGGCACTAATAGACGGACTTATTGCCTTAGTGAAAATAGTGTCAGTTTGATATTGCTTTTTTCTATAGCTGCCACTCCTACTTTTATTACTAAGTGCTATTCCTTATTATTTCAAAATTGCATTGTAGGGTTCAGGCTAAAAAAATACAATTCTTTGTTGACTAAGAAATTAGTAAATTTCCTATATCCTACCACAGAAGATAATTTTAATTGTGATGGATAGTAACTTTATAGTTGCTTATTTACTCAGCTCTGCGTGTGTGTGTGTTTACAATGGTCTGCATGAGACACTGCAGCGACGCTGTTCTCTTGGGGATTGAATGAGCCAGTGCCAGGAACTGGGTAGGCTGAGATCCAAAGGAACTTGCTGGGCAGTAAGTTAAATAACTTAACATCTGTAAATCTGAACCAGACCGCTGGAGTGGCCAAGCTCCTACAAATGTGTGTGTGTATTGTCACTTATCGGCACCCACCTTGCTCAGCCAGAAAGAGGAGATATCTGTGCTTGTAAACTTGAGACTGTTGCTGTTGACTTCTGTGAGTGATCTGAGTGCATCTGTCTGTGATCTATGCAGCCAGCTGTATGTACATGCATGGAGCATAAAGTGTGTTTTGTTTGCATGAGGCTTCTGGGAACCCATCTGCCTTTCTTCTGGTTAGCCTCAAATACATGGAATGTCATCATCCTGACTTGTCAAAACTCTTTCTAATATCCAGTCTGGTTGCAAATTGAGTACTGAAATTTTTTAACTGAAGGGTTTTGTAGGTTTTAGCATTTAAGATGATGAGTCTATATTAAGTTTTCTAAAATAAACTTTTTTTTATTGGGTACTGAAAGAGAAATAGACTCCAGAACCTTTTCTTCATTATCCCTTTCAACACAGAATTCAGTGTTGATAGCCTTTTTCTTATGGCTGTTCAAATGGCATTTGATTGCAGTTGTATTTTCTATTTCATCCTCCTTCAATTTAACTGGATACACGAGTATGAATTTATCAAGGCATACATATAGAGGCTTAGATTTATAAATATGGGTCTGTAAACTATGTTAACAGCTAGAGAAATGTTAGGTAGAGATAAAGTACTGAGTGTAGATCCACCAAAGAAGAACCTGTAATTCCACAAAGTCTAATAAAATGAATACATAAACTAAGCAGAAATGAAAATAATCCATACGAAAACTAGCAGAAAAAAGTATGTAATTTAGCCATTTTTCCCTTACCTGTAAACTCTGGTTTCTAACTAAATCTTGCCATGCCTGTAGTAATATACTTGAAATTCAGTTATTCAGTTGCAAGTTTTCAAACTCTTGCACTTCTCCATCAGTATTTCTCTTTAATTCCTTGACCCCACATGACAACTTATTTTTGACGCACTATGATTTCTGTCTTTTTTGCTGTGTGAGAAGTTTGACTTGCTTGAACTTTCCAGGCAGGTTGCTGGATGCCTCTTTAAGTCTTTGACTCAAGTGACCAAGCTCTGTGTTTTAGTGCTGCCTAAGAGAACACATTATTTTCCTCTATGCAGTTATTCTTCTGTGCATCATTCATTCTGTTCATGTTTGCATCATCTGCCTTTTCAGTAATCCAGTAAGTCTTTATTATTTACACTCTATGTTTCCTGCTAGGCTGTCTTCAGTAAGCAAACCACTTTCTTTATCTCCTTCAATGATAACATCACGATACAGAGAGCTAAGAATGTTAGTTCTTTTAACCTCAAAATTACTTTTTTCTTTCAAACGCTTCTTGCATTTCTTCAGTTTATTTTGTGCTGATACATACAGCAGCACACATTTTAGTCATCTCACAGGTGTCAATGCACTATTACAGAGCACAGGTAGATCAGTTCTCTCTCAACTGCCATCCTGCATGATTCTAGGTTGTTATCACGGCTGCTTACAAAGACCTGACCAAATGCCCCTCAGTATGATGTAAAATTCAGTAACTGAAGATAGCAGAGAAGAATTAGTGTGATAACAAGTTATTCTGAAGATGCCTTAAACCTTGGTGCTAGAACTAGAAATCCTACAATATTTTTACTGAAGAAAGGGGTAGTTGTCATAATTTCTTTTTTTCACAGCTTTTGTGAATTAACAGCATTTTGTATTAAATATTGTGCTTATGAAAGAGATAATTTGATTATACAATAATAAAGAAGATTAAGATGACTTCATTAACTAATTTTTTAATTTCACAGCTTCTGTAGTTTTAAATTATGAAGTATGTTTGTAATTATATTATTTGTGTTCAATTAAGTGGTGTTTAGTCTTTTGTATCTCTATACAGCTTGAAATTAAGCTTAATTGTAAGGGGTTTTTAACTGTCCTCTGTACTATTTCACATAAACTGAAAGCACTTTAATCATACAATCCAAGAATGGCTTGTGTCAGAAGGGACTTTTACAGACCATGTAGTCCAACCCCTCTACCATGGACAGAGACATCTTTAATCTTTTTAGAGATCAGATTGCTCAAAACTCTGTCCAAATTGACCTGGAACTTAACTCTTCTCTTCTCTTCTCTTCTCTTCTCTTCTCTTCTCTTTTCTCCTCTTCTCTTCTCTTCTCTTCTCTTCTCTTCTCTTCTCTTCTCTTCTCTTCTCTTCTCTTCTCTTCTCTTCTCTTCTCTTCTCTTCTCTTCTCTTCTCTTCTCTTCTCTTCTCTTCTCATAAATTATTATATTTGACTAGAAAGGGCAAAACAACCTAGTAGCCACCTAAGTTCTTCAGCAGCTTTTGCAGTATAATTAACCTTTTTTACTGTTACCATTAAATTTTCACTAGTATATACACGTCAGTATTTTAGGGCGAATTATTCCAGTAACATTGGAAAAGCTTGAAATTCACATACCTTCAGTTAATCAGCAGGGAAGACACTAGAGCTGATTAGTTACTCATAATTAGTTAATTAATAATGATGTATTTGTAATTATTTGAATTTGATTTCCAGAATAAAGAAATAAAATGTCAGAAATTGAACTAGACCATCATTATATTATTCTATATTATATAGAAATCAAGCCTTCCCACCAGAGCCTTCTCAGAAGAAACCCACGTTAAGTTTTTCTAGCAATTGCATATAAAAAATTGCCAGAAATAACACTTTGTAGGGCTGAAATTGTCATATTCTGAGTGAATGCAACAATTAAAAAGATAGAAAGCTACCAGAGCCCAATATAAGTTCTGCAAACTTGCTTGAGTAACTTTCCAGACAGGCCAATAAATGGAAATAAAGAATATAATGGGAATAAAGAAAATAACATTGAGAGCACAGGTATACCAAGGTGATGCAGGATTTGACTACAAGAATTTTAAAAGAAATCTGCAGAGAGGGTAAAATGTAGAGAGTAGAAGGGAGAAATGCAATATAGCAATAAATTTTCCAGTTGGTTTTTTTTTTTTTTAAATTAGAATAACTTCAGAGAAATATTTTAAATAATTACAAAGAGTCCGTAATTGGAGCTTTGTTCTTCCTGATACAGATGTTACCTATGCATTAAAAAAAACCAGAAAAAAACATAAATTTGATAATAAGTTTGTCACTGGTCCTTTTATACAGCCAATACCTGCCATAACTCTGTACTTGTTGCCACACACTTTTCCTTCCTATTACTGATCATTGTTTGTTACTACAGTGTCTTGCAGTTTTGTCTCCTTCCTAAGTTGTGTTTTCTTACCTGACCACCATCTGAAGCTCCTCATCAATGACTTATAAATTATACTAAGGAGGACAAAGAAGACTGCATAAAGAAAAGTGTTTCATGATGTATTTGTTGCATAGTTGAGTTAAATTAATTAGTAAGACTGAGAGACTTTGGGAAATAAGAATTTAAAATTGCAAAAATAAATAAAAAGGATAATTTTGTGAAAGTTTATTTTAACAATCTTGTTGGAAGGATTGAAGTAAGAAATCATTTAAATTTTTTTATCAACTAGCAAGATTTGATATACACAGAAAGAATAATAACAAAACAAACAAAAAGACAGGAACTCATGAAATCTCATAAGCATTTAGTTGAAATAATGAGTATATTGGTAGAAAGCTTTTTAGAGGTTTTCACAGAGCCAGACACAGAATAATGCCCATTAATTTCTCCAAGGGCTAAAATATGGAACCAGAAATACATGTGAAGTTATGCTTCCAATAACATTCTCAAAAATTAGGATTGTGAAAGAAAATGCAGGTGGAGGGAGATGTGAAAACTATTTGCCGTGTTTCAGGCAATTTCATTTTGTAAGTTCATATACTGGAAGCATAATGATGCTGAAGGCTGACTCTTCTGCAGGATGGACTGAATACAACAATACAAGATTTCTTTCCAGATGGCAGGGTATGGTATCCTAGACTGCGACTGATGATGGAAAAAGGAGTGGAAATGGGATAAGATTTCATTGTAAATTACCAAATAGAGAAACAGGAGAATAATTCTTGTAAGGCTTTACTAGAGGAACATGGGAAAGGTTATCAGGCTAGGAGATACAAGACAGTAGATCACTGATGCTGGTTTACATCATAATATTCTCAGTCTTAGCACTTGCGTTTGGCCAAGAACAGCTCCCAGAAAGATGATAGAAATTCCTCTGCTGGCGTGGTGATGCCAGGATGATTTTGTGCCTTTTCTTTCGTACTGCTCTTATATGCCCTTTTATATAGTTTTTATGTATTCCTAGTGCTTTTAACCTACATACTTGTAATTTTCCAAGCCTGATAACTTAGCTGAGACCCACTGTACCATTAAACCAGAAGACCAAGCATCCTGGAAGCCTTGCTGCTAGAAGTCAGAAAGTCCCAGACATCAAGGTCATCTCCAGAACCCGTTTTTGTAAACTAAGATACGCCCATCCAAGGGGAAGGTTCCTCAGGATGAGGAGTTTACTTAAGCCTCTCACTGGGGAAACTTTGATAGATATCCTAATTCGCAAGGCCTATAATTGTGTGCATTTTGGTGTGTGATGCACAGTGCTTGCATTTTGGGGCATTCCACCTGGACGAAGTGCTACACCCAAGGATCCTTAAATAAATACTGAGGTAAAAACCCCTTTTCCTCATAAACCGTGTTTTGACTTTAATTTTAAGACCAGGGAAAGGCAACAATGGTAGCAGTGGAAAGAAACTCTATCAGAATCATTATAGAATCAGTAAACAAAGCACCACATACTGGATCCAAAAAAGTATTAACGACTACTCCTTATGTTCAGAATTTTTGTTCATCCCAAGAATACTATAAATTTGGGGAAGGAGGTGTTCTGGATTCCTTCAGAAAATTAGATCTTATTCTTTGTGTCTGTTTTCCCAGCTGTGGTAGTCTTGCTTATAACAGTGGGATATCAGACAGTCAGCCTTTCTGCTGATTTACATACAATACTGCCTTAGGAAAATAAGATAATAATATGACAAAAAATAAAAATAAATTAACAAACAAACAAACAAACAAACAAACAAACCCAATCATACAACAGCCTACACTCTTGATATAGCATGGGCAGAATGACCATGAATCTACTAGATTTCATAATTCTTTTAAGTGGGTTTCACTTGAGTTTGATGTTCCGAGCTGGTATAAGGAACTATTGTGACTGAACTATGGTTCAGTCCGTATAAAAACTATGTCATGAACAAAATTTTGCGTTTCAGCAGCACTTCAAAGAAAAGAAAGTACTTCAAAAATTGAAGAAAACCATGTAAGAAAATCCAAAAGATAATCTAGAATTTTATTGCTTTTTGATGACCCCTCATACTGTGGGTTGTAAAGCTGCTCTAATTTCCTTACATTCCTTCTCCTTTATTACATTTATTGCTCACCTAACTGTGATGGTCCCCATGGTAATAATGTACAGATAGCAGCTGTTAACAGAAGCTACAGTAGTGGTGCTGAAAAGAATGTCTCTTAAAAAAAAAAAATCAGGGGATATTGATTCCCTCCTTCTTAGGGCTACTGATTAGTGAACAACTTTGTGCTGCAATAACAATTGTGCAAAGCGACTTCAATTAACAATATCTTTGTTTACAGCGCTGTGAATATAGAATATAAATACAATTTTAAATTATTGGAAGCTTGCACTATTGTCATAGCTAGCTGATTTTAAGTCAGTAACATTTTATCACTTCAGCCTTTTCTTTCTCAATCTTCTTTTTCTGTCTTCTGTTTCTGTCTGTCCCTGCCTCTCTTTCTGGCTGTCTCTGTGGCTGTGTCCGTCCTCTTTCCTCTCCTCCTCCCTCCCCTTTTCTGTTTTGCTTGCTTTTCCTTCCTGCCTTTTTTTTGTGTCCCTCTTTTCCTTTCTTGTTCTCTGTTTTTAAATCCAATAGTTTGATGGATCAGGTGTACTCTTTAATTTACAAAAAATGAATCCTCATTATGGGGTGAAATTTTCATAATACATAATCTAAATTAAGTGTTTCAATATATGTGATCCCAGTAATTTGTGGGAATATATTGTGACTATATAATAGTCATTACATTAAGTTATGATCATTGGATTTGGCATGGTGTAATGGCAGCCTAATTGCTAGACGTGCTGCTGACAACAATACAGTGTAAATAATCAGTAATGTTGAAGGATAGTGGAAGTATAAATAGTACTGTCTGAGGAACCTAAATGGGTACAAGTGCATGGGACCTGATGAGATTCATTTGCAGGTCCCAAGGAAAGTGGTAGATGAAGGGGGCTAAGCTACTATCCATCCTTTTTGAAAAATTGTGGCAGTCAGAGGAATTTCCCAATGACTGGAAAAAGGGAAATATAACCCTCATTTCAAACATGTTGAACACTGAGGTATCTACAGTCAAGTCAGTCTCACCTCTGTGCCAGGAAAGATCATGGAGCACATTCTCCTGGAAACTATGCTGAGGCCCATGAAAAACAGAGGTGATTGGTAACAACCAATGTGGCTTCATGAAGGGAAAATCATGCCTAAAAAATTTGGTAGCCATCTTTGATGGGGCTAGAGCATTCATTGATGAATAGAGGCAAAGGAACTGACATCATCTACCTGGACTTGTGCAAAGTGTTCAACACTATCCCACATGACATCCTTGTGTCTAAATTGGAAAAATATGGGTTTGATGGATGAATCAGTGGGTAAAGAACAGGCTGGATGGCCACACACAAAAAGTTGTGGTCAGCTACTCACTGGCCATATGGAGACCAATGAGTACTGTCGTGCAGGGGTTGGTGTTGGGGCAGATACTGTTCAACATCTTTGTTGCTGACATAGAGAGTGGAATCAAATGCGCACTCAGCAAGTTTGCCAATGACACCAAGTTGCATGGTTGTATTGGTTTCTCTTGGCCTGATTTCTGGTAGCAGGGGGGCCACAGAGATGGCTCCTGTGAGGAAGCTGCTAGAAGTTTCCACCAGGTCCAGGAGAGCCAATCTCTGATGGCTCTGGAAGATGGACATGCTGCTGCCCAAAGCTGGGCCTGTGAGAGCGGTTGGTAATGCCTCTGTGATGACATACTTAAGAAGAAAGTCAAAACAAAAGTCACAAGGTTTTGTTTCTAGTCAGAGAAGAGGAGGAGGTGAGAACATGTGAGGGAACACACCATGGGGACACCAAGGTCAGTGAAGAAGGAGGGGCAGGAGGTGCTCAAGTTGCTGGAGCTGAGGTTCCTCTGCAGGCCGTGGTGAGGACCGTGGTGAAGCAGCTGTGCTCCTGCAGCCCATGGGGGATGCACGGGGGATTCAGAGATCCACCTGCAGCTCCTGGGGATCCATGGGGGATGCAGAGCTCCACCCACAGCCCCTGGGGATCCACGGGGGATGCAGAAATCCACCCACAGCCCCTGGGGATCCACAGGGGATGCAGAGATCCACCCACAGCATGTGGGGATCCATGGGGAATGCAGATATCCACCCACAGACTGTGGGGATCCACGGGGGATGCAGAGATCCACCCACAGCCCATGGGGATCCATGGGGGATGCAGAGATCCACCCACAGCCCATGGGGATCCACAGGGGATGCAGAGATCCACCCACAGCCTGTGGGGATCCACAGGGGATGCAGAGATCCACCCA
>VZRF01009702.1:0-42635 GCA_013396875.1 Vireo altiloquus
TGCAGCTCCTTCCTTCACGTGGATCAGTCCACCCACTTCAACCCTTGGACTCTGCACCCTCCTGGATTTGTGTCCTTCAAAGCACCTTTTCCTGCTGACCACCTCGGTGAGGCCAACATTGAACATGAACCATAAACCTGAAGGGCTTTGTGGTTTGGGTTTTTTTTAAATAAATCATTTGTAAGAAATGGTTTGTACTGAACCCATAGATCTCTGTGACTGATGGTCTGTCCTTGCCCCCAGAACGTCAGCTGTGCCTGGTCCCTTTCCTCTCCTGGTGTTAGATGCTCTCTCCTCCTGGAAGGCTTCATGCAGCTCCAGCTGGCCCTGCAGGGATTTCTGTCACTGCTTCTGGCAGAAGGACCAAGCTGCACATCTGCAGGGATGAGGATCCTGGGAGGGGAGGTCATCAAAAGGACCTGGAGGTGCAGCCCAGGAGAGAAACTCCCATTCCTGCTTTGGCAGCAGGGACACAAAATAATAACTTGTTTTTTATTATTTTTATTTCATTTTTATTATTTCATTATTATTTTTGCATTATCAGCATTTACTTTCTGCTGGTCAGTGCTTATCACAGGAGCTCCCTGGAGCACGTGGAGTTCAGGAGCATTCCTGGTCTGCAGTTTGAGAAGGGCAGAACTTTGCCCAGGGGTCAGAGGGGGAGGTTGGAGCCCTCTCCAGACTGGGCAGAGCTTGTGGCTGAACCATCCGAGCCCAGCCCAGCCAGCCCTGGGCTCCCTGTGGGGGGTTCTCGCTGGAATTATGGGGTGCAAGTCCAGCCTGGTGTTATTTTGGTTCAGCTGCCTCCCTCTCCTGCCTTCTGCCCGTGCTGGAGCTCCTTCCCACCCAGAGTGGATTGTGCTGCTCCCACCACCAGCGAGCAGCCACAACCACAGAGTAACTTTGTCATTTTTGGCTCCAGGATGGGATTTAGTAGAGAAAACAAAACTTGTAAGTTCAACCCAAATATGCAGAAAATAAATACACAGAGGGGGAAATTCATTCCCTCCTCCCACCCTGGCAAATATCCTCTGGAAAGGGCTGGGTGTGCAGGGAGTGGAGGGGGAAGGGCTGTGGGGAAGTGACCGAATTTAGCCATGTCCCCAGAGTGTTTGCCCAGCCATCTGAGGGACCTGCTTACCTCAGGGCAGCCTCAGAGGTTGATTGGAATTTTTTAGGGGTTTGGGTTGGGTTTTTTTTCCTATTTTTGTGCAGTGCCCTGTGTTCACTGAGTTAGGAGTTTACAGCCCTGTTGAGGGTACCAAGAAGTGATGTCTGGCTTCAGAGAAGGTTCTGGAAGTGTTCAGAGGTGTGCGTGGATGCTGCAGGGATGCAGGAGGACCCATCCAAGGAAGGACGAGTGGCATTTGCTGACCATGATCTCTGGAAGGGCAAAGCTGGGAGGGTTTGGCATCATCCTCTTTTCCAGGCCATGGCCAGGCAGCATCTGTCACTGAAGCAGCAGGAGAGGGATGGGAATGAGGTTCTCTGGGCAGGAGCAGGGCAGGGACAGCCCACGATGCCCACAGTGCTTGTTCCAGCTCCTGGCAGCCCAGGAGTTTGTGGCACCTGCAGAGAAGAAGGTTCTTTCCTGGCTGGAGCAGGACCAAGCCTTGGCTCCCAGGCGGTTCCTGCCTGCTCAGCTCCATCCCGAGGAGCCACCCCGAGGTACTTCCCACACCACCACAATTCCTCCATGGGAAGTGGGGAGCTGGTCCTGGTCCCGTGTGGAGTCCATGGCTGTTTGCAGAGGGCCAACAAAACGTGAATCAAACCCCAGTGAATGTTTCTATTAAACTTCACTCGAGCTGCCTCTGGCAACCTGAAATCTGCTCACTGGAGAGGCACAGTTTGTAGCCAAAAGACAAAGAATTGCTGTGGCTGAGGCAGAGCTGGGGATGGGATCCAGGGCCCAGGCTGGGCAAGAGGAAGGCAAATATCCCATAGATGTTACACTGAAGTGTGAGAAAATCTGGGAAGTTCCCACTGGCACACTGAAAAGGTGAGCCAAGGAATCACTGAATTGCCACCAATTAATGCCACAACTCCCAGAAAGTGGAGGTTTCCAGGGATCTCAGAAGGGGGAAACTGAGCAATCAGGCGGATCCAGACCCAGCTCAGTGCTGGAAAGTTGCTGAAGGAGCGACTCAGCCATGTGCAGTCACTCGGGTAAGGATGTCCTGGATTGTCTCACATGGATGACACCAAACATTCCATTTCTCCTTCTTGTCCCACCTGGAGAAGCTGTGCTCCCTCCTGACTGAGGGGAGCATTTTTACCCTGTCCCACTTTGTTCTCATAAACCAATTATCAGCCAGGTGGAATTATGCAGAGAGGAGAAAAAGAGAATGAGAGAAAACAGGTAATTGGAAAGCTTCAGCTCCAGCAGCTGCAGGTAGTTTGCTGCCTACTCAAAAGGATTTATCTCCAGTAATCTCACCAGGGTCTGTCCTGTCTCTAGGGCTAATCAATATTTTAATTAATTATTTGGACGATGAGAGAAGCAGGAGCTAATAAAATTTCTGCCTACGGTTGTGAATGCTGTGGACAGCAGGATTGGAATCCAAATCATTCACAGCAGGCTGGAATGGAGAACACTGGGATTTAACATCAGGAACAAAACGGTGCTGGGGAAGGGGGGCTGAGGTGCAGAGTTTGCCCTGTGAGAAAGGGGATGTGGCATCAGCTCATACACAGCAGAAATTTTAAGCTCATATTGTCCCTTTAAATTAAATTGGCATTGAGCAGAATTCCCTGGCTGTCCTGTGAGGGGAAGACACGACCCTTGTACTTGGAGGTGTAAAATGTTCTCCCCGTGCTGCTGAACTGAGTAAGTTTCCCTGCTCGTTGCCCAGTGCACCTCCCCAAGCTGTGCTCTCTCGAAGGTCCCAGCAAACGGAGCAGAGTAAATCAGGAATTATCTCCTGTGCTGGGAGACAGGTTGAGTAATGATTACTCCTGAAATATGGAATTCATCTTCAGGGCTTAATGGGCTGGCAGTGGAGCTGTGCAGGAGCTCGCTGCTGAAGGCTCTGAAATGATTGTGGCGAGGGAAGAGCATCCTTTACCCTGCAGATGTGATAAGGGCTGAGGCTGCTCCCCAGCTCATTCCCTGCCTCAGCCTCATCTGGTGCTCCCTGGGTGCTGAAGGACACAAGTGCTTTCACATGGTGATGATAAAGGCTGCCAGGACACTTTAATCCCTCTCCTCTCACTTCTCAAGGTAGAATGTCATTTGCTAAAGAGACCAGAACCTGAGCTGTTCCAAGCTGTGCACACTGGTACAACTTTCTGAGCAAACACAGGGACAAAACAACCTTCCCTGGATGAAATTGATGTTGAATTCCTCTAGCTCTTACAGCTTCTGTCACAAAAGGCTTCCCCTCCACCCTCCCCACGTCCTGGTTGTCCCAGTGCCACAACCTAATTACCCACTGGGCACTGAACATGTCCCACTTGCACTCAAGAAGCTTTGGGGACTCTGTGCTCATCTTTCTTTTCCCTCCCAGTTTCTGCTTTCTTGTGAGTGCAGGAGTGCTCTGGAGCACAGGCAGGGCACAAATAGATATTCCAAAACCTGTGTTCTGGGAGATGGGAAATGTCTGTGTGTGGGAGCACCTCTGTGTGCACGGGGGTGGCAGGCTGAGAGATGGAGACACTGTCGATGGCAATCAAACTGTGAACAGTTCTTCCCCGGCTGTCCCAGGGTGTTCCCCTGCTCCCTGAGGAGCTGCTGGGGCTCTGCCCTGTGCTCCTGACCCCAGCACTCCAGCAGAGCTGTCCCTGCTGGGGACAGGAGCGAGCGCTGCAGGTGCTGAGGCTGTCACGGCAGGGATGGATGGGGCGAGCACCACTGAGCTCCTGCAGGGCTGTAAATCCAGCCAAGGAGAAATGGGAACCTTCAGGGGGACGCCAGGCAAGGCAGAGGGGAGTGGGACATGGCACCAGTGGCACAGAGACAGGTGGGGGAGCAGCAGAGGAGCAGGGCATGGAGGGGAGTTCACACCCAAGGAGAGCTCTGTGACAGGAGAATATCCTGACCCCTCTGCTGGCATCTCCCTCTCCTGATTCTTCCTTCTACAGAGGCACAAAATGCAAATAAAAGTGTTCTGGGCCCAGCCCAGAAGGGGCAGGTTTGTAAGGGATGCTGTAAATGTGTGCATGTCTCCTGTGAAGGGGAAAATCACCTTTTTCCTCACAAAACACAGCCAGAAGTTCAGTGGTGTCCCTTTCCCCCTCCTTCCCCAGGTTTCACCTGGGGCAGCCCTCGCCCTGGGTTCAGGGAATGACCAAAGTGGCTGCTCAGAACCTCCTTGGAGCTGTGGTTTAGTGCAGACAGAGCCTGGGGCTTCAATGCTGAGATTAATAAATTATAATTCCTCTTCCACGTTTCTCTTCCACAAAGGGAAGAAGCGAGGTGTATGATTTCTGAGGGGGAAAATAAAAATAAAACAGAAGAAATGAGATGCTCCTGTTGTGCCCTGTGTGCCTGCTAGGGAAGGCTTCTCTGGGAATCACCTCCTCCCCAGCCACACAAAAACATCTCAGCTGCTGAGCTCAATCTCGATTTGGGGCTGCTGCAGGCAGGGATGCTGCTCCTGGGGGCNATCTCCAGTAATCTCACCAGGGTCTGTCCTGTCTCTAGGGCTAATCAATATTTTAATTAATTATTTGGACGATGAGAGAAGCAGGAGCTAATAAAATTTCTGCCTACGGTTGTGAATGCTGTGGACAGCAGGATTGGAATCCAAATCATTCACAGCAGGCTGGAATGGAGAACACTGGGATTTAACATCAGGAACAAAACGGTGCTGGGGAAGGGGGGCTGAGGTGCAGAGTTTGCCCTGTGGAAAAGGGGATGTGGCATCAGCTCATACACAGCAGAAATTTTAAGCTCATATTGTCCCTTTAAATTAAATTGGCATTCAGCAGAATTCCCTGGCTGTCCTGTGAGGGGAAGACACGACCCTTGTACTTGGAGGTGTAAAATGTTCTCCCCGTGCTGCTGAACTGAGTAAGTTTCCCTGCTCGTTGCCCAGTGCACCTCCCCAAGCTGTGCTCTCTCGAAGGTCCCAGCAAACGGAGCAGAGTAAATCAGGAATTATCTCCTGTGCTGGGAGACAGGCTGAGTAATGATTACTCCTGAAATATGGAATTCATCTTCAGGGCTTAATGGGCTGGCAGTGGAGCTGTGCAGGAGCTCGCTGCTGAAGGCTCTGAAATGATTGTGGCGAGGGAAGAGCATCCTTTACCCTGCAGATGTGATAAGGGCTGAGGCTGCTCCCCAGCACATTCCCTGCCTCAGCCTCATCTGGTGCTCCCTGGGTGCTGAAGGACACAAGTGCTTTCACATGGTGATGATAAAGGCTGCCAGGACACTTTAATCCCTCTCCTCTCACTTCTCAAGGTAGAATGTCATTTGCTAAAGAGACCAGAACCTGAGCTGTTCCAAGCTGTGCACACTGGCACAACTTTCTGAGCAAACACAGGGACAAAACAACCTTCCCTGGATGAAATTGATGTTGAATTCCTCTAGCTCTTACAGCTTCTGTCACAAAAGGCTTCCCCTCCACCCTCCCCATGTCCTGGTTGTCCCAGTGCCATAACCTAATTACCCACTGGGCACTGAACATGTCCCACTTGCACTCAAGAAGCTTTGGGGACTCTGTGCTCATCTTTCTTTTCCCTCCCAGTTTCTGCTTTCTTGTGAGTGCAGGAGTGCTCTGGAGCACAGGCAGGGCACAAATAGATATTCCAAAACCTGTGTTCTGGGAGATGGGAAATGTCTGTGTGTGGGAGCACCTCTGTGTGCACGGGGGTGGCAGGCTGAGAGATGGAGACACTGTCGATGGCAATCAAACTGTGAACAGTTCTTCCCCGGCTGTCCCAGGGTGTTCCCCTGCTCCCTGAGGAGCTGCTGGGGCTCTGCCCTGTGCTCCTGACCCCAGCACTCCAGCAGAGCTGTCCCTGCTGGGGACAGGAGCGAGCGCTGCAGGTGCTGAGGCTGTCACGGCAGGGATGGATGGGGCGAGCACCACTGAGCTCCTGCAGGGCTGTAAATCCAGCCAAGGAGAAATGGGAACCTTCAGGGGGACGCCAGGCAAGGCAGAGGGGAGTGGGACATGGCACCAGTGGCACAGAGACAGGTGGGGGAGCAGCAGAGGAGCAGGGCATGGAGGGGAGTTCACACCCAAGGAGAGCTCTGTGACAGGAGAATATCCTGACCCCTCTGCTGGCATCTCCCTCTCCTGATTCTTCCTTCTACAGAGGCACAAAATGCAAATAAAAGTGTTCTGGGCCCAGCCCAGAAGGGGCAGGTTTGTAAGGGATGCTGTAAATGTGTGCATGTCTCCTGTGAAGGGGAAAATCACCTTTTTCCTCACAAAACACAGCCAGAAGTTCAGTGGTGTCCCTTTCCCCCTCCTTCCCCAGGTTTCACCTGGGGCAGCCCTCGCCCTGGGTTCAGGGAACGACCAAAGTGCTGTGGCTGCTCAGAACCTCCTTGGAGCTGTGGTTTAGTGCAGACAGAGCCTGGGGCTCCAATGCTGAGATTAATAAATTATAATTCCTCTTCCAGTTTCTCTTCCACAAAGGGAAGAAGCGAGGTGTATGATTTCTGAGGGGGAAAATAAAAATAAAACAGAAGAAATGAGATGCTTCTGTTGTGCCCTGTGTGCCTGCCAGGGAAGGCTTCTCTGGGAATCACCTCCTCCCCAGCCACACAAAAACATCTCAGCTGCTGAGCTCAATCTCGATTTGGGGCTGCTGCAGGCAGGGATGCTGCTCCTGGGGGCTCCTGGGATCCACTTCCCTGCAACTCATCCCCCTCAGACTTCTCCAGACACAGCAGTAATAAGTGAACTCAGAGTCCTGAAGCCAGGAATAAATCATGACATGGGTGACACTTGTAATTGAGAGTTTCTTAATTGCTGTGTTTGATTAAAGAGAGCTGCCGGCTTTGTGCATAAAAGGCAGAGACTCCAGAAACCCAGGGAAGGAAGAAAGGAGGATAAGAAGATGATGGGAACAGAAAAATGAGAGATCAAGGAGAAGAAAGACTCGGGAGAAATCTTGTTGGAGTACCAGAGATAAGGGAGACAAAAATAGAATGAGTGGTTTCACTTGTGACTACATCCATGTTTATTTGTGCCCTTTCGGGGCACAAATACAGGGATTTGTGCTCTCCTGGTGTGAAATGCAGCAGCTATTTAGCACCACAAAGCGCCAAAGATAAAGGCAGCATATCAAAAAGAACTAAAACCGACTGTGAAATTGCCTTTTTTTTTTGTTGAAATAACGCTCCAGGGAAATAGGAAAACCTTTCATTAGAACTTTGGTGGCTGTGCTGCCAGGAGGGCTCTATAAAGAGCCTCGACCTGCTCCCTGTGGGTGCCAGGGGTGCCTCCTGCCCCTGCAGCTCCTGCCAAGGTCAGGGACACATCCCTGGGCACCTCGGGGATGGGGCTGGCTCTCCCCCCAAGCTGCCTTCCAGGGATATTCCTGACTTCTGCAAGGGCTTCGGGGAGAAATCCAAAACTTTCATCCCAGGGAGACAACAAGCACAGAGAAAAGAACAAGAGGAATGGGGGAAGAGTCCCTTTTTGGAGGGGAAATTCCTTCCTGGGATGTTATTCCCTCCCACGAGGTTTTCTGCCAGCCCAGATGGACACAGCAAGGGGAGCAGAGTGGCTGAAGAGCCCAGAGAGGGTCCAGCTTTGGGGAGAGTGTGGTCAGCACAGGATATGTGCACTCTTCTCAGACTTTATTTTCCTCTTGTCCACCATTTCCTTCATTTCCAGAGGAATGACACAGAGCAGGAGCCTGGCTCTGTCCTGGTTGGATGGGTGTGGGTAGAACAGAGAGGATGCTTAAAGGCTGGTTTAGGTAAATCCTCCTTCCTGTGCAGAATTTTTTCCAACTCAGATGACTTTTTTGTCTTTGTATGAACTCCTTAGCACCGACCTCACTGCTCCCAGGTGGACGTTGGAGGCTTGGTGACACTGCAAGAATAAAAATACTCCATTTCCTCCCTCTTGCATTTCTGTCCTGGCTCCAGGCAGCCCTGAGCAAGTCTGCTCTGAATGAAAATGATACCTGCTGGGTCACTGGGAAGGGAGAAGAAGGAGCAATGCTGGTGCAGCTGAGGTTGGCAGGGAGGGGCTGTTTGGGCCCTGGGCAGGTCAGCTCTTGCACTGGGGATTTCCACCAGTAAATGCACAAACAGTTTCAGCTGGAGCCAAAATCTGACCCCCGAGAGGCTGCCTTGCACTGCCTGCTGCTGGGGCTTTCAGTAGATTGTCACTGCACCACAAAAGCTTCACCTGGAAATTCTGGAAACTTTGATCCTGAGAAATCTTTGCCTTGAGCAAAAACAGCCCAGAGAATGTAGAATTTGGGGCACTCTGTAAATAGCTTTTTTTCTTCCCTTTAAGAAGCCTTCAAATACATGGTATGGTTTACATGCCAAACAGCTCCCCAGTAATCTGCAGCACAGGCTCATCAAACTTCCAGACTCATTAATTTAGAGAATCATCACCAGAAAAACTGGGGTCTGGTGATTTCTAGCGATTTCCTTTGTGAACAGAGAGTCAAACCAAGCTGCTTCATCCCTACAGCTCCCAGTTGTTTCCCGCTGATGGTTTTTTCCCCGGATCACTTGTGTCTGTCTCTCTTTAAGCTTTGACAAATGTGAGGGCTTCTGGCACAGACAAATGGTGCATCACGCTTTTGGAAAGCTCGAGAGCATCTTCATTTTCTTCCTCTTGTCACACGTCCTCAGCCTTCCCTGCTGTGGCAGCAGCGTCCCCAGGAGCTCCTGGGCTGCCCCACAGCTCCCCGAGCGAGGATGGGTTTGGAGATCCACTGCTCCTTCTGGGAAACAGCTCCAGGAGCAAACAGCTCCAGCACCCTCCTGGCCTTTCAGTGCCTCAGGGGCTCAAGAAAGAGGGGGACAGACATTTCAGTGGGTCCTGCAGCGGGAGGACAAGGGGGGAGGGCTGTAAACCAAAAGAGGGAAGATTCAGACCCAACCTAAGGGGTTTTTACACTGAGGGTGGGCAGGCCCTGGCACAGGCTGCCCAGAGAGGTGGCATCCAGCTTCATTTGCCCTCTGCAGGCGTGCCCAGGCCTCTGGGTGACCTCTGCAGGGCTGACACACAGGAGGGGACAGCAACAGTGACACCTCTGTGCCTCTTCTCCCCTTCCAGCCCGTGGCTGCACAGCCAGGTCTGGTTTCAGCATCCAAGGACAGCCCAAAGGAGCTCCTGTGGCAGCAGCGAGAACGACCTGGGGCACATGAGCTACTGGGAAACAATGGAGTCATTTAATCTGCAGGGAGGACGTGGAGAGGAGACAATAGCAGTGATCAATTATGCAAAAGGTCACTGCCAAGGGGGAGCTTCCAGGGGCAGCAGCAGGAGTCATGGCCTGAAGTTACTGCAAGGGACAGCCAGGCTGGGACAGCATTTACAGCATTACAGGGCTGGGCAGGCAGGCAGGCAGGGAGGGTTTCAGTCAGGCATCAGCCAGGAGAGGTTTCACTGCCCCAGCCTGTCCTGAGCCAGCAGCTCAGGCCCCTGACAGGATCCCCATCAAAGGCATTGGCACAGGTGGTTTTAATGTAAACTCAGAAAAATGCAGCTGAACAGAGCTCAGTGACAAAGGTCACTCTGTCACTGCCCACAGGGGTGGAACACACACAGGAAAATCGAGTTAAATCGATTTTGAAGGATTTTCATAGAGGCTGAAGGCACAGAAGGGTAGGACAGACCCTCCTGCTGAGAGCCCCTCACTACCCCAACTCCTGACGGAGCTGAGCTGTGGCCAGCTCCAGTCTTGGTCTCAGGCTTGGACAGGGATTTCTGTCTAAATGAATTAACTACGGGCAGTAAATTGGTGTTAATTCAGAGCCTCAGTAAGGATCTGTTAAGCACAGAGGGTCTCTCCCCACAGGCAAGGATGGATCTTTAGTCCTGGGTAAGGAATCTCGAGCCCTGAGAGGTGTCCCTGCTGCAGGGAGGTCCCACCAGGCAGGGAGAGCTCCAGGGAGGTTCCCCAGGCCACCACATTCATGGGATAAAGCAGTGGACAAACTGCATCCAACGGGAAAAGCCAGCATGAGGCTCCTGGTACCCACACCTGTCTCTATTCCCTGGTGAAGGAGGCCTGGAAGAGCCTGGATTTGTGTGTCACTCACACGCTCTGTGCCCCAGGATCACACACCTCCATGCCTCGGGGCTGCTCCTGCTTTGGGGATTCCTGCAGCAATTCCTGCCCTGCATGCTGCTCCAGCCTTCACATCCTCCAGAGGCAAACTGGTGCTGGTGTGAGGGGTGCAGTGCACCCATCCTGGTGTGAAACTGAGCTCTCCCCGTCCTTCCCAGTCCTGCTGCTGGCTCAGCTGGCCTCAGACACCCCAGACACCCCAGCTGCTGTGTTGAACACCCCACACTTTGGGGGGACCCTGCTCCGGAGGAGGAGCTCAGGGGAAAGAGCTGCCCTGGAGCCAGGAGGTTCTGTCTGCTGTAGCTGCACTCCTCGGGAAGTAATTCCGAAATGATGGATCTGCTCCTGCGTCCAGGCTCTGAAAGAACAGAGAGATGAATGGGAGAGGCTGCAGGGAAGAGTCGTGGGAATGATTCAGGGGCTGGAAAAGCACATGTGAGCATGAGAGATGAAAGCAGCCCTGGCTGTGGAGATGATGGCAGCAAAGGTTGGGAGGCTGCTGAGCTGCTCCCCATGCTTCCCAGGGAGCACAGAGGATGCCTGATAGGAAGGGATCTCAAATGGTCCTTGAGCTGGAGTTCAGGAGTTACCAGAGGGTTTGGAGAACACTGCCAGGCCCAGGGAGGGGCTGCTGGGGTGTCTTGTGCAGGGCCAGGATCGGCACTCGCTGATCCCCTGGCTCCAACCTGGAATGTCCCAGCAGCCAGCACAAACACACTGAAGGGTCTGATCAGGCAAGGTCCTGAGAGCACAATCCACTGCTCCAGAGCAAAGCAGGGCTGGCTGTCTGTGCCTCTGCCTGGCACTCGCCACCTGTGCTGGCACCAGGACAAGTCTCTGGGGTCCTCAGGGGTCCCTGGGGCTCGGGGATGCAGCAATGCTGAGCACAGAGAAACCCAAGGCACTGAGGGGAAAAGGAAGGAGAAACTGAGATTCTGCCCTTCTAATAATGTCTCTGCTTTAGTACAGCCTATAATCCTTCACTGCATTTAAATTAGAGGAGTGAATCTGAAGTGTGCACGCTGATAGCTCCAGGCTGGCAAAGGGCAATTCCCTTTGCTTGCCCTGAGCTTTCCCGAGGGCTTTTGCTGAAATTCCCCATCTCAGCAATGCCACCTCTTCTTTTTGGGTGTTTATACCCTTCAAGCCACTCTGCACAGGCTTCAGATTCTCCTTTGCCATCATTCACTCAAGCTTTTCATATTTAACTCCTTTAATCTTCTCCAGTAAATCACTGCCTCCCAAGCCTTCATCATCTTCAATGCAGTTCCAGAATCCCTTCAGGATGCTGACACCCGTCAGGTACTGAGTTAATTAATGGATGGCAGATCCCTGCTGCACTCCTGGAACACAGCCTGGGAAGTGCAGGGGAGAGGGAAGGTCAGGCCTGGGTGGGGCAGAGCAGAAGCTGAGGGGCAAGAGGAAGAGAAGGAGCTCCTGTTCCTCCGGGAAGGTGTGATCCAAGGGACTCGCCCTGCACACACCTGGACGTGGCTCTGGACCTGTAACTCACCCTCACGCCTGCCACGCTGAGGGAGCACACAGAGCTCTGTGGCAGCAGCTAAAACACCACTCAGCCTGGAAGCCCGACCACATTTCCCTCTCAATAATGCATCCGAGGAGGGATTCTCCTTCTCCCAAGGCACACCCACCTCTTCCTCCTGCAGAAGGGGAGGAGGGAACCCAAAGCAGGGCTGTGCACTGTGGCTGAGGAATGAGCGGGTGTCACCTCTCTTTGCAGGGCCAGGAAAGGGGTGAGGACACGAACGGACACTGCTGAGAGGAAGATTTATTAACCTCTTGTTCCCTTTTTTTTTTAGCACTCTCAAAGTCACCAATGCGCTTTTGCACCACTTTCAGAAAAGAAAAGAGTTGCAGGTGCTGATAGCATCTGACTCCTCTGATTTACTGAAGAACTGCTGGGGAAAGGAAGCAGAGATAAAGGAAGCCAATTCATGCTTCTGTCCCATGAGGAGAGGCCCTGTGGAGACACCACCAGACACAGAACATTCCCACAGAACGTTTCCCAGAGCAGCTGTGGCTGCCCCATCCCTGGAGGCATTCCAGGACAGGCTGGATGTGGCTGGGAGCAGCCTGGGGCAGTGGGAGGTGTCCCTGCCCATGGCCGGGGTGGCACTGGGTGGGCTCTAACATCACTTCCAACCCACACCCTCCTAGCAGGTTCCTTGAGGAAAATTACCATGCTTTGGTGGAGAGCAGCAGGCTGCTGCTGGTGGTTCCATGACTAACAAAATCACATGGAATTGCAGAAACCTGTCAGTGTCTCCACGAGTCCCTGCAGGATTCCTGCTGCCATCCCTGTTTGCCCTCGGAGGAGCAGGGGAGGAGGGACAGGGTGCAGGGTGATGGGGTGAGCGAGGCTGGCAGCTCTGCGGGCATGAGCCCCTCTGCTTTGTGCACCCGAGCTGGCACAGACAATAAACCTGAGGAACAGGGTATGAAGCAGTCATGCTGCTTTCTGGTAAAAGGAAGGGGGAAGAAATTGTCCTCAATTAACAGCAGCCAAGAGAAAACTCCATGGAGAGGTCAAGGATGGGGCTTTGCAGCGAGTGAAGGCATCCACAGAGGCTGAGGAGGTGTGAGCAAAGATGCAAGGCCAAGAACAGCCAAAAAACCACTTAGAGCACGCTGGAGAGGGCTGTGGGAGAGCTTTGGGGATTACTGTTCCTCCTGAACACCGTGCAAGGACCTTGCCTCCAATATTTAAGCAGAAAGCAAAGGATATTTAGGAGGACCTCTTGTGCTTGGCTCTGCTTGCTCACCCCTTTTTGCAGCTCACTCTCAGGGCACCAAGTCCCGTGAAATAAAAGGCTCCTGGCTAAGAGAAATCCAGCCTCAGCCACCTGATTTTCAGCAGGAAAACAACCCTAAGTGGGTATGACACCCTCAGATGTTGGCTGGGTCAGCAGCGGTGGGATCAGGGCCAGGAGGGCTCTGCTGCCAGCAGCCCCTGCCCAAACCGTGTGTCCTCACTGAGCAGAGATGGGCTTTGCAGGGCAAGGCTGGCACGTCAGCAGCGTGCCTGCTCTCCCATCCATCTTCCCTGGCCTCAGGAAACAAACACCAGAGCAAACATTGCCTCCCTGTCAGACGGGGCTGCCGCGCTGCTGTTTGCTTGTGCTGTTTGAGGAGCTGTGTCCCACCATCAGGGAGAGTCTGACACGGGACTAGACAGGCCTGGGGACACGGGAGAGTGTCCTGGGAGGGGACAGAGGGAGGGAAGAGAGGAAGGGATAATTACCCACCCTGCAGAGGGCAAGCACTGCGGGGTGGGCACAAGGCAGCTGCTCCCACTCCCCATACACCTCCAGAGGCACAGCCTGCCCTGAGCTCCTCGGGAACCTCTGCTCTGTGGGGAATGAGGAGGCAGGAGACCTTGGTGAGGTCAAAGCCCGAGGAGATCTCATTTAGCTGTTTCTTCTCCCCTCTTTCCCTCAGTTTCTCTGCACTGTAAGAGCCTCATGGCAGCTGGTGGCTTCTTCTTTTTCTCCAGATTGAGCATTGTGGAAAAATCCGAAGGGAAAGCCTGTTCCCAGCTTTGGGGATGGAAGCTGCCAGCGTGAAGGAGGAGTCAGCAGGAGTCCCTGCGGGAGTGGGTGGGCAGCCAGGGTGGGCAGCCAGCCCTGCCCGTGCTCACTGCTCCAGGGCTGCACAGCACCTCAGCCCCACAGGAGACCTGCACTTGCTGCCTCAGCACCACAGCCTTAACACCTGGCTCCCAGAACCCCTCCTGACCTCTTGATTTCACAAGGGATCACCACTTTCCACAAGAAGTGCTTTCTTTTGCTGGTGTTTCCCGACTCTCACCCTGATTTCTCCTTTCTCTGTGTGGAGAGCTCTCTCGGTGGTAGGATCTGACACAGAAATGCTCCTGCCCTTGCAGGATCTGAGTGTCCAGGGGGAACTCTTGAGGGCTAACAACTGCGCTGTCCTTGAGCCCATGTTTGGACACCACACAGCCCAGAAGTGTGACCCAGCCAGACACACACACTCCTTCCCCCTCTCCCGACAGTGTTTGACCAGGACAAACCCTGCCTGGCTCCTGTCACCGAGGCGAGCAGCAGGTCCCCAGCGCTCTGCTGTTTGTGTTTGGCCAACACTTGCACGCGGCTGTGTGACATCTCAGCTCTGTAACCCCTGAGCTGCTGCAGCCAGAGCTGCCTCGTGGTGCTCCAGGGGCAGGCTCGGCTCCCGCCCGAGGCAGAGCCATGGATTTGTAGGGATGCCTGTTCTCCCCAGGGAGAGGACAAAAGGCAAGATGAAGACAGAGATGGGAATTGCTCCTGTGCCGGCATCTCGGGTGGTGATGTCTGAGTAAATCTCTTCCCTCCTACCCACAGGGTTTGAGGAGAGAGCAGCCACCCAAACCTCCCCCGTGCTCCCCCGTTGTGGGGAAGCCTCTCTGCTCGTGGAGTGTCTGCTGGGAGGGGGCTGCATCCTCCAGAGCCCCTCAGCCGGCACCAGGCGCTGCTGTTGGGACAGGGGGAGGTTTGCCAGCCCTCAGCCCACCCCTCAGCGTGTGTTCAGTAACCCGAGCCTCTCCCAGCCGGGTGCATCTCCTGCCCCGGGGAGGATGCCGCTGCCCCCGGAGCCCTGCAGGGCACCCCTCGGCAGTGCACATCCTCGCCCCCGTTCATTAGCACAGGGCTCCTCGGCGCCCTGCTTTGAAGAAGGTGGCTTAATCCTTATCAGCTGAGGAGAATTTCATCAAACCAGAGGCAGTGGGGAAATGGAAATGCGGAGATACATAATTCATGGCGGAGAGGACACATTTAATAGGTGTGCTCAGCTGCAGCCCGGCTCAGCACCTTGTTCTCCGTGCCGGGGATGATGTCAGGTCACTCGGGATTAGCTCTTTGTTCTGCAAAACTCCATCTGCGCCTTCTGAGTTCGGCGCAGGATGAGCTCCGTGCCCAGAGCCGCTCGCAGCCCCTGCCTGGTGTCAGAGAGAAAAGGGCTTATTTACACATAAATGGGGAAGGCAAATATCCACAACGGATCCCGAGGTGTAAGGTCTTATTGGCAATTTCCTTCCCTGCTTTGCAAAGGCCGAGATAACCCTGGGCTCGTCCCGCCCTCGCCCCGCCGGGGCAGGGATTTGGGCGCAGGGAACGGCAGGAACGCGAACCTAAGTGATCCCATCACAGGGAACAGCTTCATCCCGGGCTGGGATGTGCGCGGGGGGCGGCAGAGCCTCTGCATTCCTGAGCATCCCGCCGGGCAAAGCCTGATTCCTAGCCGGCTCCCAGTGCCCTCTCTGGGATCCCTGAACAGCCATTCAGGAATGCACCAGTTCAGTCCTGCTGCCCCAGGACATGCAGCATTGTCCCTGTCCCCGGCACACAGGGGACACAAGGGGGGTGTGCAGATGGGATCCCCACCCGGGCCAGGGGAGGATCGCGGGATGAGCCCAAGGAAAAGGAGCTCCCAGGGAACTGATCGCTCCCGATCCCAGCACAGGAAACCCAGCACTGCTCCTTTGGGGCATCCATCCCGCCTTAGGGAAGGCAAACGCTTTTTATTTTTTTTCCAATGGGAAATATGGGAAGGATGGAAAAACCCAGTCTGGCATCCTCCTTCAACTCCCACTCGAAATACCAAAATAGCCTTCCAGGTTCTTCCCAGCCCGTCCGAGGGAGGGGGTTTTCTGCTTCCCCTGCTCACACCCGAGCCAAAGGCAGATCGATGACAAATCCCTGCGGTGGGGAGGACCCAGCACTGCTCCCTGCAGACAGGTCCTTCGCACGGGAAAACAGAGGATTTATTTTCCTCTTTTCCTTTTTCTTTTTCATTACTTTTTTCCTGTTTCTATTTCTTTTTCCTTTTTTCTTTAGCCTTTTCTTTTTCTTCATTTTTTCCTCTTTTATCTTTTTCTTTATACTTTTCTTTTTCTTCTTTTTCTTCATCCTTTCCTATTTCCTTTTCTTCATATTTTTCTTTCTCTTTATTTTCTTTTTTTTCTTTTCCTTCTTTTTTCTTTATCCTTTTCATTCTCTTCACTTTTTTTTCTTCCTTTCCTTTTTCTTTGATTTTTCTTTTTCTCTTTCTTTTGCCCTTTCTACTTTTCAACTTTCTTTTTCTCTTCCTTTTGCCCTTTCTACTTTTCAACTTTCTTTTTCTCTTCCTTCCCCTGTGTATCTCAAAACGATGTGTAATTCCTCGGGCAGGACTCGGAGCATCCCCCGGGCGGGTCCCGCTCTTGCTGAGGGCTCGAGAGCCCTCTGCTGTCCACCCATCCCTCTGCTGTCCACCCATCCCTCCCCTGGACACGGCTCTGCTCTGAGGGACACCTCCCAGCACAGCAGGCTCCAAGCCCTGCCCGATCTGTCCCTGCCTGGGTCACTCTCAGCCACCCCGAGGAGTCTCTCTGGGCCACCAGAATCACCCAGGGCTCGGCAGTCTCTGGGCCACCAGAACCACCCTGGGCTCGGCAGTCTCTGGGCCACCAGAACCAGCCTGGGCTCGGCAGACTTTCTCCTCTGGACGTGGGCACAGCTCCCTCTGCGAGGGAAGAGTCCTTCCCTCACCTTGCTCCATCCCCCAGCCCTTCCTCGGCTCACATTCCGCCTCCAGTGTCGACACTCAACTCAGGACTCTCCCTTTTTCCCTGTGAGAGACAACCTTAGAAATGATAAATGAATAATTGATGCAGTGTTTATCTACGGCATAATAAATGTGTAAAAACTGCTGCTGTTATGTGAAGGTGCTAAATGGGATCATGTGCCCAGCACACAGGTGGCAGTACCACTGCAGTGATCACACAGATGGGTTTAGCTCAGTTCTATACACACAGATCCCCACAGAGCATTCCTGCTGGGGCCCCACCAGTGCTACCACAAGGCCTCAGCCACAGAGGCCATGGCTAGCTGGAGTGCAGGGAAAATTGGGCTGGATTCAATAATTCATACCTGTATAAAATGGCCTGAATGGGGAAAGGGAGGATTAAGCACAAAGCGGTCCCCAGAGCCAAGATTACTCGCTCATGCTTACCTCAGACAGAGCCAGGCTTTTCCTGCTTGCTTTATTAGTTGTCCATAAAAGCCTCATTAGCCCATTCCACTGCTCATCCATTACTTATGTGTGACATCCTATTTGGATTAGCTCCCTTTTCTCTTTTGGGTGTGGGGGGTTTCTGTCCCTGCTTGGGGTGAGGTTTGTCCCGAGAGACACAGGACAGGACAGAAAGCCCCCAGCCCCTGTCCAGGGCCCTCCCAGCAGCAGCCCGAGGATGGCAGGGCAGGAAGGCTTCAGGGACAAACCTCTGAGACTCCCTGGCACAGCCTTTCCCCAACACCAGCTCCAGGCAGGCTGCAGCAAGTGCATTCCCACAAAGATGCTCTAGGAAAAGGAAATATTCACTTTCTGGTGTGAATAGCAGGGCTTCCTGTTCTTTCCAGCCAGATATGAAGCAATCTTTCATTTTTATTAGATATTTGTTGAAGTGGGAGCAAGCCAGAGCCCGTGGCTGGGGTGAGTCACCCAGACCAATGGTCAGCCTGTAGGTAGAGTGTTTCCAGAGCAAAATCCTCCTCAGCTCATCCCTCACGGTGTGGAGAAGAGCCTGTTCTCCATCCCAGCACCCCTGGCTCCTGGGGCAGTGATGGGCAGGAAGGGGATCTCCCACGGGAGCAGGGACAGCTCTGATCCCCAGGATCCACCCAGCCAGGTGGTGTTCCTGCTGGAATTCCCAGAGGGAATATGGAGCTGTGTGGAGGGAAGGAGAGGCAGGGCTTTCTGCAAGTGCCCTGGCTGCTCGTGCAGCTGGGATCCTGCTTTTGGGGGAATCCATCTCAGCAATGCAGTGGTACTGGGGTTCCTAAAGCTGGGCCCTGGATGTGGGCTCAGGCTGGAGCAGACATCTCCCCTCCAGCAACAGCTCTAAATATCCACCAGCCTCTGAACTTCACACTTGCTCAGAAATCCAGCTCTGCTTGCAGTTTTCCTGACAAACCAATCTTTTCCCAAGGATTCCCACCCTGCCCACTCAGCCTGGGCTGCAGAATCCTCACAGGATCATGGAATGATTGAGGGTGGAAGGCTCCTGTGTTGTGCCGCCAGATCTGAGCCTCCAGAGGCAGCCAAACCACCCCAAAGGGAGGGAATTTCGTTCCTCCTGCCCTTGCCCTGGCATGGATCCCATCCTGAGTGTTAGCCAGGGACATGCCACTGATCCCAGTGACAGTCACTTCTCCAGCCTCGCACCAAATCCTGGCTCTTGCAGGTGCTGCCTGGGGCATGGTGTGCAATTTGCCCTCCCAAATGCTGCTGGAGGTCAGTTCCCACCCTTCCTCCTCCTCCTCCTCCTCCTCCTCCTTGCCGTGCTCTCCATCACCCTCCCTCTGGGGAGAGCACCCACCCCGTTTGCACCCCAGCCACCTCAGGATCTGCCTTTCCCCTTTCCCACCCCCACAGTGCATTTCATGTTGGTGATAAGTCTCGGAATCGGAGTAGTGAGGGATATTCCTCCTCCCCTGGGAGGTCCTGAGGACTTTTCCTCAAGGAAAATGAAGCATTTTGAGATATTTGGGGCTGGCCCCCAGGGCAGAGGCAGGTGCCCAGTGCTGGAGCCAGGCTGTGGAGAGCAGCTCCTGCCATGCTCCTGTTCTGCCTCCTCCGAGCCCAATTAGCATTCCAAATGGAATGGAGCTGCAGGCAGGACTCCTGTTTGCCTGCTGTAATGGATCACCATGCCGAGGTGGCTGGACTCTGGATGTGGAAATGGAGGGCTCTGGTAATGTGACAAGAATTAATGAAACATAACCAGACTTTCATATAATTAAAACCAGTAATTGCTGGAAAGATGGCTCATGCAAAGCGATGGGCTGGGGGTGGGCAGGGTTGATTAAAACTGGTGACTGGCTACAAATGATTAGATTAAAATCAATTAACTGTAGAATTGCTGTCTGGCATATGGAAGGATAATTCAGTTACGTAACCGAGAGCGGGATTTGCACTTTGCAAATGTTGTTTCAGTAGAGCAGAGCAAGCTGAGGCACCCTGGTTGTTTAACAGGACACACCTGTGACTGCTGGTGCCCAGGGTGGGATGCGGTAAGGGAGGCAGGCAGAGCCCACGGCCAGGGCTGCTCTCTCTGGGTGGAGAGATGGGCACAGTCCCCTGCTCTGCCCTGGTTATTTGTAAACAAGAGCTCTTTTCATTACTCTTTTAAAGACTGGTTGGATTAAGGAAGCATTAGTGGAATTCAACGCTCGGCGTGCTCCCTCCTCCCGAGAGCCTGCTGCTGGCGGTGCCCATTAGCGCTAATGCAGCCGCATTAGCACTTGGAAAGGATTCCTGTGTCACAGCATCCCTGGTGGCTCCAGTTCCTCTTCCGTCCTTCCCTAAGCCCCGGCAAAAGCAGGGTGGTGAAACCCTGCGGAGGGACAGCGAGGAGCTGCGGGCGAGGCTGGCCCGGGGCTGCCCAGCTCCTGCCAGCCCTGGGGGCAACCCTGAAACACCTCCTGCTCTGGGGCTGGCCCGGGGCTGCCCAGCTCCTGCCAGCCCTGGGGGCAACCCTGCAACACCCTGCTCTGGGGCTGGGGTCTGGTGTTCCAACAAACCCTACAGCTCCTGACACAGCCCTGGGGGCAACCCTGAAACACCTTCCGCTCTGGGACTGGGGTCTGGTGTTCCAACAAACCCTACAGCCCTGGGGGCAACCCTGCAGCACCTCCTGCTCTGGGGCTGGCCCGGGGCTACCCAGCTCCTGCTCTGGGGCTGGGCACTGGTGTTCCAACAAACCCTACAGCTCCTGCCAGCCCTGGGGGCAACCCTGCAACACCCTGCTCTGGGGCTGGGGTCTGGTGTTCCAACAAACCCTACAGCTCCTGACACAGCCCTGGGGGCAACCCTGAAACACCTTCCGCTCTGGGACTGGGGTCTGGTGTTCCAACAAACCCTACAGCCCTGGGGGCAACCCTGCAGCACCTCCTGCTCTGGGGCTGGCCCGGGGCTACCCAGCTCCTGCTCTGGGGCTGGGCACTGGTGTTCCAACAAACCCTACAGCTCCTGCCAGCCCTGGGGGCAACCCTGCAACACCCCCTGCTCCGGGGTTTGGGGTCTGGTGCTGCCAATGAACCCTACAGCATCTGTGCCTCTGATCCTGTCCCACCTCTAAGGCTCCTCCTGGCACTGAGGATGAGCACTCAGCACTGGAGAAAAGCGCTGGAGGTACCAGGGCAGGGCTGGCAGGTCAGAGGCATTATGTTTTAATAGGCTTCAGGGTGCTACTGAGATCCTGGATTGGCTCATCTCAGGTGCAGCTGCACTGAAGATTCACCCTCTCCTTACACCCCTCAGTTTCCAGCAGATGTTGTGTCAGGTGCTGCCCTGAGCTCCTGTGTGGCTGGAGCAGAGGCACTGTCCCTCGGGACACACAGGGGCAAAGCTCCTTCGCTTCAGGAACTGTCCCAGACCAGGCTGGACAGGGCTTGGAGCAACCTGGGGCAGTGGAAAGTGTCCCTGCCCCTCCAGGATGAGCTTTAAGGTCCCTCTGCCCCCAGCCATTCCATGATTCCGTTTCTGGTGAGCCACACTCCAAGCCCAGGTAGCTCCCACGGCCTTGAGCTGCAGCCCAGGAATGGCTCCCAAGCCTGGGGCTGGTGCAGAGGCTCCAGTGGTGCAATGAATTTGGCCAGCTGGCACTGGTGTGCTCCAGAGGGCAGAGCTGTTGGTTCTGCTGGCTGCAGAGAGCCTGGCATGCCCTCTGGGATGGCTCCCTGTCCTGCCAGGGGATGGCAGAGGGCTTTCCCCACTCCTTTCCCACAGAGCCTATCCTGGAATCGCTCTGGAGGTCTCCCACACCAGCACAAATACGTGTGCTTCTGTAGAAGAGGCAAAAGTAGATTTAGGTCAAAAATTACTATGTATAGAGCAGAGAAACATCTCCTGAGCCATCTGCCATGCAGCAAAGCCAAACTCCGCTTAGAGCCTGATGAGGCTTTAAAAAATATATAAAAACCTGACTGGCTTTCATTCAGGGCTTTCAAACCACTTCTGCTCTTTACAGAGCTGTTCAAACATGCCTCCAGTAAGCTGCTCCCCATCATAAATAAGCTCTTGGTTCTCGCTTTCAAGGAGAAAATTAACCCCACTCCTGCCTCTCTGCTCCAGGAATGCATGAGAAGACCTCCTTGGGAAGAGCCCTCGTGTCCAGCCCCAGCTCTGCCAGGCTCAGGGAGCACATCTTCCACTGCCTGCTGCTTCCAAAGGTCCTGGGAGGAGCCTTTGCAAACAGTGCAAAGATATTTTATTCAATTAACCTGCATTGGTAATCTCCATGGAGATCTTGCTTCTCTTCCCTCTGTCTGCTCTTGTGTTTGCTTATTCTGGATTGATGCAAAATCCCTCTCTTCCTTGCTCTCCACTTCCCATGCCTCACCCATAGCCCATCTGTGATTTCTAGATCTCAGCCAAAAGCTTTTTTCCTGCTTCTTTCCCTCCCCTCGGTGGCCAGCAATAATGCAGAGACATCTGGATGCCTTTCTGAAGAGGTGGAAGTGCCCCACAGCAGCATCCCTGTTCATGGCCATGCAGTTCCTGCACAAATCCCTCCCCATTCCGTGGAAGGTCTGCAGATCACCAGCCAGGCTTCAGGACAAAGTCCTTTCATCATGGGGAGATGAGTAATCATTTCCCTTCCTGTGTGAGATGCAGCAGATTTATTGTCCTGACTCAGCCCCCAGGTTTACGTGAAGGAGAAAGGTCAGCACAGAGTTTACAAACTCCATATTCCTGCCCTTGGAGGTTTTCTTCTCCCTGACAAAGTAGTTCAGCCAGGCTGGTTGCTTGTAGGACACCTTTAATAAAGGCAGAAGGACGCAGATATTCCACTGATAATTCACTCACCTGCAGTGGATCAAGCAGCAATCCACACCATGGAAATCATGGCTGAGGCTGGAGAGTCACTCCCTTCTCCCCAGCCCATGGGTCATACCCAGCCCCAGATGAGGACAAAAACTTCTCCGAATTCCTATGTGTCTGTAGTTTCTTCTGTTCAAAATATCTCCAAAAATCTGTCCAGAAGCCAAATGATCTTGTTCTGCTTGTGATTTAAAGAGGACTGCTCTGGTTTGGGACTTTCTAAGCTATTATTTCATGCTTAAATTAAAACTCCCAGCAGAAGTCCCAAAAGAGAAAACGAGCCTGCTCCATTTCAACTTTACAAGAACACTTTGCTCTGGGGATTTTTCAGTGACTTTTCAAAATGAAATATATCTGTGAAATGTCTCTTGTTGAATGAGCCCGTGGCCCATTCCACGTCAGCATCACAAGTTGAAGGAGCTCTGATGTCCAAGCCATTCCCTGTGTCCTGTCCCTCCATCCTTGTCCCCAGTCCCTCTCCAGCTCTCCTGGAGCCCCTTCAGGCCCTGCAAGGGCTCTGAGCTCTCCCTGGAGCCTTCTCCTCTCCAGGTGAGCACCCCCAGCTCTCCCAGAGGGGCTCCCTGGCCCTGCTGTGCTCGGAGCCCAGAGCAGGACACAGCACCCTTGTTCATGAGGTGCGAGATGAGGTTTGCAGTGCAGGTTTCTGGCAGGAAATCACTGGAATGTTGCTCACAGGCAGTGACAGAGCTCAGCCATCACAAAGAGTCCCACATGCCAGTTTGTGTCTGCATTTCAGCTGTGATTCCCCTCTTGGAGCTGACAGCAGCTCTCACCATCTGGAGAGAGGTGTGCTTCTCCCTGGCTGAGCCTTCCAGCGTGGAGCTGCTGGAGCAGCACGAGGAATTGAGACAGGCTGGGGAGCATCAGGGGTTTGCTGGTCTGTGAACAAAGAGTGTGCTGCAAAGTGACCTGAGAGCAAAGGGATGCTAAATACTGGGGTGGATCCAGGCTGGGGGATGAGCAGATTGAGAGCAGCCCTGCCAATGAGGATTTGGGGGTGTTGGTGGGTGAGAGGCTGGACCCTGTGCCCTGGGCTGATCCCCCATGGTGGGCAGCAGGGGAGGTGGATTCTGCCCCTCTGCCCCTGTGCCCAGGTGATTGCCCACCTGCAGAGCTGCCCCAGCCCTGGGGCCAACAGCAGGAGGACGTGGAGCTGCTGGAGAGAGCCCAGAGGAGGCCCCGGAGCTGCTCCAGGGTGTCACTCTGTGCCCCTAGGTGTCCCTGGGTGTCACTCTGTGTCCCTAGGTGTCCCTGGGTGTCACTCTGTGCCCCTCGGTGTCCCTGAGTGTCCCTGGGTGTCACTCTGTGCCCCTGGGTGTCACTCTGTGCCCCTGGGTGTCCCTGGGTGTCACTCTGTGCCCCTGGCTGTCCCTGTGTGCAGGGAGGGTCAGAGCAGGGCCCAGGCTCTGCTCCAGGGGCCCAGGAGTGGCACCAGAGCCACGGGCAGGGACTGATCCCGGCAGTTCCAGCTGAACATGAGGAAGAATTTCTTTCCTGTGGGGTGACCAGGCACTGAACTGGCTGCCCAGAGAGGCTGTGGAGTCTCCCTCACCGGAGATATTCCAGAACCCTCTGGACACACTGCTGTGCCCTGTGCTCTGGGACGGCCCTGCTGGAGCAGGGAGGTGGCACTGGGTGACCCACAGTAGTCCCTTCCAGCCTGACCCAGCCTGGAGTTCTGTGACTCCGTGGCTCTGTGGTTCTGTGGAACGGAAGAGCTCCTCATCCCAGCTGTGTGGGAGCCTTTATCCCACTGTGTGGGAGCCCCCATCCCACTGTCTGGGAGCCCCCATCCCACTCTCTGGGAGCCCCAATCCCACTCTCTGGGGCTTGCAGCACGGCAGGCACTGCTCCCAGAGGGGTCCCAGTTTGGTGTTATCCAGCCCCAGCCCTCCTCTCTCAGGAGGGGACAGGTGCCCTCCTGGGTGGACAACAACTCCCCAGCACGGTGACTCAGCCACTCTTACGTTCCACTCCTTATTTACACTCCCCACTGGTAATGTTATGGCACTTAATGGCTCACAAGGCCCTATTTCATCTTCTAAATATACATCCCCATTGTGCTGCCTCAAGTCCCTTCATTATATCACGAGCTGACTGCAGGCATCAGTCATGGCTGTGATAAACACAAACTGCCCTAATATCATTTCCCAGGCTGTGAAGAGCCTGATCTCAGCTGTGCTGCAGCCAGATGGAAGAGGAAGTTTGGAATAGAGACTTAAACTCTGTTAAATGTATGTGACATTTAATTATGACTGCAAGAGCTTCTCTCTCATCCAGGGTAACATGAGGCTGAATTCTGCAAATAACAGGAAAAACCCAGATGATTCAAGCTCTGCTGCTCCAGCCCCAGCCTGGGCACTCGCTGGTGCAATCTGCAGCACAAGCCTGTTCCCCGAGGATTTATTATCTCAAATGCTGCATCACACAAACACAAGAAGCTGCTCAGGTTCAGAAATAACCTGCCTGAATCCCTAATGAGTGCACAGAGTTTTGTAGCCCTGGCAGGAGCTGGTGCACAGGTTTCCAGTTTCTGGTTATTTCTGCTGTTGCAGCTCTGGGGAGCAGCCCAGGGACCTGACCCCGTCCTGAGTGAATGCTGGATGGACAATCTGGGCTGTTCCAGGGGACAGGGAGGTCCCAGGCGGATGGAGAAGCATCTTCAGCCTGGTGGAGCTCCAAGGAGGCAGTTTTGGTCACTGGTGTCTGGCCACAGACCCTCGGGAATCCAGATGCTCCTGGGGCTCCAGGATCCACCACAGCTCCAGGCTCACCCCAGAAAGGAGAGAGGAGAGAACCAGGATGTGGCTGCACTGAGGTTCATGCAGAAAAGTGAGGGGAAAACTGGGAGAAAACTCAAGGATGCTCCCCAGGAATCCATCCATGCCTGCCACCTTCCAGGCCAAGCTGAGCCCAGTTTTCCATGCTGGAGAAGCAAGGGAATGGAGAGTGGGGATAGACAATAAAAAAGGGGCTTAAAGCGAGCAGGAACAGCTCACATTGCTCCACCTCACGGTGCTTTGGCAGTAATGTGTGCTCAGGGCAAGGCTGGGTGATCAAAGGAACATGCAGCTAAAAATCCTGTTGATGGCTTCCTGATATCCTCTGTGAAATCAAGGTCTTTTCTTCTTCTTTTTCCAGCGAGCAGAAAGTACAAATATCAGTAAACAGGAGCCCATTTAACAGCAGACTTTTAGCAATGGCTAAGTCTCTATCCAACTCTTAAATTCTGATAATGATCTGCTCCCCCAAGCCCTGCTTTCCAAACTAATAAAGCCCTTTTCTCCAATAAAGCACAGCCTTTAGGCAGCTTTAAGGGTGCTGGGGACAGAAATAGGACTGATTTGTTTCATGCCTGGAGGAATATTTCTTTTCTGGCAAATGGATATCAGGAAGGCAGTGTGTGAAAATACAATTTTCCTGCATGTGGGCAGCTCTCCCTGCCCAGGCAACACCCCCACACTCCCCAGCCCAGTCCTTGCATGACAAACAGCCTGGTGCACTTTTGGAGCAGGTACAACACAGGATTCATGCAGAACTGGGCCAGGATGGATTTCTCCATAGCACAAGGCAGAGTTTGTGGAATCACAGAACGGTTTTGGTTGAAAAAGACCTCAAAGCTCATTTCATTCCCACCCCTGCCGTGGGCAGGGACACCTTCCACTACCCCAGGCTGCTCCAGCAGCTCCACCTCCTCCTGCTGCTGGCCCCAGGGCTGGAAGCATTGTCCTGGAGGAGCTTTTTCCCATCCAGACCATTAAATATGCCTGTTCCCACAAGTATCCCATGCCAGACAAGCCCCAAGTGCAGGATGAGATTTCTCTGGCTGCAGGGATTCGATTCCCCCCTGGAGGGAGAAAGCTTCCCCTTTCCCATCTGACTGGCACACCCTGGCAGATCAGAACAATACCCAAACCCAGAAATAAATGGGTTGAATAATTCAGAGGGCTCTGGAACATGGGAATGGCAGAGAGCATCGTCAGGAATAGGAAAGCACAGCTAATAAAAGCAAGAGACAGAGGGAAATTTATTAAACATTTTTCAGACAAGAACATTTTGCCATTCACAGAAAAAAACATTAAACTGGAAATGAGGGAAATTTTGTTCACAGATGGGCTTTTTGATAGGAACTATATAAAAAGCTGAAGAAATATTTGATTAAAGATTAGGAGAGAAAAGCTTTCCGAAAAATGGGAAAGGAGCAGTCCACAAGGTTAATTTCAATTTTCTGAGGGCCAGATCCATTCCTTTGGGTGCTGCCTGTGGAAACAAGCCCGGCACTGGGGATTTTGGGGAGCAATGAATTCCTCAGCCCTGACCTTGGGGCCACAGTCCCATCAGGCACAGAGATTTCAGCTCAGTCCCTCGATGCTCCTGGAGCCTTCTGACCTTTTTGGCACCTTGCCGTGGCCCAGGGGCAGAGCTCAGCCATCCCCTGGGGGCTGACTTGGTGAGGACTTGTCAACAGGAAAATCCCTCATTAAGTGCAAAGATCCTTCTCGACCTGCCAGGGGATTTTCTGGCAGACACAGCTTTGTATTGCAGGAAAGTTTCTCCATGTCTCTCTGAAATATTACCCCAATTTCTCCTCTTTTTTGTCCTTTTCTCACCCCCAAGCCTTTCTCTGAACCTTCAAGTCTCTAAATTTACTTCTAGTTCCTGCTTTAACATCAGAATGGGTCATTCCTATCAGCCTTTTCCCTCTCTGTTTGCAGACTCCACCGCTTCTGACATTTAAAAACTAAACAAGCCAGGCTAAGAGCTCCTGGTCTTTGCAAGAATGATGATTGCAAATGTGATCAAACTAATCGATCTTGCAAGCAGATCGGTGTGGACAATCCCGAGTGCCTGCTGGCAGCCTGGCAGGGGCAGGGCAGGGCAGACACGGGCTGGAAACCAGAGGAGGTGGAAATGGTAAATGCCGAATAAAATCACCAAAACCCAGGAAAATGTGTCCCTGATGAGCTTCACCTGTGCAGTGAGGGGATGGAGGAGCTCCATCCCAGCCGGGCCACGAGCTCTCAGGAGGCCCTGGTTTGTGGAGCAGGCATGAGTGGGAGCTTTAATTGGCTGCGGATTTAATATTTGGGCTGGCCTGAAGGAAAATGAGAATTTCTGTCCCAGCAGCCTCTTTTATTTTTTTATTTTCTTGACTAAGTGCCTAGCTGGCAGGGAAGAGCAGGGCTCAAAATGAACCCAACACTTTTCCACCACAGGTACATATCAATGTAATCTTCCCAGCCATAAATCCAAGTTTAATTCGACATGAGAGTACAACTCCAGGCCCCATGAATTCACCTTTGATTACACGTGAATGCAGAGGGCTCCCTGATTTACCCAGCTGGGAGGAGCTGCTCAGTGTTTCTTTTAACAGCTGATGCTTTATCTACCAATTCCCCACTGCCCTGTGTCCATTCCTGAGCAGCTGATTAGGATTTATTGAGATCTGTACTCCACCTCAGAGCAGATTCACTTCCTGTTACAGTTCTTTCCCTTTACCAAGGGAAATGCGAATATTTATCAGCCTCTGTATATAGAGACACCAGAAAAATAAGAAATTGCTATTCTAAGGCTTCTTTTCATTGTTTTGGGGTTTTTTTAACTCCACTTTTCTGCTAAAGCAAGAGGAGCAGCCCTGTCACAGCACTGTGGTGTTCTGCAAAGCAGAGGGAAGGACTGATCCCTCCCTCAGCCCATTCCCCCCACAGCCCCCAGTTTGGGGCCACAGTTCCAGTTCCCCAGTTGGGGCTGCAGCAGCAGCTCCTCCAAAGCCCAAGGGCTTCTTCACTAAGCTTTGTAAACTTTAAATTAAATATAGGAGCAAAGTAACATCAAAGTATCTCAAGTGTTAATTGCCTTTCAAGGGGACTCTCCTGTTTCTCGGCCATCCATAATCGCAGCGTGTCCTTTGATTTTTCCAGCTTGCATTTCCAGTCTCTGGCCACCTGCCTCCCCTTTCCCTTTGCCCACCTTCCTCCTTCCCCACCTTCTCCATGGGCAGCACAGCAAACCTGTTTAACTCATGCCCCCAGTGCCTGTCCCACTGCCTTGTGCAGCCAACCTCGCATGGTCCCAGGGCTTCCCAGTGCCAGAGGGCAGGGCTGGGTGGGATACTGGGAAGGAATTGTTCCCTGGGAGGGTGGGCAGGCCCTGGCACAGGGTGCCCAGAGCAGCTGTGGCTGCCCCTGGATCCCTGGCAGTGCCCAAGGCCAGGCTGGACATTGGGGCTGGGAGCAGCCTGGCACAGTGGGAGGTGTCCCTGCCCATGGCAGGAGTGGAATTAAATGATCTTCAAGGTCGCTCCTGACCCAAAGCACTCTGTGATTCCATGATTTCTCTCCCAGAAGGGCCACCCCAGTGCAGCCCTTCAGGCAGAGCACTGCCCTCCATCCCCCTTCCAGGGACACAGCCCGAGACAGATCTCTGGGCACTTCCCTGCATCCAAGCCCGCACTGCTCGCTCCTGGTGCCATTACCCAGCACTTAAGTTCCTCGTTAGGATGTGTTAACTCATTTAATTCTCTCTCAGGACGGAAAGTGCTCATGTTTAATGAACTCTCTGCAGAGCCAGAGCTGTCTGGGGAGATTTAAAGCAAACCCTCCCCAGCTGGTCAGGGTGTGATTAATGCTGCTGTGGACTCCAGAGGAGCTGAGCTGAGGGGACAAGAACTCCCTTACTCCCACAGAGGGTTACACACTCTGCCGTGGTGAACAAAGCTCATTCCTTCCCAAAATCCCGGACAGCTGGTGGAGAGGGATGGACATCCATGGTCTCTGGCTGTTTCCAGCGAAGGGTGAGGCTCAGGGTTAGGATTTCCCAGCAGAAATGGCGAGCTGGGTGCTGGGGATGAACTCAGCCAGGAACTGCACACAAGGGCTTTCACAGCACTGAAAAGGCAGACAGGCTGCTGGGTACCCCTGAGCCACAAAAGCCCTTTTCAGTGGAAAGGAGGATGCTCTGGGGTGTGCACCTGAGCCACAGGGCCATGGGATGTCCCTGGGAGGGAATTCCCACCCAGACACTCTTATTCTGCTGCCTAAACCCCTGGAGGTACAAAGACAACCCAGAGATGCCTTTCTTTGTTCCTCTTTTCACTTTGGTGGTTAAATCTTTGCGTCCCCCCCAATACCCCTGACACATCTGTCAGGAAGAAATCTGTGCAGGAGCAGTGGCTGTCCCCTCACTGGGGTCCACAGCAAGCAATCCCCTGTGCTGTGTGACTGCCACTGAGCCAGGCAGGAGCCAGGCAGGAGCCAGGCAGGAGCCAGGGGGCTCTGGAACAGCTTCACGCTTGCCATGCCTCGCAAGGAAAGCTCTGACAGCTCCGCAGCCATCAACGGAGCAAGAAATAACTTGGCAATAATCCCACGGCACAAGCAAAGATAACGAAGGTGCAGTCAGCTCCTGACAGATAATGCAGGGAAATTCATTTAACGAGTCATGGCTGCTATCAAATCTAACTTCCCAGCACCTGGGGCACACTCTGTGTCCCTCTGTGTGCACACCACACACTGAGCAGGTTCATTCCCCTCCTTTGAATGCTGAAGCCTTTTCCCAGCTCTTTCTTTGTGCACTACAAAGTCTGTACAGCAGCAGGTCACAATCCTGCTCTGCTCTCTGACATCCACAGCGTTCAGGGAATTGTGGCATTCAGCTGGAAGCACTGCAATATTGCCTGGGACACAGTTCAGTATGTACTGGTCAGGCCTTTGCTGCAGGGGATGAGGCTCTCAAAGTCCTCCTCCAAAGCCGCACAACTGCCCCTGAATTTCCAGAGGTCATCAGACTTTACCAGCAGTGGCATTTACCCAGGGCTCTGCCAGGGGAATACTGAAGTTCCAGAATGTCACAGCCGATGTTAAGGCTGTAAAAGTCCAGCTTTCCCCCAGATAGATCATATTTCTATGTCACAAGCCAGGAAGGTTGTTTAACTCTGCAGTGCCTGGTGGCAGGGTCACCTTCCCACAACAACAGCAGCAAAGCCAAGTGCAATCATCTCTGCATTTCCTCTCCCGACCCAAAGGGGTTTTCTACCCATTCTTATGCAGGAGCTGTAAATTCTTTCAATCCACTTACCTGTTCCTTCTTCCTCCTCACTGTCTCTGCCCTGGGTATCTGGGAGAGCTGGGGGTGCTCACCTGGAGAGGAGAAGGCTCCAGGGAGAGCTCAGAGCCCCTTGCAGGGCCTGAAGGGGCTCCAGGAGAGCTTGAGAGGGACTGGGGACAAGGCATGGAGGGACAGGACACAGGGAATGGCTTCCCAGTGCCAGAGGGCAGGGCTGGATGGGATATTGGGAAGGAATTGTTCCCTGGGAGGGTGGGCAGACCCTGGCACAGGGTGCCCAGAGCAGCTGTGGCTGCCCCTGGATCCCTGGCAGTGCCCAAGGCCAGGCTGGAGCAGCCTGGCACAGTGGGAGTTGTCCCTGCCATGGCAGGGGTGGGACAAGATGATTTTTAGTGTCTCTTCCAACCTAAGCCCAGGCAGTTCTACAAGCCAGCACCTCCCACCCTGTGTGGAGGGTCCTCTCTGCAGAGGGGCTGTTCCCCCATCCTGCCCAGAGAGGTGTTTTGCTCCCAGCATTTCTGCATGCCCAGAGCTCCAGGGAGAAGGCTGTGCCCAGGGGAGCCCTGAGGAGCTGTGGTTTGGGGGTGGCACATTTCCCAGCAAGCACACAGATCAATCCCTCCGGCTGCTGCTGGAGCCACCAGGCTGATGCAGCACTTTCATTCCACAGTGAACTGCTCCCTTCCTCCTCATCCCTCTCTATAATATGCAGGCCTTTTTTTTTCCCTCAGTTGCTTATTCATGCCTTAATGCCACTTGATTTTCAGTGGGCTCCCAGAGCCCTTTCTGTGCATGCTCTGCAACGCTACCAGGATTTTCTGTGCTCCCAAAACAACCTTTGCCTGCTTTTCCTGCAGACACCTCACTGTGCTGAGGTTACACAGCTTCGCCCCCTGGATCTGCCATCCAGCTGAGCGTGGCCACTGTTAAACTGAAATGGGAATAGCAGCAAAGCCTTTGGGATGTATAAACAGGCTGAGTGAGCCCCTCTTAGTCGCTGCTGGAAAGCAGGGACACCTCTCAGCAGAGCAGCTGGATCAAGGTCTTACCCAGGTCCACAATCTCCCCGAGCAACCTCTCACCACCCTCACAGTAAAGAATTTTTTCCTAGGACCCAGCCTGCATTTCCACTCTCTCAGTTGGTACCCACTGCCTGCAGCTCCTGCAGAGTGGGGAGAGTTTCTCAAGGAGAGCTGGGTCCCAGGAGATGGGGCTGGCAACGTCCTCTGTGCCTGATCCAGCTGCACCCGAGGCACCTCTGCCCCTGCCCAGCCTTTTGCATGCCTGCTCTGTACAAACCCTGCTCATCTCCCCTCTCCCAGAGGTGTGTCCTGAAGGGATCTTGCTCCTCAAGCCTCCACGTTTCCCTCCTCCTTTCCAGCAGCTGTTGCACCTGACTCCCTTTCCTGGACGGAAGGAAGAAGGGATCACAAACCCTCCCGTGGATATTGATACTGGTATTTGCTGTTCCATTTAACAGGCACTCTTTCCTCGAGCCCTTTGCTTTCCAAGGCAATTAGCTGTCGCTGTGAGGTCTGGTGTACCTCCAGCTTTCATTTCCACCCACTAAAAATCCTCCTGTGGGAGCAAGAATTGACCCTTTGCACGTGGCCAGGGATGCTGTTCCTTTTGTGTGGGGCAGAGCAGGGATGGATGAAGATGGAGCTCCTTCAGAGGCAGCTCAAAGGCCTGTCTAGACTAATGTGATCTTCCAGCTTACGCACCGAGGCTGTTTTTCCATGCCCAAAGCACAGATATTTTAACTTGCTCCTTAATTTGCTCCTTAAAGCAGTTAGCAGAATTCCAATCATCAATCAGCCCTGGCAGCCTATCCAAAAGGCACGGCCAGGAACTGTGCATTAATTGTGAATGCTTTGCTGGATTTACTGCATGGCAGCACCGAATTTTTCATCCTGAGATGAAGCATGAATGTGCTGCTTGGCACAATCAATACTTTTCTATGTTGCTAGGAAATAACCAGGGGCTGGTGCCCACGCGTGGGGTGTTACCTCCCTCCCTGGCACCCCACAGAAATGTGTCTGCTCCTTCCCTGCAGCACAGCTCCTGAGGATCAGCCTCGGGAGCAGGCTGGGCACAGGATGGGGCTCCAACGGCCAGGGCATCACTGGGACACAGAAAAGATGAGGGTAATGGGTGCAGGTGACTCCTGCGGAGGTCCCAGCCAGACACAGGAGGAGAACTTTTCACAGCTGGAATAATCTCCCCAGGGAAGCAGAGGACTCCTCAACCCTGGACACTCCTAAGATTCATCTGGACAGGTTGCTGGGCTGTCTTGTCCCAGAAAGGTTGGACCAGATGATCCCTGAGGTCTCTCCCAGGCTGCTGTTCCAGGATCTCCTGCACAACCTTTCCTTCACGGCTGGATCAGCTCCAGGGGAGCCATCCGGGGCCATCGGGGGATGTCACCTCAGGGTGTGACAGCCAGCTGCTGTCCCCAGGGGTGCCACCCCTCGCTGGCAGCTCTCTGCCCAGGGACTGTGATCCCCTCCCTGCTGCTCCCTGGAAGGATGCTCAGCCCTGCCCCGCCAGGCTCGGATTGCACTCGGAGGAGGCAGGACGTGGTGTGGCTCTGAAATCAGAGTGATTAGTCACAGCACAGTCCCTGCTGAGAGGGGAATATGGTCCCTGCCTGCCTCATTCGGAGGGGTTGAGAGCAGCTGCTGCCAAAACCTTCCAGGCTTTTCTCAGCTTAGCTGAGCTAAGGTCCCCAATGGCTGCAGAGGCTGGAAAGGTTTGAGGGGTGCCAGGGGCTGCAGGGCAGTTTGCCCAGCCAGGGTAAGCCTGTGTGCCAGGACAGGGTGCCAGCTTCCTGCAGGACACGGGACCTTCAGGATATGAGGTGCCCTGCCCTCTCCACAGGCCCTGCCTCTCCCAGGTGAACACTTCCATTATTTCCATTTTTCCCACATCCAGCCATGCCAATTCCTTTTTCACCCCAAGTGCCATGAGAGATGTTTTCTTTTCCCTCCTGGGAATTGTCTGCCTGCAGCTGCACTCCAAATGTCCCTGATCCCCTCAGTGCTGGGACACTCAGCTGAGCAACTGATTCCTGCAGAAGTTAAATGATGTCATCCAAACAAAGTTTTAGTGAAACACTGCCGTTTCTCAGTGGATTTAGGGAATTGAGGCCCTTTGCCCTGCTTGGATGGGTTGAGAGCTGGAGAAGTTTCAGACATTTCTTAGTCAGAGCTGCAGGCATGTTGGATTTTAGGACAGACAACAAAAATCTCTCACTTCCTGGGGAATTCTTTTAACGGCTCACAGGTGACACTGATATGTCACAAACTCTTGGGCTTATGCTTTTGCACACCCTTGGAGCAACTGCCAGTCCACAGCTGCTGCAGTGGGAGATGCTCACAGGAGATCCAGAGCCATCACTCCCTCTTAATCAGCCTCAGCTGGTTCAGCTTAGTAAATTTTGTTTATCTTAACTGAGCTGCGTTCAGCATCAGTTAAAATTATCCCAAGACTCTGCTCAGCCCTGATCCACGTCGTGACTCCCCACGGATGTCCAGAGCCTCCTGATGGTGTCACTGTGCCCCAAAGTGAGCTCTGTGCTCCTCAGCAGCCCCATCACAGCTCTACTCTCACAGAAAAGCCTGGCCAAAGTCCATAACCTCTTGCTTTTCCCCAAAACTTCGGTCATCAGAGCCTGAGGATTTTGCTGGTCCAGCACTTCAACCCTTTGCTGCTCAGCCACCTGAGACAGAGCAGGCATTTTTCATTCATTACAGTAAATAGAGCTTTAATCCAGGCCCTTAAATCTGTCTAGATTTTGAAATAATTACAAGCAGCCTCCTAACTTGTACGAAGTTTGATTTAAGCCTTAATTTAATGGTTTATCTGGAGAGCAGGAAGTAAGCTGGCACTGCCAATTAGGAGCCATCTGTTTTCTCCTAATCTTTTGCAGGCCCCAGACCAGTAAACAAGAGCCACCACAGCTGGGCCATCACCGGTGCCAGCTGGAAACAGCCACCAGGGCTACCTCTAGGGACGTGCCCTGGGGTCCCTGTGGGTGAGAGACTCCTTACAGCCCTGGCAGTGAGCAAGGTGGGAGAGGGATGCTCTGGAGAGAGCATCGAGGAGCAGCAGGGGTCAGTGCTGGAGAGGAGGGAGATCCTTCCTCAGCAGAGAGGAATGGCAGAGACCATTGCAGTGAGCAGAACCTGACACCCTGGGACCTGGAAAAACCATTTCTCCAGGGCAGATGGATGGGACAACCCTGGAGAGCAGGGGATGGGCAGATTCCTCCTGCAGAATCAGCTGCTTCCCACCCTCATCCTCACAGCAGCCCCAGGAGGAGGTGCCAGGGACATCCTCCAGCCTGGAGAGGAGCAGGGCTGCCCGAGGCCAAACAATTCCCTGCCCAGAACCAGACACCAGGGACAGCCACGTGTCCCCAGCAGCCACACAGGGACGTGGCCTTCCCTGCTGCCATCCCCTGCTTCCATCCCCTTCTGCCACTCCTGCTGCCATTCCCTGCTGCCACCCCCTGCTCCATCCCCTGCTCAATCCCCTGCTCCATCCCCTGCTGCCATTCCCTGCTGCCATCCCCTGCTGCCATCCCTGCTGCCATTCCCTGCTTCCACTCCCTGCTGCCATTCCTGCTGCCATTCCCTGCTTCCATCCCCTGCTTCCATCCCCTGCTCCATCCCCTGCTTCCATCCCCTGCTTCCATTCCCTGCTGCCATTCCCTGCTGCCATTCCCTGCTCCATCCCCTTCTGCCACTCCCTGCTCCATTCCCTGCTTCCATCCCCTGCTGCCATTCCCTGCCTGCACCATTCTCTGGCTGAGGATGGATTCTGGCCATGGATCTGGCTCTGCTCCTGGGCCAGCTGGTCCCACGCCCTTGGTGCATCACCAGAGCCGAGCAATTCCAGCAGCTCTGAAATTAATAATAACTCTGGACAGGACCACGTCAGGCTTGCTCACCCCTAAAGCCTTCTCCACGGAGCAGTTTTTTAAACACCACCTCTATTCTCAGCCCAGCACGAGCTCCCTGGGGCTGCTGAGAGGGACCTGCCCTCGCTGGTGCAGGACCCTGCAGGTGAGGTGTCCCTCAGTGCCCTCGCTGGTGCAGGACCCTGCAGGTGAGGTGTCCCTCAGTGCCCTCGCTGGTGCAGGACCCTGCAGGTGAGGTGTCCCTCAGTGCCCTCCCTGGTGCAGGACCCTGCAGGTGAGGTGTCCCTCAGTGCCCTCCCTGGCGCAGGACCCTGCAGGTGAGGTGTCCCTCAGCTCCCGGGGCAGCACAGAGCTCCCCCGGGAAGGTGACTCAGGAAATGCCTTTGAGAAGTCAAAAGCTGGGGGCTCTCCTGGCCCCCCTCCCACGCAGCAGTCTCAGAGCAGCCCTTCGCTGCTCAGAAGGTTTTGCTGCAACCTTGATGAAGCTTGTTGGGGTTTTATACGCCAGCCATCAAACAGCCATAAAAGAGCAATTAGAGAAGGATCATTTACCAGATGTTATCACCTCCCTTGTCTCTCTTCGGCAACACTTCTGGCTGCAGCGTTTTGCGGGGGCGCCACCCGTGCCACCCTGCTCGGAACAGGAGTGAAGAGCAGCACAGGGAGAGCATCCAAGGCTCTGCCCCAGCCCAGCCTCCAAAGCTCTCGGAGGTCTCTGTCGTGCTCGGGGCTTTAGTTTGTGAATCTCCTAAAGTGCACTTTGAGCCAGCAGATTGCTGTGCTTTGTAAAAGAAAATGGGATGAGTTTTTCTCGCTGGGTTTTTGCTGCTGATTCAGTCAGCAGTGCCCAGCCAAGGCCCTCGGTGCTTTACAGCCCCACTAATGCACCGGAGCTCCCCAAAGCATGGTATTTATGGCCATGCCACACGAGGGAAGGTGGAAGGTCCCCACAGCAAGTTAGTTATAATCCTGCTGAGCACTGGGCTCTGCTTCTCCCCCTGAGCATCCCTTCTGCAGGCAGGACTCTGAGGCACTGCAAAGAGTTCTGTTGTGACTCAGAAATCATCACCAGTGTGTGGGGGGGTTCAGTTTTTGGGGCATCCAGGAAGAATTCACCATACAGCTCCCCTGCAGAGGAGCTGCTGAGTGCTGCACACACAGCCTGCCACCAAATCCAAGGGAGACCCAAAAACCATCAAAGTCCTGCTGCCCGTGGGAGATGAGGGAAAAAGGATGAGCTATAATGTAGGGTTTCTGTGGGACACCCAGGTCTGTGCTCTTCTTTGCAGAGGTCTTACCCTGGCTTCTCCTTGTCTCCCAGGAGGCCACATTTGCCCAGTCCCTGCCCAGAGCAGGACTGGGGCTGGTGAGGGTCACCCCCAGTCACCTTCTGCAAAAAGGAGCCTCAGCAAGGCCATGACTGCCCTTTTTCTCCCCTCTAGACTCAGGAGATGATTTATGTCACCTGAATAATGCAAAACCAGGTCCTATCACAGTGTTTCAGCAGCTGGAGGACAGAAATTCCCTGAGGAATTCTCCGTCCTGCCCTCAGCATATCCACAGGAGGAGCTCTGAGTTCAGCTCTGCCATCAGGCACCACCACCAGGCCTCCACAGCTCCGAGCTCAGGTTGGCTGTGAGCGTTAATTTAACATTCTCCAGGTGCTGTGCACTAGCCCAGGTGAGCGTGTAATTTGTCAGATCTCCATTATTAATTGTCAGCTCCAGCGTGAGTAATTGTGACCCTCCCCCAGCTCCGAGCTCAGGGAAATTTATACTTTTGCATTTGCTGGGTGTAGTAAGGAGAGCTCAGCTGGCTGGCAGTGAAAAATACGCAGGGAAGCACAGGCTGGAGCTGTGGAGGGAGCTCAGCAGCCGTCAGCTGCCTGCTCTCTGACTGCATCACCTCCTCAGCTTCCACTCGGCTGGACAATCTGGGATGCTCAGCCACCACCTGGGAATAAAGCTCAGCCCCGAGCAGGGTCAGGGGGAAGGTCAGCTCCCCCCATTGCCTCCACCTCCATCCTGCTCACCTCCCCACATCACTGACCTGGCCCCCAACCCACACCTTGTACTCTGCAAGTGGATTTGACACTCCGAAAACCAGGAAACAACAGGTTTCAAAGAAAGGCAGACAGGCCTGAAGGGCTCAGGGAGGAGGGTAGGAGAGGCAGGATCAGCGATGGACAGAGGTGCCTGCTCCCTGCACTCCAGCAATCCCACTATTATCCTTCTGGAATGTACCTTCCTGGCCTTCCTTGTTAAACAGACACACTCTTGCCATCACAGACTGGTCCTGCTTTTGGAGATGGCTGGGGGAGATCCAGGAAATAAAATGTGCATGAAATTCTACAGGGACATTTTTCTTCTGCTTTTAGCAGCTCAAATACACAAATCACAGAATCCTGGAATGGTTTGGGTTGGGAGAGACCTTAAAATCCAGTGCCACCCTTGCCATGGCAGGGACACCTCCCACTGTCCCAGGCTGCTCCCAGCTCCAATGTCCAGCCTGGCCTTGGGCACTGCCAGGGATCCAGGGGCAGCCACAGCTGCTCTGGGCACCCTGTGCCAGGGCCTGCCCACCCTCCCAGGGAACAATTCCATCCCAATATCCCATCCAGCCCTGCCCTCTGGCAGTTTAAAGCATCTCTCTTTGTGCTGTCACTCCAGCTCCTGGGGGAGAGCAGCTCTCCAGCTTCCCTTTAAATCCTGGAAGGAGCTCTGAGGTCTCCACACCTCTCCAGGCTGTGCAGCTCCAATTCTCCCAGCCTGCCTCCACAGGGGAGGTGCTCCACTCCCCTTATTAACTCTGTGGTCTCCTCTGGACTTGCNGGAGAACCTGGGGCTGCCCTGCTCCCAGCCGAGGCTCCCTGCCAGAGCCCCTCGCAGAGGAAGGAGCCCAACCAGACCGTGACACACCGCATTTGCCGGTACCTGACCCTGAGCCCGGCTGGCACAGCTCCCACATCCCAGCTCCGAGGCTCAGAGGGAGGCTCCTGGGAAAGCTGGGTAGATGAAGAGCTCATCCCTTTCCTCTCTCCTGAGCTGTTTGCAGCCAGGTGATGAATTAATGCCCAGCTCTGGCACAGCAAGGCTGCAGAAGGGCTTGGAGCCAGCTTGTTTTCCAAGCCCTGTTCTCCTCGCCAGGAGGATGGTGGACCCTGGGATGTGTCATGAACAGCTGGTACCAGGAAGGTTTGCTTGTGGAAGCAGCACAGGAGCCCCGTGCTGTGCAAACACCCACGGGCTCTGAGCAGCCCCTCCTGCAGCTCTCAGCACAAGTCTCCTCCCCAGAAGATCCCATGTCACATCCATAAATCCATTTAATCTCCATTTCTCTCTGCACATCAGTGGGTGTCCATGCCACCCCCTGGGACCATCCGTGGGCACCATGGGGAGGAGCACAATCCCCCCCAACTTGGGAATGGGCCACCTTCAGCCACAGGGCAGTGACTTTTAGGGACCATATCCGCCTGGCACTGCTCAACGCTTCAGCTACATCCAAGGGGGACAAAACCTCCCAGATCAGGGGCACTCCCCAGCTCTCTGGGATGGAGAGAGGCACGGGAGGACTCTGACTCCTTGGGAGGGTTGGCCCGTGCAGGCAGAGGAGCATCACGGGCAAAAACGCTGATGCAGGCAGATCCAGCATGCCATCGGGAGGAAGACTCTGCCCTCCGGACTATTTTTGGCTTGTTTTTCCCAACTCTGGAGCCACTGATCTATGATATTGTCGCTGCTGTGACTAAGGGCTCTGCAGTTGGAGTAACATCAAGCCGGACTTGGAGAGAGGGATGCGCGTGGCTCTCGGGGGACCGGTAATGGGAGAGAGCCCTTCACCTCCTGTTTACACTTTAATGCCCATCCAGGTTATCCATTATTTATTGCTGATGTATTTATAGAGCATTAGCAGCACACACGGGCTCTGCAGGCCAAGGGGGAGAAGGTGCTCTCTCCTTCAGATGTCGTGGTTTAAGCAGAGCAGTTAAGCTCACCCCGGGCTCTGTACTGAGCCCTGATACTCCAGAGGGGTCACCTCTCCCCTCCTGGATCCTGTGCCTTTGCCATGAGGGATTTGTTGTTTCCCTGCTGGGCTGTGGCAGTTTTCTCCCTCAGACGCAGCAAAGCTGAGCTTGGCTGTGGGCACCCAAAGCACAATTTCCTCATGCCCAGGGGGGCCAGCACAGCCCAGCACTGCAGGGTTCTGCTTACTTGGGGTGAAAACCCACCCCGATCAGGTCACCCGGGGGTCCTGATTCACTGCCTCGCCTTGCCCCCTGCCCTCCCTGCAGCACTGTCACTGCAGGGCTGTGAGCATGAGCAGCTGCCCCTGGCCTGCCCCCCTTGCAACTCTGTCATGTTTAAATGCAAAAGCATCGATACCATCTTAAAATATGCACCAGTCAGCCCAGCCGTGTCCAGTTCCCCCTCCGGGGACCAGCCCGAGGAATCCATTAGCGGGGCTGGAGCGCGGTGGGGTGGGTGGGAAGGAGCCATTCCCGAAGGGAGCGGCACAGGGCTCCGGGCGGTGCCGGCAGGGACACACACGGGCACGGGAGCTGTGCGGCATCCAGGAACAGCGGGGATGAGCTCTGCCTGCAGGGATAACCATGGCCAGCCAAACCCACAGGGATGTGCTGAGCCCGTCCTGTTTTGTCAGCCCGTCCTGGCCTGGCTTTTTATCTGCTGCTGCTGGGGAAGGCAATTTCTGCCGGGTCACAGGGAAACAGGTTGGCCATGGGACCAGGGAGCCCCAGCCTGACCTCCCAGCACCATCCCTGGAGAAGACACAAAACCTGGGAGTTGGTCTCCCTTTTCCTGCACTGGGGGACTCTCCCACCTTGGCTTAAAAGCAGATTTTTACGAAACCTTTTGCAATCCCAAGAGGGTGTGAGCGAGGGAGGGCAAGAAATCACCTGGGACAAGGCAAAACCTGAAATAGGACTTCAGTGCCAAACCTTTGCAAATACAGGTGTAAGAATTAAGTGAAAAAAATGTCATTTCCAACAGTTTCATGTGGGTAATGTTGAAAAAATTAGCCCTTATTTTCCAGCATTTTTCCAAGCGTGCTCCTGCAGGGAAATGAGCAATTCCAGTGTCACAGGTGTGAATTTTAAAGGATGCTGCTGCCAGTGTTTGCTGAGCAAAGGTTAATGGCTGGGTTCAAATGCTGCAGTGTTGGTAGGGACACCTCCCACTGTGCCAGGCTGCTCCCAGCCCCAATGTCCAGCCTGGCCTTGGGCACTGCCAGGGATCCAGGGGCAGCCACAGCTGCTCTGGGCACCCTGTGCCAGGGCACGGCAGGAGCAATCAATTCTCTATGGAAGCCTCCAGAAGATAACGAGGCGATGAGTAACAGTCTGTATGGAATTGCAGGAACAAATCACATCAGCCTGACCTAATCTCATCCTGAGACATGGCAATGGCAGATGCAATCTCCCAGCCTTTAACCACAGGAAGTCTTCAATGCTGCTTCAAATGCAGAATTATGGTCGGGGGGGATGGTGGAGGAGGCTCCCAGATCGATGCAAGTCCATCAGGGGTTTGAAGGTCTGTTCACAGCGTGTTTGAGGGGCTCCAGGCTCCAGCACGACCACTGGCAGCTGGGAATGAAGAACATCAACCTGGAGGTCGGTGCTGGGGCCTCAGGAACTGCTGCACACACTGGCACAGCCCTGGCTCCTGAAGGCTCTGCTGAGCTGGATGCTGACACTTCACCACCTGCCAGCCACCCCTGGGGAATCCAGGGTGTGTGCAGCAGGCAAGGAAGCCACCAGGCAAGAGCCCCCACGGCCCCAAAGTCACCCTGCCGCAGTATGACACTGGACATGTCCCCTCCAAACCTTGGAGCATCTCCACCCTTCAAAGTCAGAGGGGTCAGCTGCAGAGAGCCTCATGCTCTCCCATAACCTCTAACATCACTCACCCACTGTGCTTTATGGCTCTTGGATCGGGAGGGAAGGTGCCTGCCTTCTTTTAGGGCAGCTCCTTCTCCAAGGAGCCCGGAGAAGGACTGAGAGGTGCTGGGATCTTCACAGCCCGGCTGGTGAGAGCTGCCAGGACCTGGCTCACCCGGCCCGACCTCACCCACCCACTGCCTTGCCTTCCAACTTGCCAAGTTCTTCAAATATAGCAATTAAATGTGATAAATGGGCTGCAAAGTGCTATTTTGGGAGACCAGGTTCTGTCTGGGAGTGCTGCAGTGCTGGCTCAGCACGACCCACTGCACGCCTGGCTCTCCCCACTAACCCGCCGTGGATGCTGCCCCACACTTCAATATGTGATGGTACACGGTTAGCTGGCATGTTCCCAAGTGCATTTTTCTCCCCCGCCCCTTCCACAGGGTTCCTTGATTTCTCTGGCTGCTGTTAGGCACTGTCACTTTAAATACAGGGTTTGCCCAGTTTCTGGGCGTGCAGCAAAGGGTGCCCAGGAGCAGCTCCAGCCACCCAGTCACAGCAGCATCCACACTTTACCGGGTCCCTGTAAAATTCAGGTGAGCTTCTGGAGAAAGAAACCCCAATAAGAGGGGAAATCCTTGGGGGAAAAAGCCAGGATGAGAGATAAGGGCAGGGAGAAGAAGAAAAATCAAGATCCGTGAGACCCCATCCCTGGAAGTGTTCCAGGCCAGGTTGAGTGGGGCTTGGAGCAGCCTGGTCTAGTGGAAAGTGTCCCTGCCCCTGGCAGGGAGTGGGACTGGATGAACTTTAAGGTCCCTTCCAACCCAAACCATTCTGGGACTCTGTGTGCCCAGGATGGGGATTATTTATTGTGACCCCCAGCCCAGGTCCACGCAGGTATTTAGGCACCGAAGGGGATCCAGCTGCTGATGCATCTGGCTCTGAACACACCATTCCCAGATCCTAGCTATGCATCACTCCAGCACCCAAAAGTCCCATGCCCACCACAACACCATCCTCCATGCTCAGGGGCTTGTGATTCCCCCAGCCCTGGGCAGCCCCCGGGATGCCGGTGTGAACCAGGCAGGCTTGGAAGCAGAGGGACACACCCCTGCAATGCTCAGGGATGCTGGCAGGGAATGGGGACCAGGGCTCGAAGGGGAGCGGGACAGCCCCTGGATCCTCCCCGGCTGGAGGCGAGCTGAGACAACCCTCCAAATCCTCCCTGGAACGGAGGGGGTCTGAGGTAATTCCCCAAATCCTCCCCGGGATGTGGCAGCCCTCATTCCCCCACCCCCCACTCCCCCCCGGCTGGGGGACACACCGCAGCAGCCCCCCAGCTCCCACCTTGCTGGGAGAGGACCGGAACAGCCTCCAAATCCTCCCCGGGCTTGACGGGGACCGCGGCATCCCTTAGTCCCTGCTCGGGCAGCAAGGGGACCGCGCCAGCCCCGCGCAGCCCCCAGGCCCCCGCAGCGCCGGGGCTCGGTGGGTTCGGTGCCGAGCCCGGCTCAGCTCCCCCCGACGGCCGCTGCCCGCGGCGCTCCCCAGCCCATCCCGCAGCGCCGGGCAGCCCCGACCCGTCCCCTCCTCTTCTTCCTCCTCCTCCTTCTCCTCCTC
>VZRF01009702.1:43597-70466 GCA_013396875.1 Vireo altiloquus
CTTGGGGCGCACTGGAGCGGGGTGACCCTCCCGGGAGGGCTCTGGAGCGGCTCCCCCTGCCCGCGCCCTCTCCGGCCCCAGCGGCCGGAGCGCTGCCCGGTGCCCTTGGGCGCGGTGCTGGAGCGCTGCCCGGTGCCGGTGCCCTTGGGCGCGGTGCTGGCCCCGCCGCTCCCGGAGGCTCGGGAAGGCTTCCCTCGCCGCTCCCTCCGGCACGCGGCACCCGAGCGTGTGCTTAGCGCAGCCCAGGAAACCGCGGGCGATACCTGAAACTGTCCTCCTGGACGTTCCTGGAGCCTGGACTTGACTTCGACCATGTACAGCTCTCTTTCCTATTAGATTTCTATTGGACAGGTGCAAAGTTTAACTTCATTTATTTTTTGTCCCTTTATCGTTTCGCTGCGAGGAGGAAAACGCACCATCCAGCTGCTCCCCCCGAGGAGCGACGTGCTTTTCCGAGCCCGTTGATCCATTTAGTTCGTTCAGTGGCATTTCCAGCTCGTTGCAGGCACAAGGCGATGCAGCTGTAGGAAACGCCTCCGCCGGCTGCGTGCATGTTCCCCGGGGCACGGGGGCAGCCCTTTGACTCTAGAATGTCGCGTAGACCTGCCTGTCTCGGCACTTTGTAATTTAAAACGAGCGAAGCAGAAGCTCCCGCCCTAGTTCCCCTGCCCGTGTTTGCTTTAGTGCCTGTTACTATATCCTAGAGCAAATATATTGAAAACTGCACCCTCTCCATCGTCTATTTTCTATAAAGCTCCTTGCAAACCATGTCCGAATATCCCCGTGGCAGAGGCGAAGTTATTGTGGTTGCTTTGCCAGAGCAAGGGAGCTCTGCGCTCCTGTGTTTTCATCGGTGCTTAGAAACTTCTCTTCCTGAGCTGTTTCGGTGGCCAGGGATGCAGAAGGGTTTCGTGTGGCTTGTCTCAGGCTCTGCCCGTCCTGATCCTTCCCTGGCAGCAGCGCAGGGGCTCAGGAAAATTACCCAGGTAACAGTTTTCTAAAGCAGTTTTCCTCTGCCGGGTGGTTTGGTGTGTAATTCATGAGGTGCCAGAGCGTGGAGCATCTCCGGCCGCGCGGCTGGGCGCTCTCCGAAGGGAGCTGCAGCTTTTGCAGCGTGGCACCTGAAAACGCTGGGTTTGGGTGCTGGGATGAAAACCGGAGCGTTGCGTTTCGATCCATCTGCGTTTGCCTTTCTCGCCGGCGGGAGGCTGGAGCAGGCGAGGCGGGCAGGGCGAGGGGCGCGGCTGCATCCAGCCGTGCCGGGCAGCGCCGGGGCTCGCCTGGGATGCTCAGGAGCAGCAGCCGGTGCCCGGTGTGCTGGGGAGGGAAGTGGGAGTGCTGTGGGAGCTGTGTTCCCCGAGCCGGGCTGCGTGCGGACTCAGCTGCCGCGTGGAACGCACAGTTATTGCCATCCCGGGCGTGCCTGGAGGCTCCGGGAGGGATGCAGCCTGGCGCTCTGAACTTCCCTTGGAATCCCGGTATGGAGGTGGGTCTGTTGGGAAGGGAGAGCAGGAGCAGAGCCTGCGCCTGGGCTGTGTTCAGATACAGCACTGGGAGTCAAAATGATTTTTCTGGATTCTCTAAGCAGGGAGCTGGTTCCCCACTCTATCCTGGTTCCTGGGGAATCCTGAGATCCCCATGGCTCAGCTCGTTGCAAAACTTGTTGCATTTTGAAGACCTTTTCCTGAGGTTTTTCCCCCATCGTGGGAGCTGTGGGCTCCGGTGCCACCTTGTCACCCCACGCACTGAGTGACAAGGGGAGGAAACTCAGCCTGCCCTCACCTTCATCCACTTCCCCACCTCCTCCCTGCATTTCCCACCCCAGTGCAGCCAAGCCGCAGCCCCTGAGCAGAACAGGCTGTGGGGTGGCTTTGCACATCTGGCAGAGCACATCCCAGCTGTGACTCCGGGGGTGCAGCATCCCTTCGTGGGGACAGAGCTGGGGAGCCCTGGCGAGAGCGACCAGGGAGCAGGGAGAAGCCTGCAGGGCTCTGTGGGCACACCGGGGCTGTTGGAGCAGGGAGAAGCCTGCAGGGCTCTGTGGGCACAGCGGGGTTGTTGGAGCAGGGAGAAGCCCGCAGGGCTCTGTGGGCACACCGGGGTTGTTGGAGCAGGGAGAAGCCCGCAGGGCTCTCTGGGCATTCCGGGGCTGTTGGAGCAGGGAACAGAGCATGGTCTGGCAGACACCGCCAGAGCCCAAGGAAGGAAATCGCCCCCAGGCAGAGGGAGAAGTGGCCAAGCATTCCCTGACCCCAAAGCCCTTTCTCTGAAGGGGTGGCTGGCCAGGGCAGCTGGTTGCTCCAGCTTTTCCCAAGCCCTGAGGGAGGGAAGTTGTGGCTCTTGAGCCCCAGGGATGAGGGCACTTCTCCTTTTGGCACCAAAATGTTTGGATCCTCCTGGCATTCCAAACTGGGTGCAGTGAGAGCCCTCAGACCCCAGGCAATGTGCAAGGTGAGGTGAATAACCAGCTGTGGGAGTGTAATTCCTGTGGCTTGTTAGCATCAATATTATTCTGTGCAGCACTTACCCCACACATGATGGAAGAACAGGATCAGGGAACCTCTGGATTAGAGCATTGTCACCGAGCTGAGACTCAAAATGTGCTTTTTGGGTTCCCAGAGACAGCCCTGTGTTTGGAGAACCCCAGCTGCCATCCTGTTTGCGTGCAGTCCCTTTCCATGAAGGAACATGGACCTCCAAGTGTCCCAGGCTCATGGCAGGGAGCTGCTGCCCGAGCAGAAAGTTATGCCAGCAGCTGCTGGAGCTGAAGGAAATGCAGGATAGAAACAGCATCCCTGGTGTGAACCAAGCAAAGGCTGCTCAGAGCCCCCTGCAGTGGCTCATCACCGAAACAGAGGGGAAAAAAAGCCCAAAACTGTTTTTATAGGCACTGCATATGAAATGCCACCGGTGTGCCTGCTACCAGCGCAGGCTTGCACATCTGCTTTTCCTTCCTTATTTTCCAAAGCTCAGATGTTCCCTGGGCCAAAGCAGGTGGGAGGCAGGCAGGGTTGGCCAGGGAGGTGGATGTGGCTGCAGCTGAGCTGGGGTGGGCAGCCCTGCCTGCACTCAGCCCCCAGGACATGTCCTGGGGCAGTTCAGGTGCTCAGGGCATCCCAGCAGTGGCTCAAGGTGCTCCGTGGTGCCCAGAGCTGTAGCAAAGAGGCTGAGCGTGGTCTCCAAAACTCCCAGCATGGTGAGGGCAGCTGGATTTATCCAGGAGAAATAACTGAGCTGGAGCAGCACCCTTGTCCTCACTGAGCACAGGGCTGTGGTGCTCCTGCACTGGGGCAGGGAAGGAACTCAGCTGTGAGCTGCCTCAACCTTACAGAAACACACAGAATTAATGATTATTAATTCTCCCCAAGCAACTTCACCCCTGAGAGCTGCACACTAGGCTCCTTCGTCCTCACCCTCCTCCTCTGTTACCGTGATTAATGCAGCCTTCAGAGGGAGGAAAAACACCCCTCTGCTTTTCATTTATTCCTTTAGGAAGAGTCAGGGATGTTACCCTCGTACCTTGGGGCAACTGAGGCACAAAGAAAGCAGGGTCGAGTTCCTCATAGCAGGGAGGAGTTTGCACAGGGGAAAAACCCCACAGAAATGGATTTCAGTCCTCAGCAGGGTTCACGTAAAACACTGCGCAGGTTTGGGAGCTCCACACCCAGGACAGTGCTCTGTGCGTCCTTCCTCTGGCTCAGAGGTGGCTCTGTGCCCTGCCAGAGAAACTGGGACTGTTTATAAGGATTTCTCCCATTTACCTCTGGCTGCTTCTCATGAGCCAGGCTGGGGTATTTCTGGGAGAGGGGTTCCTTGCTGAGCACTGACCTGTCCCCAGCAGCAAGGCAGGGCTGGAGGTGACACTGCTGGGGATCAGGGGACTTCTCCTGAGGGACAGGAGCTGGGGACACTCAGCTAGGCAGGTCAAAGCCCCTGGAACGAGCAGAGCTGTGTCTTTTCCCCAAGGCTGGCTCTGGGCAGCCCCTCAGGGAGCTGGCACGGCACTGCCCAGGCAGATGGGGAAGGACGTGTTTCCACTAATCTGCCCCAATCTGGATTATTTTTCCAAATAAACCTCTGTTCCCAGCTGTTTTAAGCAAGTTCTTGGCACGCTGGGGACAGGTGGGAGTCTGGCAGGGCTGGAGGTGATGGGATAATGCCTGCAGGGTGTTCCTGTGCCACCAGGCTCCCATTGCCTGCACAGAGAGGGAGACCAAACACCTGAGGTGGTTCTGGCAGCACATCACCCAAATCCTGAGGCTGGGATCATCCCAGGGCGCCTCATGTCTTTGCTGGAGTTTCCTCCTATCAAAAGCTAGTGGAAAATAACTTCTGTTGAGGGCCTGGTGTCCCCCACCCCATCTCCCATCCAAAGCAGAGCTGCGATCTTCTGCAGCTCCTGTCAGGATAAAACAGCCCAGAAAATGCCTCTGGTGCTGGCTGTCCAGGATGATCCACATCAGCCAGTTCTGGGGGGTTTGGGGAGCCAGGATCAGCCCAGGGCACAGCAGTGTGGGTCCCTCATCGTGCATGAGGACACACGGGCACAGACAGGCCTGCAGAGCTGCTCCATCCTCCCTGCCCCTTCCCCGAGCACTCACCACCCTGACATTTACAAATCCCTATTTTTAGATGATCTTCATCACTTCTAATTGTTCAGGCTCCTCAGCCTCAGTGATGCTGCTCTGCACAGGCAGGGTGGGTCCCTGAGCCCCAAACCCATGGGAACACTGCTCTGCACAGGCAGGATGGGTTCCTGAGCCCCAAACCCGTGGAACTGCTGCTCTGCACGGGCAGGATGGGTTCCTGAGCCCCAAACCCATGGAACTGCTGCTCTGCACAGGCAGGGTGGGTTCCTGACTCCATTTCTCCCTTCCCCTGTGCCTCAGTTTCCCTTTGGGCAAACAGTTCAATTGAGGGTCTCCCCTTGACTCCCAGGACCAGGTTTTGGGGGCTGTGGGTCCTGCTCCCACCCCAGCCCCTCAGATGGGATTCCAGGTGCTCCAGCAAGCTCCATGCAGCCAGACATCCCTCCTCAGTTTTCCCACAGACCATGACAGCAGGAAGCACCCAGCCCTCATCCCTTGTGGCTGCCCTGACACCAACACCAGCCCCTGGAGCACCATCCACGTCCTCCCATGGCAAGCAGCAGCCAAGCAGGATGAGTCCAGGAGGGACTGGCTCCGGAGATGCCTCGGGAGCCTGCAGAGAGCTGAGCCCAAGGGACAGCCCACGCCGGCTGGGCTCGGCACATTGGTAATTAATTTAGTTACTAAATTAACATTTAAATTGACAAGACCTGAATGTGAAGCCAGGCACTGCTGCCTGCCAGCACCCATCAGCTTCCAGCGACCCTGGCTGCTCCCAGCCACATGTCCCCCGCTCCTGGTGCCCTGTCAGCAGCACAGAGGGGCTCTGGAGCCTCCAGGAGATGCTCTACTCCCCCAAACTGCTCCCACAAACCCCGAGGAGGCTGGACCAGCCCAGCTGTGCTGTTCCTGGAAGAAACTTCTGTGTTCAGCAGGGACACAGACAGCAGCTGTCCCCCCTCTCCCTGCTGAAGTGCACCCCAACCCTGAGCTCCCGGGGGTCCTGCCTGGCCCTTGGCTGCCCCCCACGCTGAGGGGACACACTGGCACCCCCAGGGCTCCATCCCTCAGCCCGACAGGGGCCTGGCCAGGCACTGTGTCCCCACTCCAGTCCCTGCCTTGCTGTGCCCGGGGTGATCTCCCGCTGCTCCCCTCACCCCCACCCCAAACAAACCTGTCCCTGTCCCCATCCCTAGACTGATTACTCACTGGGAAGGGGTTGGGTTGAATCTCTCCCTGGAAAGCAGCACCTGTTGCAATGCCCTGCAGAGGATGGGCTGGAATGGAGAGGTGATTCTGGTGAGCTGGAGGGAGGAGAGGGACTCAGGGAGAGCAGCCTTGGCAGATAAAACAACAGCTGGTACACAGGATCCCATGGGATGCAGCCTGCAGCCACCACTGACAGGACACAAGAAGCCTCCTGGATCTGCTAGGATTCTATGGGATCAGCTCTTGTCTCTGTCTAATGGTGAGCACGAGAAGCCCAGAAGATGCCCAGGAGCAGGGGGCTCCTGAGAAGAGAGGGACAGTCACTGTCTCCACCCCGCCCTGCCCTGGAGGGACACCCACCGTGGAGCCAAAATCCCTGCACAGCAGTCCTGCTCTCCCCTGCAGTGCCCACCGCAGCTCACCTGCACCAGGGGCTGCTCCTCTCCCCTCCCTGCGCCAGCTGCCCCCCAAGCTGCTGCTGTTCCTGAAGCAGCTTCACCTCCACACCTGCAGCTCCCAGGGACACCCCAGCCTCAGGGAGATCTCGGTGCCATCGAAAGGAGGAAGCTCTGAACAGCCTCCTGTTCCCAGGCCTTACCCAAGTGGCACGTGGAGACTCCTCCAAGCCTGCCTCAGCTTCTGGGGCAAAAATGTTTGGCTAAAGAAGACAGAAGAGACAGCATTGATTGAGACTACGAAGGGAATATTTTATTTCTTATAACACTTCATTCAGCTAAATCCACATAGCAGTACACAGAAACTCTTCAGAAAAGTGCAAATTCTCACTCTGTACTTGTAATATGCCCTAGTTTTACAGAACAGACACGGGGTAAACAGGAGTACAGATCCAGAACTCCCCAAGATTGCAGGCAAGGAGAACAATGCAAGTTGAGATACTTCAATCACCTTGTACAAAGCCACTCTCAAGCAAAGGGAATTGAGCTGGACTGCAACCACCCAGGTGTCACCATGCAAGGAGCCCCCTCTCTCTCAGCTGGGGAGAGAAGGGGACAAAAAGACAGAGGGAAGACAAAAAGTGCTAACAGTATCAGGTTTAAAACTAGAGCCCATCCAGGTGCCTCCTGAAGCAGCACACACACATCCCACCCTGCCCAAGTGCCAGGAGAGCAGCGATGGTTCCTGGCTGCTACCACAGTGTCACACAGGCTCCAGTGAGGACAGGGGAGCTGGGGCAGCGCCAGGAGCACACACAGAGCACTGCCTGAGCACCACGGAGGAACTCCAGGTCACCAGGGAGTAACTCCAGCCAGCACACAGGTAACCAGAGCCCAGGAGCAGCCCTGGGCAACTCAGCCAGACAGCCTGGCCAGCACAGAGGCTCTGCCCTCCTCATGTGCCCAGGGACAGCCAGGTGTGTGCTTCCCCTCCCAGAAGGGCTGTGGGCTCCAAAGGAGGGAATGGGACTCCTGCAGCCCAGGGGATCCCAGCTCCCTGCAGCCACATCCTGCTGGGATGCGAGGGAAGCAGAGCTGGCTCAGCAGCCCAGCACATGTGGGGCTGTGCTGCTCCTCTGGGCCACAGCTGCAGCCCAGCTCTCCTGTCACACACATTCCCTGCTCCCCTGCCAGGTTTGCAATTCCCCTCAGAGGGGCAGGAGGAGAGACACGGACAGCACTCAGAACTGTTTCATCCACACCCTGGGTGCTCTAGCACAACCACAATAGGAAATCCAGCCACAAGCTCTGCCTCAGACACTCAGCCTTGCCTGGCAAAGCCCTGAACTTGGGGAGCTCCTGTTCCAGGCCCACAGAAACAACTTCACCACAGACACTGAACCTGTCACAGCCAAGGGACAAACCCAAGCCCTCCAGATTTTATCAAACATTAAACCAAACTCCCTGGCTGTACGATTGCCGTTTAAGTCAATGTCCAACCTTTAAAAAGGTGTGTTTTACCTGGAAGCACCCCGGAAACAACATCCACAGCGTCCTTTGATCTGTGATCTGCTTTCTACTCAAGTTAGAAAAGCCTTTGTTCTTATCTGAGAAGTGGGAAAGGACAGCTGACAACTCAAGGAAGGTTGTGCACAAACCAAGTAAACTCTAACACGATAACAAAGTTACAGGGCAAGGAAAGGAGAATTCCAGTCCTTCACAGCAACAGAAGTAAGGGATGAGAGATCAGAGGGAGGAGATAAAGGAGTTCCATAAATGGAACAGTATAAATATATCAAACAGTTCCAATACAGTAGGAAAACAACAGTAGCAGCAGTTTCAAAACAGCAAATAGTTATTATACCCTGAAAGTACATTCAACACCTGGTGCCTGCTGCTGCCATCCCAAAAGCACAGCTACAGCTCACTGTCAAACCTATCCGTGGGGAAAATCCCAGACACACACCCCCACAGCTGGCCTTCCTGTAATTAAAGATATTCAGACTATGAACAGTTATCAGCTCCTAACAATGCTTATTTGAAAACATTTTCTCCATCCCTAGCACTTGCCTACTGACACGAAGCAGATCTGGGAAGCTGCAGATTCCTGCTCTTTGCAGGAGCACAAGCATCACTCACAAGACATGACTGCTACAGTAACACACAGCTCTCATCACACACACACCATGCTTTGTACAGTGTTTGTTCAAAAGTATGTCCCAAGTCACTTGTTCTCTTCTCGACTACTTGGAGAACAAAGTTCCCAGTGCCTCAGGGTTTAATCTGCTGCCAGGGGAAGGAATGGCAAGAGCTCCTTAAGTTCAGTGCAGTGGGGATCCAGACCTGCACCCTTTTTGGGAAAGCTGCAGGCCAAGCAGCAGTCAGAAATGCCTCTCCAGCATGGGCAACAACAAAAGCATCCTCTGAGTGTAACTGGTTTTACCTCTTTTCCCCACCATGTCAGTCAAATGTACAATCAAGATACAAAAAAAAAAAGCTTTTGGCATTAGATACATTTCACTCCATGGCAGAACAATTTGGAGATGCTTTCTCTTAAAATAAAAAAAAATAAATAAATAGCAGTGACAGGTCAGACTTTGTGCAACACAGACCTTCTCTAGTACATGTACATTCACAGAGACCAAAATACTTCTCCACAGACAGAGTGCAAAGCAGGCAACACCCAGACCTTGGGGCTCTCTGAAGCCATGGAGAGGCAAAAACAAACTACCCCGTGCCACCCCACAGCACCCAGCTGCAAGGGCACAGAGGGAGGGGGAATTTGGAGAGGCAACAACAGTGGCAGAACAGCAGCTTGAACTCCAGAGCGCCTTGGGGCCTTCTCCCATCACCTCCACACAGATAAAACCCAGCACTGAAGTGCTGCTGCCTCTCTTTGCTCGCTGTCAGTGCAGCAGGGAGCTGTCCAAAAACAGCTCTCCTGTGCCAAAACACAGCCTTTACTTCCCAAACTCCAACAGAACCACAAGCAGAACTTGGGTGTTGGTTTGTTTAGGTGCTTTTTTGTGGAAAATGTTATTAGCAGTCTCACTTGCTACTTGAGCAAAGGGAGAAAACATATGAGAGAAGCTGTTAAAAATTTGCCCTTAAAGATAAAGAATAGTGTTAGCAAAGTGCTATTCTAACAGAAGTTATCTGACAGGACATGACCAAAAAAAAATAAATTAAAAAAAAAATTCCCTACTTAGCAACTGTGTCAGTCTCATCTCCACTTTCTTCCTTGGGTTTTTTTAATACACAGACAACATAAATTCAGGCCAGAAAAAACCAAAAAGTCACTGAGTGGCATTTTCATTCAAAGTAATGAATACAGAAAACCAAGAAAGTTTAAGACCCTTCAGAGATGTGGGACAAAACAGCTACAGAGCCTGTGGGAGTCAGAAAGGGCAATTTTACCATGGAATGAGCAAGTTCCTGCTCCTTTGGGAGCCTTGGAAAGGCACCAGGCAATCCCAACCCCAAGCTGCAGCTGTTGCCACTATTGTTGCACTGCCAATTATTTTAAGACACAGGAAAGCTACAACGCACCAAGAACACCTCTACCAACAGAAGAATTCTTAAGTAGCCAAAAAATGTCAACAATTTGCCTAAACAAGAAATGCTGAGCTCTGCCCCCAGGCTTTAGGAAGTGCAGACATGTAGGGAAGGTCTCAGAGCTGCGGGGAAGAAGCAGCCTTTGTTGTCAGTTTGAAGTGATCACTCCTTTAAAACCCTTTCACACAAAAAAAGAGGTGTTTTAGGTACCTGAACTGAGTGTAAGATAAGATGTAGCAGCTGAGCTCAGCTGCCTCAAAGGTACTAGGGCAGTTCATTAGCATTGGTGTGGGTTAATTAAACTTTTAGTCAAAAGGACTGAAAACTCTAACAAATTCCACCCTTCCCCCTGACCTCTCCTTCTCCCAGTTTGGTGAAAAGCCTGACAAAAGAATCATCTTGAGAGAACAAGAACGCAGCTGTTGAGAACACACAGACACAGGTGAGGCTGCTCTGCTCCTCGGTGCCCTAGGCAGAGCGCCAGGTCAGCCCGTGCTTGTCAGGCTCCAGGAAATGCTCAATCAAAGCCTCGATCAGCTGCTGCAGCTCTCCTTCCAGCACACTCCTGTCACTGCAGGGAAGAACAGGGCCAGGTCAGAGGCTGGCAAACACCCAAACAGCAAGAACAATAAATGAACAAACAGCAAAACCTGTGAGGGATGGACCTGCTGTGTTTCCTACCCCGCCAGGTGTAGAGGCTGCAAGCTGCCTGCTTTAACAAGCTCCTTTTCAGCAGGGATCATCGTGGAATCACACAATGGTTTGGGTTGGAAGGGACTTCTAAAGATGGTGCCCAGAGCCCTCTAGTGGCCTTTTTCTTCTTTAATTAAATTAACTTCAATTAATACAGCAATAATCAGGTGGTGAGGCCCTGGCAGAGGTTTCCCAGAAAAGCTGTGGCTGTCCCAGCCCTGGCAGTGTCCAAGGCCAGGCTGGAGCACCCTGGGATGGCAGAAGGTGTCCCTGCCCATGGCAGGGGGTGGAATGAGATGGTCTCTGGGTCCCTTCCAACCCAAACGCCATGACTCCATGACAGAAGAGGTTTCTGTGGTGTAAACACACCCTGGATCTCCCCCCACCCTTTTAAACTGGAAGAAGCTCAGTCCAGGTGAAGAGCCTCTAGTTCCTATCCAGCAGCTCAGAGTAACAGCACAGATTCCCAAAGGCAGTGGGAATCCCTGGCTGCAAACACTCTCACCAGCACCTCGGGGGAGAAAGAGAAGCCTGGAAGTGGCACTGGGTGCCCTGGTCTGGTTGGCAAGGTGTGGGCTGGTCACAGGTTGGACTCTGATCTCACAGAGCTTTTCTAGCCTAAATAATTCTGTGATTTTGTCACCCAACCACTTTTTATGTCTAAGGAAATAGGGAATTGGGTTAGTTAAAGCAGCCTGCTGCAGCAGATGCTGAGAACACCATGGTTTGTGTCTCCCTGCTGTGGGCAGCCAGGGGGGCTGGGGGCTCTGACCTGTGCCCGGGCAGTGCACACATCTCAGCGTAGTACTTGATCTTGGGCTCGGTGCCACTGGTGCGCAGCGTGGCCACGCAGCCATTCTGGAAGGTGAACGTGATCATCTGGCTGCTCTTGCTCACTGGCAGCACCTGCAGAACGAGAGCAGCCCTCAGGAGGCTGCAGGAGCCTCGGGCTCAGCGAGTCTGAGCCCACCGAGGGTTCTATCAGAACCATCAGGCTCCCCACACAGGCAGCTTTCCCCCAGTGAAGGATGCTGAGTGCTCTGATGGATCATTCTGCCCCTCAGCTGGCACACACACATCTGCCTCTCCCCCGTTCCCCTTGCGGTCCCTGCAGTTCCTCCTCTGCAGAGCATTCTGTACTCACTGATTTCCTGTTTGGCTGGCTGCTGTCATAGCCAGTGGTGATGTCCCTCACGTGTAAGATGTTGTACATCCCACAGCTCTTGGGGTACGACTCGGGGCCTTCGAAGTTCCTGAGTCTCTCAAATATCCTTTTGATGGTGGGAGGATCGTAGCACAGGAAATAGGAAGTCTTGGATATGTGATATCCATACCTACAAGCAGAGTAAGGCTTTCAGTTGTAAGGTTCATTTGGTATCTAAAAGATCTCAGTAGGAGGTTTAATTCTGACACAAACACGATCCTTTTTTTATTGCTGGGGTTGTGTCCATGGCCATTCCTCCCACCTCTGCTCTGTCACAGATCCCTTCTGGCAGTGGGAAACCATTCCCTGTGTCCTGTCCCAAATCCCTCTCCAGCCCTCCTGGAGCCCCTTTAGGTACAGCATTATCTGCACCAGGGATGGGATGAAACCCATCACCCATCAAAAACCCACAACAACTACAATGAGAAAACATCTGAGGGACACAAACATTTATTTTTATATATTTATATTTAAATGAATATTTCTCAGATTATTCCCAGCTCTGAAATAGTGGAGTAGACCATTCTAATGAAAAATACCACTCACGTTTCATAAATGTCAACGAGTTTCTGTGCCAGGGTCAGGCTCTGGCCCTGCAGGTAAGTTGCCATTTCAGCAATGACCACAGCTGCACTCACTCCATCCTTATCCAGCACTGATGTGCCACACATGAAGCCTAGGCAGGAAAAAGGGATTGTGGAAAAATAACCTGACATTATCACACTGATTTATCCAACTGAAGCTTTAACCTTTGATCCTGTGAAGGGAAATTGGCCAGTACAGGGAAGCTGCCTTATTGCTGCACATGCAGGAGAAATCTAATTAACTTGGGGGTTATAGGGCTGGAAAGACAAACAACACCAGAATCAGCAAGTCAGATACACTTTATGGTTATGGCAGTTGGCAAGTCAATTTGATGAGAGCAAAATACCAATGCTACTAACTACGAGGGCAAAAAGTGCTTTTTGTGTGTTTTATTCCATAACTATATAACTATTCCATCCTTGTGGCCCCCCTGCTACCCAAATCCAGGCCATGCCAAACCAATGCACCTTCCTATTCACATTCCCCTCCTCGGTTCTCAGCAGCTTAAAGGGATGTCAGCATTCATACCAATAGACTCCTCAAATGCAAAGAGAACTTCTTTTCCATTATCTAGGAGATTTTTCACTCTGCTTCCAATCCATTTAAAACCAGGGAGTGTTTCCTAAAACATGAGAAAAAAAAATGCTTAAAATTTTATGCTTAAAAAAAATGCTTAAAGGGGGACAGAGTTCTTAAAGCTAAAAGAAAAAGTATAGCCACTGTTCCCTTCACTTCAGACTAAAAAACCACACAACCAAAGAAAATATAATGATGTATTCTGAATTTTAGGGTCAATGGGGAAAACTGCTGCTGAGTCACAACACTAAAGCTTAAGGATGTTTTCCTGATTTTTTTTTAAAGTGATTTCTTTAAATTTAAATCTAATTAGTTGACAAGCAGAATAGGGAGAGTAAAGAAGCATCAGACAAGTCACATCTTCAGTTTGGATGATGAATCCAAGGCAAAGAGCCACTGGACAGCATTTTCCTGGTGGATACTCAACTAGGACATGAGTATCAAACCAAGGAAAAGTGTGTCAGGGACTGTGGTGCCCTGAGATCACATCAGATCATCTGTGGTGCTCATCAGATGAGACAAAGTTATTCAGGAGGAAAACCTACAGAAATATAGAAGCAACAATTTTAGGTGCTGGGAGGTTTTTTACATAAATCATGCAAAAGCAGTCAAAAGCTTAGAAACAGTTTTTCTTAGAGAGAAGGAAGTTTAAAAAGAAAAAAAAAAGAGGGGGAGCTTTTAGAGGAGGCCAAGAGGTTCTGTAAATTCCTAGCTTCTCTTTTTCTTTCAGTCAAATATGTCCTTTTCCAAACAATAAAAAAAATCATTATGTAAGGAGAGAACCAAATCCACAACAAGGAACTGATATTCACCCTGACAATGTTTATCTGGCCAGGCACTCAAAAGGGTTTTCAGAGTTGCTTTCAATTTTAAATTCCTCATTGTTTGGCAAAACATTTATTCCTACTGCACATGGATTTAATTAAGACATGAATAAACAAGGCGTGGCCCTTTGTAGGTTTGTGCTATGATTTCAGGCACTTGCCTCTCTTCTAGCTAACATCTGACAGAAATCAGATTTCATCTGGATGCAGGAGCTACAATAACTGCCAGTCTGGGGCAGCAGCCCCAGTTTCTCTTTTAGCGAGTTCTTAAAGCTGCATTAAAGCTCTGAACGCAGCAGTTCCTCTGCCCCAAGTAAAGCCAAGTTTAAGCCCTGCTGGCCCTGGGCACCTGAAGGGCCACTTGTAACCCCCAAGTGCTCCTTACAAAGCACCAACAGCTGCAGTGAACACAGCAGGCTGCACAGAGCTCCCTGAGCTCACACAGAGCAATTCCTCTCCAGGGAGACAGCAGAACACCTTAGCTGTGGTTTTCTGGGATTCGTGTGGTAATTTGTGATCTCCCAGCCTGAGAACCCTAAGCAGATCGAAATCAGGCTTGTCTGGGTGACAGAACATTCTCTGCCAGCTGGAATCCCCCAGAGCTCCCAGCCTGAAGCCTGGCTGTCCTCTGACTGCTTTTCATCCCACGAGGGATGTACAAGCCAGTGGGGTTTGCACAGAGATAACAACACACAACCCACACTCACCTCGAAGTGAAAGCCCTCCTTAAGGGCAATCGCCCTCAGAATCTTGGAGGAGACCGTGGTTGCCAACATGTAAACATTCCTCACGTCAGCATCTTGGGAGCAGCTCTCCTTCCAGCAGGAAAACATCCACCAGCCGAACAGAGCTGCCAGCTCATTGCCCGTGAACACCTTCCAGGAGCCACTGCGGGGGAGAGGCCAGCTCAGGCTCTCCTGGAGCACCAGGAGCAGGGCAGAGGCCAGCTCAGGCTCTCCCAGGAGCACCAGGAGAGGATCTCTACAGTCACTGAGGACTGGGGGAGGTGAGGCTCTCCTGGCTTCCCCAGAAGCACCACTCAGGGAGGGGATTTCTGCAGTCACTGAGCAGTAGGAGAGGCCAGGTCAGGCTCTCCTGGGAGCACCAGGAGCACCACTGGGCAGAGGATTTCTGCAGTCACTGGGCAGTGGGAGAGGAAAGGTGAGGCTCCCCCAGCCCCTCCAGGAGCACCACTGGACAGAGGATTTCTGCAGTCACTGAACACCAGGATGTGAGCACAGCACTGACAAGCTGCTCTAGACAAAGCCACTGTACTGACAGGACTGATCACAACTAGAGGATTCACAAGCCCAGAGCATTCTGGCAGCCAGGAGAGATCCCCCAGGGTCTCCTCACTGGCAGCTCTAACACAGCTCAGGCCTTTGGTCACCCAGCAGCAGGAGAGCAGAACTGATCCACACAGAGCAGTCTATGCAGGCATTGCCTGCACAGCTTTTACTTACACAGCCATCACAACTGGGGCCTGTTAGTGGGAGAAAAATAATTTCTATTCAATGTGAACAAGGAAGGAGAAACAAAGGATTCAAATATTAAAAAATACCAAACAAAAAAAGCCCATGACAACTGCCAAGGAAGGTTTGCCTGATATAAATGAAAACAGTAAACAAGATTTTACAGTCTTTAGTAACCACTCCATTTTCAGCTGAGCTTTATTTGGCCATTTACTATTACACCACTAAGTATTTAATCTCTCTGCTGAGTGCACTGATTTAAAGTGCCTTTGGAGCTATACCAAAGGATAAAACTAGGAGGAAAAGTATCCAAATAGCCAAGGAAAGGAGTGGATTGAAGGCCTGTGCTGGACAACCATTTAGGGACATTCTGTGACTCACTCTTTTCTGCAAAAAGACACAAAAAAGGGTCCCATCACTTACCTTTCCTGGTGTTCTGCCACTGCCAGTCTGTCTGCATCTGGATCAGTGGCCACCACTACTCTTGCATCTTCCTTCTCTGCAAGTCTCAGTGACAGCTCCTGGTGGGAGAGGAAAAAGGGGACAAAAACACCCCAAAACAGAGTAATTAAACCCACAGCCTTCCTACTTCCATCTAACACAGAGTGACAGGAAAATCCCCCAGGGGTTGCCCACTGCATTCATACAGCTGAGAGCAGGTTCTCCCTGTTCCCTTCCTCAATCTGCCCTTCCCCACAGAAACCTGACAAAGCAGAAACAAAAATACCAGCACAGATTCTCCCTCCTCAGGATTTGGGCATCTGACAGTAGAGAAGTCTGGGTCTGGATCCTTTTGCTCCGGGACTGCAATGGGAGGCTCAAACCCGAAGGCTTTGAAAGCCAACTGCACATAGTCGTGGCCAACTCCGTGGAAAGAGGTGTGCACAAACTTCAAAGGGCTCTGCTCGTTCAGCTCCCTGAGGGGGAAAGCACAACTTCAGTGAGATCTCAGCCAGTGAACAAGGACAGCAAAATAAATTCCTCTGTGTCCTATTCTGCTGATTTCTGTGTTCATTTCAAAGGAACAAGTGAAAATGCTTATTTTGCACTAGAAATTGCTGGGATAAAGCTGTTTCTCCTGGAAAATGAAATATTTACCTTCTGCTGAAACAGATCAAAGCCTCCCAAGAATAAACTGTTAATTTCTACATCAAACTCAAGCTCTTCCACCGCCTTAAAGACATTATTCTGACTCCACATCATTTATCCTCCTCCTTTTATTCTCATCTTCTGCCCCACCTAACCTTTAGACTGAGTCTTCTCAGCTCTATTTTATGCACATGCACCTCACGTTTACTCTGAATTTCTGCATTTTATTCTGAACTCCTGGAGCATATTCACTTGCATTGAGTGGTTTCCACTGGGATGCTTCCCTGTAGCTCAATTCCCCAAGGCAGCTGCTGTGCTCTCACCCAAACGGTGTCACCCTAAGGACAGTGACCCCTGAATTTAAGGACACATCAGGGAACACAGTCAAGTCTGCCTGCAGTCAGTTTTTCCACATGCAACCCACAGCTTACTTAAAAACACAACTTAGGTACCTTTGCTATGCACAATACCTGTGATAGCAGATCTTGGTCAGGTCCTCCATGTAGCTGTCACAGATTTTCTTCAGAGGATCCTGTCTGAGGGGACTGGTGTCTACCAGATTCTCATTCCAAGAGCCATTCCATGGCTCAACACACTCTTCTATACATTTTATAATTTCCTTATCATGAGGAGAGGTTATCTGTGCTCCATTTTCCCAATAAACCTGAGTAAGTTGAAGGAAAACAAGACAGTTTATTTACAAAGACTATTAACCCAATAAATTCTTTTAGCTATAGGATTCCACCTCCTTTCTGCATAGGTCACACAGAGAAGTCAGAACCTGACTGCCTTGATTCTCAAGACATTTGGAATCATCCAAAATGATTCTCTGAGTTCATGACTGCAGTTGTGATAAACGGAGCACAGCAACACAGCCTGTTTTCACAAAAGCTGGTATTTAACTGCTACAGCTGAAATATCAGCATGTGAGAAACCAAACCCAGGCACTTTTATCTGGGAGTGCTGTGCAAACTGTAATAGCAGAAAAATATCACCTTCTCCAAGGCTGGCATTCCTTTTGAAAAAGGAGCACGACTCCTTTTCAAACCCAAAGCAAAACAGATAAGCAGTGTGCCAAGGCCTGTGTTTTTCCACAGCTGAACAACCCTAATCTCCCAGCTGGAAACACTATCTAGAGTGGAAACACCATATCTAACCCTCAACTACAGAAAAAGTCTTTGTCAAAGAATTATTTAGAGGCCAGTTTTCCCACAGTCTGCTGCCAGTGGCACGGCTGAGCTCACAGTAATGCTCAGATAATCTGCCCCTGGTCTCTCATCAGGGTCCTCTGGGTTTGTCACCTTCCCTTAAAATTGTCCAAAACCTTCAGAAGCTGCAGAAATTCACACAGGAAATTGTGAAACAGCTCTTGGGAAAGACTGGGAACCAAACCAGTATCCCAGCAAAAGCAAGCTGCTGTGTATCAGAAGACACAAACATAAAACTGCTTCTTGACAAATTCATGGGAAATTCATGTGGCTTCTTTCCTTACTCATTGCTCCAGCTGTGAGAAGCAAAGGCTGGTGAGCACCTTTACAACTTGTTCCACGGAAGACAAGAGCAGTTCAGTCACCCCAAGAGCTCTCTGTGCACAGCAGGACCTCTCCTCACACTGCCATCACTCCTCATCTGCCACAGGGCTTCTAGAATGCTCAGCTAAAGCTGACAGTTCAGTTCAGGTTCTTATAAAGTTGAGGAAGGAAATACTCAGTTAAAACATTGCATTTGCTACTGTGGTGGTTTTATTGTCCCAAGCCAGCCACCCCTCTCCAATGCTCAGAAAACCAGGGAATACCACACTGCTACTGAGCTAGTAACCCAGTCTGGAATCATTCCCATCTTCAGCACAGTCCCCAGCTGTGTGCACTAACTCACCTCAGCTGTGGCTTAGTTTTAAACTGATTTTTAAGCCTAAGAAGTGAACACACAAATTTCTGGAGCATTTCTTCAGCTGCTGATTAGACTCCATGGAGTGTCACTGCAGATTGAAGCTCAAGACACACAAACTGTGCACTCTTAGTTCTCATCACAGAGAGATGTCAAGTTATAGGAGCATGAATTACTTTACATAACTTATCCTTCTGATGGACACACACTGAAAAAGCTTTTTCATCATGAGGGTGGGCAGGCCCTGGCACAGGGTGCCCAGAGCAGCTGTGGCTGCCCCTGGATCCCTGGCAGTGCCCAAGGCCAGGCTGGACATTGGGAGGTGTCCCTGCCATGGCAGGGGTGGGATGGATGAGTTTCACGGTCTTTTCCAACCCAAACCACTCAGTGGTGCCACGATTCCAGGCAGGGGATGCTGGAGGGCAGCTGGAAGGCTGCAGTGAGCGAGGCCTTACCTTGTAGCCATTGTCCTCCTTGCGGTTGTGGGAGGCTGTGATCATCACCCCAGCCACGGCCCCGAGCTGCTGCACGGCGTAGGGCTGCAAAGGAACCCACACAGCCTCAGCTCTGCCCCAAACACTGCAGCACAGCCCTGCAACAGCAGCCTGCAGAGTGCCTTAACCCAGCACCAGCTGATGTGAACCAACACCAACACCCTGCACTGTCCCCTGCAGTGGCAAATTGGGTTTCATTCTTCTCCATTAAAACATTCTTCTTGGCAATTACCAAAATGCAATGGTGAACTGGCCAGCTAAAGAAAGCCTAAACTCGGATTACAGGAGCACTTAGGAACAGGCTGACACGGAACAAAGGAGCTCACAAAAAGGCTTGTTGAAAAACAAATTACAGGTGCTCCAGGCATTTCAGTCCTCCCTTCAAACCAAGATCCACAGAACACTGGAGGAGCTCATGGAACACAATCAAGGATTTAAAACCGTGCAAGGAAAAGCTGCTGTGACTAGAAGAGTATTTTTGAGATATTAAAAGCAGAGGCACTGGGGACTTCAGCAACATCCTTGTTACAGCCCCCCTGAAGGGCCAAGTGTACCGAGCAGCCTCTATTTTCTGTTAAGTAACAATTTAAGAAAATTGCTGGTTCTCTTTTTTAGTAGATTCAAATTCTCCCCTAACCGTGTGGTGCAACAGGATGGAGGAGAAGGTGACTCACCACAAAGGGGGTAGGGACATAGGTGGAGAAGAAGTACACGGGCACATCTTTTGCCAGCAGGACTGCTGCAGTGAGCTTTGCAAGCCTACCAGCAGGAAAAAGAAAATATTCAGTCACTCCAGTTGCTCCTCAGGGCAGCCCAGATGGAATTCCTACCACCCTCAGGCACTTGTTTCTTAATCCCTCTACTGCCTTTTGGCTCATCCTACAAACTGCACAGCCAGGGTCACACTTCTCAGGCTGTGGAATCTGAGACAGCTCCTTCAGCTGCTGCCCAGACGGTGCAAGGCACTGCAGTCCCTCAGCCACACCAGGCAGATATCCACACAGAGACACAGAGCCTGCTGGCAGAACACACATCCCCTGCTCAGGGACAGAACCAACCTCCCAGAAAGCTCTGAGCACCAGAAGTGTGCAGCAGCAGCTTCGGAAAAGGGTTTGGTGTCCCACACAAAGCTCCTCTGCCAGCCCTGCCCAGCAGCCTCAGCCAAGGTCCAGGGAGCAGATCTATTCCTAAAATATATTTCTGCAAAGCAGCTCCCCTTGTTCCAGAATGTTCAGACACAGGAACAGGGCCCATCGTTCTCAATCTCACTTTTATTATAAACTTGCCCTTTCAAGCAACAGGGGAAGCTCATTCTCTCCCAGGTAACTGGAATGAAACTTCTTTTGCACTCAGGTACCCACAGCTCAGGAAGTCTCTGAGTCAAAAGAAATGAGAGATCAAATGGTGTAAGCTCACCTTACTCCCTTGTTCTCACAGAAAAGCATTAATTAATTAACTGACTTCCTTCTCTCCCATCACCAGCAGTCCAAGTTTCACTGACTGAGAATTTCACTACAGCACCTGCCAAATGTCACCTGGAACCACCTGGAAGAGTTTGAGGGCTCAGCTTGGAACTGAAGCTACTAAAACTCTGCTTTTTGGTTTACACCAAATTAATCACAGGACATATCTGGATGAGCTGCCATGCCCCAGGCACTGCTGCCCACACAGGGCTGGAAAAGCACTCTGCTCCCACTGGAATCCCTCTTTTGGGGGAGTTTGGTTTGATTTTAGCACTGCTGTAAGGGTGCACCACCCCAGGGGACAGGAGAAGCATGTGGCTGAGAACTGAGGTGCTCCTGGGACACCTGAAACAAGTGTGAGCACTGAATTCCAGGCTTTGTGTGCCTGAAAGGGAACATCCCTCACACTGAGCCTCTGCACACACTCTGCACCTGCAAACACTGTCACAGGTGAGTTCAAACCCCTCATGCCAAAGCCTGGGGGATAATGGGCCACACACATCCCCAGGGGAGAGGCATTCAGGGGAAAGGAGAAACCCCTGGGAACTCCTCTCACTGCATTCTGTGCTCCATTACACCAAGGACTTCTCAATCCCTAAAACACTAAATACTGCAATTTTTTTAAAAAGAAAAGAACTGTGTTAGTTACAACAACAACAATTAACTTCACATTAGCTAAATATTAATTAGCTACTGGCTTGGCTTTTTTGCAAAGCATGCCATTGCCACATGTGTTTTGCTCCCCGAATGACAAGGGATTAAGATTCCTTAGAGAATTCAGGAAGCAGTTTTCTCCCTTCTCCTTACAAAGAGCACAGTTTGCCATTGCTGGAAGTCTCCATTTTAAGCATTCCAGGTAAAATCCCCTCACAGTGGAAGCACACTGGGTTTCAGCAGGCTGCAGGCAGAATTCTTCTCCCCCCAAGCAAGCTTAAATCAGGTGTGAAATACCAGAGAGTGACAGCATCAAAAGTGCATTAATATCTAGGGATTTCCAGCTGGATGTCAATACTCTGAATTTACCTTCATATTAAAATTTGTCCCCAGGCACATCGAGCCTAGTGTTCTTGTGCATTTAATCTGTAAATTCTCTGGTGGAGTAAGCAGCCTTACACTCCTCCTTTGCTGGCAAACTGGTACCACAAAGGATTTGGTCCCAGCCTCTCTTCATTGCTCTTTAAATGGACTAAGGGAAAGGAAAGAGTGTGCCCAGTTCATCACAAACCAACAGAAAAAGTGCTGATAGGACAGAATGCATTTACAGCCACAATTTCATTTCTAGTCTTGCAAGTGTAATCAATACTCATACTTCTTACTGCTGCAGTTGCTGGTGACCTGACCTCGTGTGTCATATCCAACAACAAAGCCTCTCTGCTTAAAGTCTGAAAAGTTCCTCTCAAGATACTTNCCTGAAAGGGAACATCCCTCACACTGAGCCTCTGCACACACTCTGCACCTGCAAACACCTTGCAAACACTGTCACAGGTGAGTTCAAACCCCCCATGCCAAAGCCTGGGGGATAATGGGCCACACACATCCCCAAGCCCAGGGGAGAGGCAGTCAGGGGAAAGGAGGAACCCCTGGGAACTCCTCTCACTGCATTCTGTGCTCCATTACACCAAGGACTTCTCAATCCCTAAAACACTAAATACTGCAATTTTTTTAAAAAGAAAAAAACTGTGTTAGTTACAACAACAACAATTAACTTCACATTAGCTAAATATTAATTAGCTACTGGCTTGGCTTTTTTGCAAAGCATGCCATTGCCACATGTGTTTTGCTCCCCGAATGACAAGGGATTAAGATTCCTTAGAGAATTCAGGAAGCAGTTTTCTCCCTTCTCCTTACAAAGAGCACAGTTTGCCATTGCTGGAAGTCTCCATTTTAAGCATTCCAGGTAAAATCCCCTCACAGTGGAAGCACACTGGGTTTCAGCAGGCTGCAGGCAGAATTCTTCTCCCCCCAAGCAAGCTTAAATCAGGTGTGAAATACCAGAGAGTGACAGCATCAAAAGTGCATTAATATCTAGGGATTTCCAGCTGGATGTCAATACTCTGAATTTACCTTCATATTAAAATTTGTCCCCAGGCACATCGAGCCTAGTGTTCTTGTGCATTTAATCTGTAAATTCTCTGGTGGAGTAAGCAGCCTTACACTCCTCCTTTGCTGGCAAACTGGTACCACAAAGGATTTGGTCCCAGCCTCTCTTCATTGCTCTTTAAATGGACTAAGGGAAAGGAAAGAGTGTGCCCAGTTCATCACAAACCAACAGAAAAAGTGCTGATAGGACAGAATGCATTTACAGCCACAATTTCATTTCTAGTCTTGCAAGCGTAATCAATACTCATACTTCTTACTGCTGCAGTTGCTGGTGACCTGACCTCGTGTGTCATATCCAACAACAAAGCCTCTCTGCTTAAAGTCTGAAAAGTTCCTCTCAAGATACTTGTAAATCCCCTGGAAAACAAAAAAAGAAGGAAAAAAAAATAGAATTAGCTGCAGTACAGCACACACAAACATTAAAGGTGATCTTCCACAAAGGATGGATAATGTCAGTAGGCAAAATACAGCTCAAACACACCAATGATGAGTTCACAAAAGCAGCAGTGGTTTTTCCCTGGTGTTCACTGAAGAAAGCAAGTAACCAGAGAAACAGCTGTGGGAAACAGAAGTGAGTGGGACAACAATAAACCCTCAGCAGCACTCATTTTCAATCCACGCTGTGCTTTCATTTATTCAAATCATCCTCTTAAAGACTGAATTGAGAAAAATTAGAAGTCCATCCACTCAGGCAAGGTAAGCTGTGCCAGCCTGGCCTTCATCCCTCTGCCCACAGTACAAGTCAGACATTTACCCTTGATTCCAAAGTGTTAATCCTAAATCTGCCTTAAAATCAGGGAATGGCTTGGGTGAGAAGAGTTTTTACTCCAGCCTCGCCTCCCCTTCAGACCCCTTCATTTCCCAGGCAGAACCTCTCTGGAGATCCACCACGGAAACAGCCCACGCCAGATCAGCACTTTGGGATAAAAAGAGGGAAGCACCATTGTTAATGGAAGCTTCCAGAGGCTGCAGTTCCCCACAGCACAGTGAACTTAGCAGAGCCACACTGACCCTACAGACACTGCCCCTCACTGAGGCAAAGCTGCCTCCCAATGGCACTGGGGGGGTTTTGTACCAGAATTAAACAGATTTCCCCCCCACCAGTATTTAGGGCAATTCTTCAGGATGCTTTTACCTGGATCTGACTGGGTATCTGGAAAGCCAGCCCGACTCCTGCCCTGGAATTCAGCTGAGATCAATTTATTTTAAATGTCTTTGGCACTTTAGAATCAGAGAATTGCCAAGGTTGGGAAAGGCCTCGGAGATGGAGCCCAAGCAGGCATCCCAAGGATGCACTCCAGAGCATGACCTGGTGGATAATGACACCTCTTTGGAGAGTCCTCTCAGCTGCAGAAGTGGAGGGATTTACAGAGAGGGAGGGAAAATTATCTTTAAAATAAAGCTAACTCTTTGAACAGCAGCAGGTCTGGAGGCTGTGCCACGGCAGCATCACCTGCTGAAACCACCTTCATGCTGAACCCAAAACACACCAAGTGCTCCCCCTGCCCTGACACCCTGCCAAGAAACTTTCATTCACAGCTGCAAAGAGAGCAGAGCAATGGCAAAAACTCGTTCAAGTTGACTTGAGTAACCTGAATAACACCTAAAGACATGAACAGCAGATTTATTATAACAGATCCCTTATTTAGGCTAATATTTTGTATGAAGAAAAACAGGGATGTCTTTGCTCTCTGCTATGGGGCAGTTTGCTTAAAACTAATCCCTTAAGCTCAGCCACAAACTCCACAGCTGAAGTTAAATGAGTCCTACTGGACTTGCTTGCTATCCAAATATCTTTGTGAAAGCTGCAGGAAACACAAGTAAACCAATAAATGTCAGTGGGGAGGTGAATGCAGAGCCTCTCCACTGCCTGAACCCTCTAGCTGAGCTCACACCAACCCTTCCAGGTGCCCGAGGGCAGCCAGCAATTCCAGCACCTCGAGGGTTAAGTCCTGAAGAATTCGCTCAATTTAACGAATTTCTGTTTCCCTTTAACAAGACTCAGGTTTTGACAATGTCCCTAATTGCTTCTGCCCTTAAACTTCTACTTCTAAACAAGGTCCAGGTGCCCGAGGGCAGCCAGCAATTCCAGCACCTCGAGGGTTAAGTCCTGAAGAATTCGCTCAATTTAACGAATTTCTGTTTCCCTTTAACAAGACTCAGGTTTTGACAATGTCCCTAATTGCTTTTGCCCTTAAACTTCTGCCACTTCTAAAGGCCCAGGTGCCCGAGGGCAGCCAGGAATTCCAGCACCTCCAGGGTTAACTCCTGAAGAATTTGGTCAATTTAACGAATTTCTGTTTCCCTTTAACAAGACTCAGGTTTTGACAATGTCCCTAATTGCTTCTGCCGCTAAACTTCTGCCACCTCTCAACAAGGCCCAGGTGCACCTTTTGGTGATAATTAACACTCATTAGCAGGTACCAGCACACTCCTGCACAACCCCCTCAGATCTAAGCCGAAGTTCTCTCCAGGTGACTGAAACACCACAATTCCCTCTCCCCCTGCCTGGCACAGGTGATTTCCTGATGCAGAGTCCATGAACAGAAGGAGTTCACACCTGCAGCATGTCCAGTCCCTTACGCTCAAGTTCAAAAGGGAAGGCAGGGAAAAGTGATGGTATCAAGACTAAGATGGAAAGATTTTTGGTAGGAACAGCTTAATGAAGTCCAGGATTTAAATTTTTCAACTATTACCTCTGCTTTTTAAGCAGCAGGAAACTCCTTGATGCAGAAGTGGCTGGTTTTGTCACTGTGATCAGTGACAGGTTTCTTTCCGACTAATCAAAGCACCTGGACACGCATAAATAGGACAAAAGCCAAGGAATCAGGGCTTTACAAGGTGTTTATGTACCTGCAATTTTCAGCAGAGTCCAAACCAACCACTGAATATTCTGTGCCTCCCTGGATCTGACTTCTCATAGCAACAGTATAATCAGATGAAATGAAGGACACAGAACACACGTGCCACTTCACTGCAGCTTATTTCAACTGAAGGAAATGCTAATTACACCCAACTCTGCTGTTTCACTGGCCATTTATCCCTGTCCCAGGTGAGGACAGCTGTAACGAGCCAGGGCTGCCCACGCTCAGACTGGGTTCAGCACAACTGCTCCTGCCCCCAGCTTCTGAAACAACAGTGCTCAAAGAAAGATCCAATCTGCTGCAGTTCCCTTCAGAAACGAGTTCCAACCCACTTCCCAGAGGCTGCTTTTCCCAGCTTGATACACGGCTTTAATAAACAACTAAAAATAGCAGCTGGGCAGAGGGAGCAGAGCACACACCCCCAGCTTGCTACTCCCAAAAACCAGCAATGCCCACAAACCCAGCTCAGCTCACCAACACCTTCCCTGCCCTGCAAAGGGAGCCTCTCCCTGTCTGCCAGGAACGTGGCTGAGCACAAAGGGATCCTCAGAGCACCTCCACAGCCACGGCAGGAACAGCTCCCAAACCTCCTCTGCTCCCAGGGAAAGGAGGCTCCTTCCCAAATCCCAAACCTCCTCTGCTCCCAGGGAAAGGGAGCTCCTTCCCGAATCCCAAACCTCCTCTGCTCCCAGGGAAAGGAGGCTCCTTCCAAGCAGCTCGGCTGCTTTTAACCACTCCACCACTGGCAACAAAACAGTGTTTTAACCCCTCTTTGTCAGTCTGCTCCCACCACAGACTCCACTGGAGCTGCTCATGGCATCCCAGCACTCCTGGCAGAGGAGGGTGGCACAGCCAGACCAGGAAGGGCAGAACTGAAGGAAGCATCATTCTGTGATGTGTGCAGCTTACAGATCAGACACCTAAGGAAAGCTTTTTGTTAGACCCAAGAGGATCCTGAAAATAAGAACTGTCAGAGAGAAGGGTGGGTTTCAAACCAACACTTCAACACAAAACCTCTGTAAACACTACTGGAATTTGGCTTCCCCACAAGAGTTTGGGCTCCAGTTGTAGAGCTCTGACAACAATGTCAAACAGCTTAGGAGAGTCCCAGCTGTTCCAAGTTTTAAGCACATCACTCCATCCTAGGCCAACAGGAAGCATTATTTCAACCCTATCTCCTGAGGGAGGTCAGAGCATCGGCCTGAAAAGAAAAACCAGCTAAAAAGTGCACCGTATTAAATGAGAGATTTTACCAACCCTTTGTAAACCATGCAATAAAACACCTTTGATCATATGGCTTGAAGCTCCATCTCTGCAAAAAGTACCTGTCAAAGCAGATAAGAGCCAGTAATTTTGTCATACACATTTTATTGATTTTCCAAGGACAAGGGTTCCAAATATATCAGCTCATTCTACTTTCAACAGTCAAGGCTAAAGGTGGGAACAGATAAACTATTTAAGTGTATTTAATACACTCAGTCCATATATGTTCACAACTTGTGCTAAAAAGGAAAGAAAAGGCTTGGCTGCTTGGGGCTTTCCTCTTTTTGGTTTGGGGTTTTTGCTGTTTTGTTTTTGACAAACACTGCAAGTTCTTAGGGCAGCTCGTGGTTTCTGACTGCAGGGCTGAGTAACACTCCTGCCAATCCTGGCCAAATTCCAGCCAAACCTCTCCCAGCCCCTTCTCTTCCTCTGGGCACTGAGCCTTTCGTGCTTCCACCACCCAGCTGCAGCTCTGCCATCCCACAGGATGCTGACCCTGATGCCTTCGGTTTTAGCTTTTATACTTTCCAAATCCTGTACTGCTAGTGTAACTCTGAAGTTCCCTGTAGCTTGTTAAGTGCTGTTCTCTATGCTAAAATAGACATAA
>VZRF01009702.1:70580-90897 GCA_013396875.1 Vireo altiloquus
CCCCGGCCGTGCCCAGCTCTGGGATCCCAGCAGGACACTGACCCCACAGCTCCCCACGAGCACAGCTCTGGGATCCCAGACGATGCTGACCCCACAGCTCCCCACGGACACAGCAGGACACTGACCCCACAGCCTCTCCCTGGCCGTGCCCAGCTCTGGGATCTCACAGGACACTGACCCCACAGCCTCCCCCGGCCGTGCCCAGCTCTGGGATCCCAGAGGATGCTGACCCCACAGCCTCCCCCGGCCATGCCCAGCTCTGGGATCCCACAGGACACTGACCCCACAGCCTCCCCCGGCCGTGCCCAGCTCACCTGGGTGGACTGGATGACGGTGAGGTCGTTGATGTAGCAGAAGCCGGCGCCCATGGCCGAGCGCAGCCCGGCCGTGCCGAAGCTCAGGCGGCAGCACAGGCGCTCCCGCAGCTCCCTGTGCCTCCCATCCTGCAGCAAGCTCTCGATCTGCTCCTTGGTCTTCTGGTTCTGAAAAAGGAGATGAAGGTCTGTGCTTAGCGCTTGACATCTGGAGCTGAACTGTACATGCTCATCGGTTTTAAGTTATTCCTAGAGCAAATTCCTCCTATCCTGTAACATATCTCCCTATTCCTGCCTGTGCAGCAGCCCCCACTGGCACTCATTTCTGTCACATTCTTCCCAAACAAAAGAGCTCTTGCTGCCACTGACGCACTGATGTGTTTGTGTGGTCATTAAGACACCTTCCAGCTCCTCAGTGCGAGGAGCACAGACTCTGGAACAGGTTTTTCCAAGGCAAGTGACACAATTCAGTTCCGGATCTGTGCCGCTGGAACATGGACAAAAATCTAAACTTCAAAGCAGCATTTCCTTCCTCCCCACCCACAGGAAAGGGGCACAGTAAAATCGTGGCACTCTCGGGATGGTTTGGGTGGGAAGGGAGCATGGGGATCATCCCATCCCACCTGCCACAGGCAGGACACCTGGCACAGGAGCAAGCTGCTCCAAGCCCCCTCCAGCACCGCACAGGGTGCTTTGCAGAAGGCTGGATTCTCATCCAGAGCCATCCCTCTCTCTCTCCAGCCAGGATTCTCCTTAAAACTGCACCACCATCACAGCTGAGAACCTGCAAGCACGCAAACTGCACATTGCACACCTCCAACTATTTGTTCTCACAGTTATCCAACTAATATTGAATTAATTAGGCCACAGAAACTCAGCCTGTCTGCTGACAGCCAGTGTGGACAAAGCACTTCCCAGGTGCTACAAACACAGCAGAGAAGGAGGAAGAGGCAGAGGTTACACAGGGAAAATTCCAGTGACTGCAGAGGTGGAAAACAGCTGTGGTGGCACAAGTGCTTCTCTAAAGCAGTGCTGCTTCAAGCAGGGTCGCCAGGAAGGGTTAAAAGAGGCAGATGGAATCCAAAGGGCAGGGGTGAAGCACCCCTGACATTTAAAATAGAGGTCAGCCAGCTCCAGCAGCACTGGGAGGAAGCACACTCCACACAGAGAAGGGGAAGTTCAGGACTGGGGAAATGCTGGGAGAAGCACAAAGATATGAGCACTGCACATTCACTGGGAGAAAAAAAATAATAAAACTCACTGAAAAATCTGAAATTATTCCTGCAGCTTGATAACAGACCCTGAACACTAGACATGTGAATTGAAAATAACTTCTTTTTTCCTGTGTGCTCTAAAATAAAAGGCAAGCCATTACTGTCCAGGCTCCTGGATGGCCTGGCAACCACAGCAAGGCATAGCTCACTACCCAGCTAAACACAGGCCTAAAAAGGAGCCAAAACAATGGGGCACAACAAATATTAAACTGCAAAAGTGAAAGTTTCTCTTTCAGCCAGCCAGAAAACAAATGACTAATGTGCAAAGAATCTAAGGCAAGAGTATTGAAAACCTCATTTCACACTATCACAGTGCATGGGTTTGCATTAAAATAAGTTTATTAAATAACACAGCATCCTTGATAGCTTTTCAGGACACACTGCACTGCTTCCCTGCAAAAATAGAATAGAAATTGCACATTCCATAGTTTATGGGGCTTTGCAAAACGGAGGCAAGACTGAAGCAATAGCAGAAACATTTATTTTACACATAGATTAAAAAGCATTTTTGACTGAAGCTACTTAATTCATTTCCAAAGGAATAAAAATGAGTTGGCCAAAGCAGCACCCAAATAACATTTTAATTTGCTCAGGTCACACTCAGTTAAGCTGAAGTCGCATAAAAGAAGAAAGGAAGAGAAAAAAAGTTACAAGTGAAAATCTCCAAGCTTTCTACAGATAACCTGAACCCCCTGGGCCAACAGAAGGAGGGAATTCTACAGGCATGGGTGTAAATCCAGAAGTGCCAATGCTCTGTCTCTCACTCGGTGTTCTGATGCTATTGAATGTACAAGCCTGACCTCCAGCCTGCCCTTTTCCCAGCCTGGCACCATCCTTCCTGCTTCCCAAGCTTTCCAGCCTGCCCTTTTCCCATCCTTCCTGCTTCCCAAGCTTTCCAGCCTGCCCTTTTCCCATCCTTCCTGCTTCCCAAGCTTCCCAGCCTGCCCTTTTCCCATCCTTCCTGCTTCCCAAGCTTCCCAGCCTGCCCTTTTCCCATCCTTCCTGCTTCCCAAGCTTTCCAGCCTGCCCTTCTCCAGGCTGGAGCTTCACCAGCCAGCTCAGGTCCTTGCAGGGCACAGCCTGGCTCTGAGCACCATCTGCCACCCAGCGTGGGAATTCCAGAGCAGCTTCCCCTGCTGACTCCTAACCCCATTGCAGATCCTGAGAACACCCAGGGGGTTCTGTTGGTTTGCCCAGCAGTTGTGAAATCGAGTCTCACATCTGAAGGTCACACACCTGATTTTGTGATGGTTCATCTTTCCAAGTGCCAAAAAGAAAAGTTCCTTAGAGATTTCAGACTACAGTGTTTGAATGACTTTTAATATCCTTAAAAAAACCTGATACAAAACTGCCTAAAGCTTCCTGTACTCAGCAGAAATAAAGTAGGCTGTTAGATACAAAAACAGTCCTTTAAGACATCCCTGCACCTCAATAGAGCTAACAACGCAACTCAAATTCTCCTGAGGGAAGAGCTCAGATTGTAGTGTTGCATCTGAAAGCTAGCAGTACACGGATGGAGATGATATGAAAACAGCATTTATTCCAATGCTCAAACATGCTAAACCTCTGCCCTGCTGCCCAAGCAGCCTCCCTGGGACCAGGGAATGCTTTGGGNTCCTGTACTCAGCAGAAATAAAGTAGGCTGTTAGATACAAAAACAGTCCTTTAAGACATTCCTGCACCTCGATAGAGCTAACAAAGCAACTCAAATTCTCCTGAGGGAAGAGCTCAGATCACAGCATTTCATCTGAAGGCAAGCAGTACGTGGATGGAAATGATATGAAAACAGCATTTATTTCAATGCTCAAACATGCTAAACCTGGGACCAGGGAATGCTTTGGGCTGGCAGAGAGCTTAAAGCTGAGCAGGGAATATCCCAGCAGCTGGAATGGCATCCAGCAGAAGCAGCACCAGCTCCTCCCAAACAGAGAACACACTGTCACTGATTTTCCAAGGGTTATTTACTGCTGCAAAACATCTTGCATTTGGTTATGGAATATCCACTGACCCCAAACTCTATTGTTATTTGATAAATGTCCGCTGGGCATCAATATTTATTATTACCTTTCCTCTAACCTTCTTAACAACAGCAGCAACTTCAAACCAAAAGATTCCATCACTTTTTTTATATTTTTGCTTTACCAAAAAAAAAAAAGGAAAAAACTCCCACCTTCAAACCATACCATCAGCACCAAAAATTCCATACAAAACTCCATACATTTGTTTAGGTGACCACCCTCTTAAAAACCTAGGAATACTTCAACTTCACAATACTACGCATGTCTAAATAAGTACATAATACATCTGTAATAGATGTATATGTATATGTGATACCTAGTATAAGTGTGTATATGATAAATCTATGACAGCTAGTGTAAGTGTGCATATAATAAATGACACGGACCCTGATCTCTGACACCTCCTGAGTGCCTCTCCATGTTCTCCACAGTGTCCANCCCTAGGAATATTTCAACTTCACAATACACATCTAAATAAATACACAATACCTCTCTAATAGATGTATATGTATATAATGTGACACCTAGTATAAGTGTGCATATAATAAATCTATGATACCTAGTATAAACATGTATATAATAAATCTATGACAGCTACTATAAGTGTGTATATGATAAATCTATGATACCTAGTATAAGTGTGCATATAATAAACTATACAGACCCTGATCTCTGACACCTCCTGAGTGCCTCTCCATGTTCTCCACAGTGTCCATACCACCATGTGCAGATGTTTGGCACACACAGCACAGCCTGCAGAGCCAGGGGAAGGCCAAGGCCACAATCAAGAGGCAGCAGCCACCATTCCTGCCCACAGGCAGTGGCAGATAAGGTGACAGCGGCCCTGGGAGAGGCTGGGGCTACCCAAACACACCCTGCTGGGGCAGAGGAGGGACAGGACAGGGCTCTGGCTGGTGTTTGGGGCAGGGATGGGTGAGCTGGCACTGCCACAGGGAATGCTGCTGCTCTGCCCTGGGACTGTCCCGGAGCAGCAGCTCTGCCCTCAGCCAGTTCCCAATCCTGCAGCACCCACCAGCACCACAGAGTGCCCCCAGGCACCCTAACCTGCCCTTCCAAGGGGTAAACTCATGAAGCATCCCTGATTTCTCAGCAGCTTGGAGGCTTGCCGTGGAACCGTGGGGAGTGGAGAGCAGGCAGGGCCCAGGCAATGCCTTCCCACCTGCAGCAGAGCATCCCCAGCACACCCAGACAGGGCTCTCAGCACTGCTGCCAGGCTGGGGGCAGAGAGAACGAGACTGTCAGAAGCCTCCCTTCAGTGCTGCACAGTCCCTGTCACAAAGAAATGGAAATCAGAAACATTTGGGACAGAGACAGACAGGCTGCTGCGTGGGTGACAGACTGAACACTGTTCTGTGCTCACAGAAACACCAGGGAAAAAAGCTCTGTGATATTTTTACCTCTAAAATTATTACACTATAATACATATATTATATTTATATCTAATATATTACATAAAATACGTATTATATCTATATATGTTATTTTTTAATATATATAATATAACAACCATTTATAAGAAGCCACTGCCAGAATCAGAACTCTGGGGTCACAGCCTGCAGGAGACTGTGCAACACCTGTCAGAAAGGCTTGAAGTTTTATTAAACAAAAATATATATTCTCTGCCAAATTTTCAGTTCTCCATGTACTGCACAGTTGCCTGTGGAAGCAGAATCACTCTTTTTTGTGGCTCATCAGGATTCATCACTTGTATCAAGTGGAGAATTAAAGACAAGGGCATTAACTGAGTATTTCTTAACTGGTTCTTTCACACCCAATCACGTTAATCTCGTGTACTTACCACCAGAGTTAGGTTTCAAAGCTAAGGCCCTGTCAAAAATCGCTGGCAATTTACTACTCTCACAGCAATCTTCTTTTTGTTTTGCCCATTCTTTGCATGTGTAGCTGTAAGAAGGGGGGAAAGTCTCAGGCTGGCTTGAGCTTCAATGAATTTTTCTGTGGTCATCATTTTCCCAATGTTATTCTTAAAAGTTCACTTTAAAATCTTAACAAGCAAAAATATTCCAAGACAAATGACTGGAACAAGCTACTGGTCTCAAACCATCAAATCCATTTCCTCCTGAAAAGCATCTCAAAAGCCACAAGAATTAGAACACCAAGGGACACTCCAAAAGCTCCCCCAAACCACCTTCTCAGCAAGGAAGGACTCCCAACTTTACAGCTGGGACAACGATGCTGAGCCCATGAGTTAGTAAAACCAAGTGAGAACGCAGAGAATGGGGCCTGCACAAACAGCTCCTGGGTAATTAATTGCAGCTTTCCCCCCAGCAGTGCCTCTAAGTTTTATTAAACTTGTCCCAGGTCCCCCCAGAGCAGAGTGTGCACAAAGCTGCCCTGAGCACCTTGCCACTCCAGCCACACTCCTGCAGGAGACACGAGGCAGACACAGAAGTGCAATAGGAAAGTGAGGAAGTGGATGAAAGGGAATTAAAGGGAGAAAGTGGAGAACAATGACGAATTGTTCACATACTTCACCAAGGAACAAAGGGCACTGCCTTGTGCCTCCAAACCTGGCTCAAACACCAAAGCAGCAGCAAAGGGGAGAGAAGGGAAGGGGAAACGCCAGGAGCATTAATGAGGATGCTGGTGAGAAGGGGAGGAAGGAGGATGCTCCCCCCACAGCCCCTCCACCCCCCCGGGGTTTGGGGCGAGGTGAGCACAAACACCCAAACCACAAGGGACAGAGAGCACAACTCTGGTAATTAATTACAGCAAGCAATTTTCAATTAAGTCAGAGGACAAAAGCCTCCCACAGCTGGGAATGGAGTGCATAGATCTTTCCTTGATCAGAGACAACAGAAATCCCTGCGGCTCGGGAAGCTGGGGGGGAAGGGGAGGTGGAGTTTGATAAGCAGCAAAGGCCTCATTTCCTCGGTTTGTGGTGAAACTCGAGGGTTTGGCCCAACAACGCCTGCCCCATTTCCTGCTCTCTCCTTGCCTTCCCCTCCCACAACACCTTCACCTGGTTTGGTTACACCTCTCCTGAACGACCCCTGGCCCCAGCAGGCAGCCCCCAGTCCTCCTCCAGGTGATTTGGAGTTGCCAAATTTCTCTCTTGGAAACCTCCCCAGTTAGCTCCGAATTCTCTGAGTCCAGGCAGCTTTATAGGAGAGGTCATGTCTGTCACCTAGGCAAGCAAGGGCAAACAGGTACACTCACACTGACCCCGCAGTTTGTACTTTATTGGTTAATTACAGCCCTAGAAGGAGCTCAAGAAATGGGGACATTGCACTGTTGCCAATTTTAATCTGAATATTTTTCCCCCGGTGGAAGTTCTCTGAGTTTATACATTTTTAGGAAAGACAAAACAACCTGTTAAATACAACAAAAGCCTTTCAATACACTAACAAGACATTATCAAAAAAAAAAAATTTACTTGAGTTCAGCCTGGGTTATCAAATGTGTTATCTGGAATGCTGTTTCCTTTCTCCACTCCTTCCCTCCCCCGTGCCACTATTCCCGGATATTTTCACAGCAGCAGCTCCGAGTGCAGAATGTGCAGATGGCACCTGTTAATTGCTGCAAAGCTGGGAGGAGAGACCGAATTCCCAACTAGGAGAGAGCTCCTCTAAGAGCCATCAGGTGGAATTTATCTGCAGCCCTCCTGCTTCGATCCCGACAGGATAAAATTAAAGAGGAAACAGTAACAACACACTAAGGAGGTCCTAATTAATAAAAATAACGGCAAAAGAAGTTCAGGAGATAGAAAGCTAAAAAAATAAAGGAAAAAGCATTCAGAAGCCTAAACCACTGCTGTACTGGTATTTTACCCTCCTCCATCATCAAGGTATTTTTTTAAAGCACAGGCCATAATGGTTGGACTAACCAGCTGCAAAAAAACCAAAAAAAAACCTCAAAGTAACCCTTTCGACGACAGAATAAGCAAGATACCCCCCAATACCACGCTGTTATCACAGCTTTGGGTGGCTTAATCCGAATTAATCAAGCCCGCAGTGCTGTCGAGACCGTATTAGAACAGAAAAGAAAAGAGGAATGCTGGAACCTGGCTGTTTCTTTTCTAGGGAAGGGCTGAATTCAGGCAGCTTAGGAAAACAGACTCAGGCCGCATTTTAACAGGGCCACTGCTCCATCCCCGCCGCCACCTGCGTGCCCCAGCCGAGGGGGGAGAGGGCGCGGCGCTCCGTGTGCCAGGACGGCATCATCCATCCCCATCTCACATCCCCAGGTGCCATCCCCAATCGCCATCCCACATCCCCAGGTGCCATCCCCATCGCCATCCCACATTACACACCCCCAATCGCCACCCCCAGCCCACGTCCCCAGCTGCCATTGCCATCCCCATCCCACATCATCCATCCCCAATCGCCATCACCATCCCACATCTCTCATCCCACATCCCCATCCCCGCACAGGTGAGCGCCGGGCGGGCGCGGCCGCACCTTCCCGCCCCGCCGAGGGATTCCCGGGAGCGCCCGGAGCCCCTGCCCGGTCCGGGGCCGCGTTCCCCGTTCCCGGTGGCGGGGAGGGAGAGGGGACGGAGCCGGGGCCGCACGGGGGGACCGCGGCCACTCGCCCACCTTGTCCCAGCTCAGCCACTGCCACACCGCCTNNNNGCCACACCGCCTTGTCCAGCTGCGCGTCCCCGGTGCTGCGCGCCACCAGCACGTTGGAGTTCACGTCCCCGGGGGCTCCGCAGTCGCCCATGGTGGCGGGGAGGAGGAGGAAGAGGATGAAGACGGAGAAGGTACCGCTCCTTCACTTGGCCACGCCCGCCGCCGCACCGCGCATCGCCCGCGGGAGGAGGAGGAGCGGATGAAGGCGAGGGGCGCCTGGAGGATGAGGAGGAGGAGCGGAGGAAGGCGAGGCACGCCCGGGGGCTCCGCGGGGCCGGCTTTTATCGGCGCTGCCAGCAACGATTAACGGGGAGCGCCCGCCCCCGCCCCGGGCACCGCCCCGGGCACGCCCCCGGGCACGGCACCATGGGAAATGTAGTCCCCGGGACGCGGGAGGGAGCGGGCGGCCGGCCAGAGGAACTACAGCTCCCAGCAGCCGCCGCGGGGAGCGGGAGGGGCTCGGGGGCCGGGATCGCGTCCCGCCTCCGCCGCGGTGTGAGCGACAATGTCCCGAGTGTCCCCTACTGCCCCACTGACCGCCACCGCCCGCCTCCTGCGGGACGGGCCCCGGGAACCCAAAACCCTGCCCGGCTGTGCCCCTCGGGCTGCCTGCAGCATCATCTGCTCCCTCCGAAAGAGCAGTGGGTGAGGCGCTGCCCTGGGGGATGAGCTCTCGCTTAGAAGCATTTCCAGATGGCAATTCCATGGCCCTTAGGAGGAGAATCATAACCCTCCCCTGGCTGCACCAGCTCTAATAGGATTGCCTGGCCCTGAGCAGCAGGCTCAGAGTGACTACATCCTGCTGAGCATCCTCATCCTGCTCAGCATCCTCATCCAACAGAATATCCAACCCCACAGAGAATCCTCACCCCAGAGAGCACCCCAATCCCATACAGCATCCCAATCCCATACAGCATCCCAGTCCCACAGAGCATCGGTTTTGGTTGAAAAACAAGGTCCTCGCAGACGTTGCCACAGAGACAGCAGGCACTGCAGAGGGATGGAATCATGGAATCACAGAATGGTTTTGGTTGAAAAACAATTCCTTCCCAATATCCCACCCATCCCTGCCCTCTGGCACTGGGAAGCCATTCCCTGTGTCCTGTCCCTCCATCCCTTGTCCCCAGTCCCTCTCCAGCTCTCCTGGAGCCCCTCCAGGCCCTGCAAGGGGCTCTGAGCTCTCCCTGGAGCCTTCTCCTCTCCAGGTGAGCGCCCCCAGCTCTCCCAGAGGGGCTCCAGCCCTGGAGCAGCTCCGGGGCCTCCTCTGGGCTCTCTCCAGCAGCTCCATGTCCTCCTGCTGTTGGCCCCAGGGCTGGGGCAGCTCTGCAGGTGGGGCAGGCACACCTCCCACTATCCCTCAGAGGCTGTGGGAGGGCTACACAGGAGGAGTTTGGGGGCACCCAACAGGACAGCAAAGGGTTGGAAACCATCCATAGAGAAGGGAATGATCATTTGGCTCACACACAACCAAACCCTCCAGTCCAGAGGTGTGGCTGAGTGTGGGGAGATAAACCTTTAGATTGGTCTGTTACAGTGAATTACTGATTGAAGTCAACAGAAGCTAAAGATAAGGAGGAGGTAGGACACCAGAAGTGAGGACACTCCTAAGTCCTCTCCTGTCCCTGTTCCTGGTACAGAGAAGGAGAAGAGCCTGGACACTGATGAAGCAAGGAAATGTGATGGAATCATTCCTTCCTGTACATCTGGCATCATCTGCAGCAGTGCTGACACCACCCCGAGCCCAGAGGTCTGCTGAGAACCACACCCCTGGCACGTTTCTCCAGAGCTCAGTGCTTTGCAGGCTTCTGCTGCAGTTTTCTCCTCCTTTGTGTTTTGTCTTCAAGGAGAGAAGGACAGAGCCCATGATAACAGGAGCTCCAGCCCAAAAAATCTGTGTTTCCCCCAAAACCAGATGAAAGATGGGAGAATTATCCTTCTCTCCAGTGTCAGCTCTCCTCCATGGTTATTTCCCTGGAGAACAAAACAGTCTCATGGAGGATAAATTATTTCCCTACCAGGAATAACTGCAGCACAGAGGGGTTTGATACTTCCCAGGATCTCACCAGGGGAAGCGATGATTAGCTCCCAAATGTTTCCCTGTGAGAAGGCTTTGGATCTCTAGCTCCAAGGCACCCCGTGGCAGAGGCCAGGCAGCCTGAGCAGCTCCAGAGCAGGGCAATCCTGGACAAAGATTATGGTGATACAGCTTAAATTGTGCTGATGGAGATTTGCTGTGTTGGCCTGGAGAAAACAGTGGTGGGAGATGACAACTAAGTGCAGTGTGTCTGAGGGTTAATCAGCCTCCAGAAGAATATTTAAAGCTGATTATCTTGCTCCAGGAAAGCTAAATCAAGTCCCATCTGCTGGCATGGCCGGAGCCTGCAGAGACCCAGCACAGCACGGCTCTCCCCAGCACGCGGGGGGACTGCAGGGCCTCCCCACGCTCTCTGCCTGTCAGCACAAACATCTCCTTTCATCTGCTGCTAGCAACAACATTTCCAGTCCTCATGGTCGTGGAAAAAAAAGCCAGAACACAGGCAATTAATGTGCGAGTGAAGGAAAGCCAAGGTTTCTGTGTTTTCACCCTCACGCATGGTTTCGCCTGATTGAGGCACAGCATGCACAGAGCAAAGTGAGCAGCAGCAAACGGCCCAGGGACCAAAAGCCAGGGAGAAGCCACGCTGCCAGCGATGGATACGAGCCAGGCTGGGAGGAGAAGGGCTGCCAGGCTGCTGGCAGCCATCAGCTCGTGTGCTGGGAGCCACCAGAGCCAGCGGGAGCGTGGCAGGGCTCGGCCAGAGGGGATGGTGTCCCCGAGCACCCACCCGGGACTGTGGCAGTGCCCAGGCATCGCCCCGCGGCCAGGGACCGGCCCATCATCGCCAGGAGGAGAGACTGGGCTGGACCACCAGGGACTGGCCCATCATCACCAGGAGGAGAGACTGGGCTGGATCACCAGGGACTGGCCCATCATCGCCAGGAGGAGAGACTGGGCTGGATCACCAGGGACTGGCCCATCATCACCAGGAGGAGAGACTGGGCTGGACCACCAGGGACTGGCCCATCATCGCCAGGAGGGGAGACTGGGCTGGATCACAGCTCCAGTGCCACCCCTGCCATGGCAGGCACACCTCCCACTATCCCTGCGCTCAGGGCTCCCTCCAGCCTGGCCTTGGACACTGCCAGGGATCCAGGGGCAGCTTCTCTGGGCAAAGAACTTCCTCCTAACCTCCAATCCAAACCAATTCTCTGTCAGCTTGAGACAGACTCCTCCTGGCACTCCAGGCCCCTGTAAAAAGTCTCTCTGTCTTTCTTTTAGGTTCCTTTCACGTCCTACAAGGCCACAGTGGGGTCACCCCAGAGCTTCCCTTCTCCGAGCTGAACACCCCCAGCTCTGGCAACCTTCCCTCCCAGCAGAGCTGCTCCATCCCTCTGCCCATCCTGCTGCCTCCTCTGGGCTCTCTGCAGCAGCTCCACAGCCTCCTGCTGTTGGCTGGGGCAGCCCTGCAGGTAGGCTCTCACCTGGGCACAGGGGCAGAATCCTCCTCCCCTGCTGCCCCCGCGGGGGATCAGCCCACAGGAAGGGCTAAGGCACACATCAGAACCAGAAACCTCTGTCCCATCCCTGGCACCCTCAGGGATGTGGTTACACAGCCCGAGCCCCGCGCTCCGGGCGGATCCCGGTGGGAGCAGCGTTTCCATGGCAATTTGCGCAGTTTATTCCGCATCGGTACGAGCAGCCCGCAGCTCCCGTGGTATTCCAGGCTGCTTTTCCTCTCCTGGTTTCTGCAAGAGCCGGGGCTGTGTGGGATGGACGCAGCCCGTCCCTGCGGCTGGCGGCTGAGCCTCTCAGCACCGGCTCTGGGGCACAACTTTTGCTTTATTATTTATGTCCTGAACACCCTGCTTGTTCTCCCGGGCCTCTCGGGTTACCTGATAATGACACAGCAACTCCCAGCTTTCCCTTCTCTCCCAGAGCCGTGCATTGTCGGGAAGGCAGTGAAGAGCTCCAGGCGGGCAGCGAGGACATCCCCAGAGCTGTCACCGCCGGGCAGGGGCACGGGAGCCTTTTTGGGCTGGAATGCAGGGGTTTGAGCACATCTGGGGTCACAGCAGGAGAAGGGCTTTGTCCTGAAGAAGCGCAGGCGCTCTGCAGGCAGAGCACGGACACAGAGCACAGGTGGGAAGGATGCCACAAGGACCACTGGCATTAGGAAATGGCTTTGGAAGTTCCACAACTGCCCCTGGAGGGCTGACTGACAGGAGATCGAGAGGGGCAGAATAAATGTTTTCCATGCTTGAACATAATTAATCTGGTTTCCCACATCTTTATCTAAAGCAGTTGGTAGGAGCCTGGAGTGACAGAGGGGACTCAGACAGATGATAGAAAACAGAGGAAAAGGGCCACAGAGGACTTCAAGCAACTGACCCTACATGGGAATTTCTGCTGAGCTTCCGGACGGGTCAAGTTCCTTGGTTTGAGGCACTTTTGTTTCTCTTGTCCCCACAGTAATGTGGAAGGTGTTTGTCTGGGATCCACCTGCTGTGTGCCAGGTAACTAAATTGGCCTCCCAGGAGCCCTATTTTTTTCCTTGTTCGGTTGCTTAAAACCCAAATATAGTCAGCTACAATTTGCTCCATTTGTTGGATTTAGGGATTCAGCCAAGACCAGCACACTCCAAACTCTTCTCTCTGTGTGCTGAGAGCATCTCATTGCTGTTAACAAAAGCTTTGTGAGCATGACCCAGGAATCATCTGCCAGGGAGTGAGGCCGGAGCCCCATCGGCTCTGAGGAAGAACCTCTGAGCCCTGGGATGAGCACCTAAATAGTTGCAAAATCCTTCCCCTGGCTCCTGAAGCAAACCCATTTCAGGAGGGTCCCAAATCCATCCTTCCCTCATAGATCCTTGTTTCTGTCGGAGCAGCCCAGCACAATCCACGGCTGAGGATGTTTGTCAAGCTGCCCCAGACCACAGATCCCATGGGAACACCCAAACACCCCAGAGCCATNGAAGAACCTCTGAGCCCTGGGATGAGCACCTAAATAGTTGCAAAATCCTTCCCCTGGCTCCTGAAGCAAACCCATTTCAGGAGGGTCCCAAATCCATCCTTCCCTCATAGATCCCTGTTTCCGTCAGAGCAGCCCAGCACAATCCATGGCTGAGGACGTTTGTCAAGCTGCCACAGACCACAAATCCCATGGGGACACCCAAACAGCCTGGAGCCGTGGATCCCATGGGGACACCCAAACAGCCTGGAGCCATGGATCCCATGGGAACACCCAAACAGAATGGAGCCGTGGATCCCATAGGAACACCCAAACAGAATGGAGCCGTGGATCCCATGGGAACACCCAAACAGCCTGGAGCCATGGATCCCATGGGAACACCCAAACACCCTGGAGCCATGGATCCCATGGGAACACCCAAACAGCCTGGAGCCGTGGATCCCATGGGAACACCAGCCAGTCTGGAGCCGCGGGAGCCGTGGGGACAAGGAGAGCCGGACGGGCTCAGGTCCCGCAGGCACAGGTCCCTGCTCTTGCCCCGGGGTGCCGCCGGGGTGTCCCGGGCAGGCGACACCGGGACCCCGAGGCAGCTACCACCAGGTGGCACTGGCGTCTTGTCACCCAGCCTGGTGGCACCAGCCACAGGGTGGGCACCGGGGCGTCCCCTCAGCCCTGCCCTGCCCGAGCTGACCGGCAGGGATGGACAGTGGAGCTGCCAAGGGATCACAGGCCAGGCGGGTAACCATTGCTGCAGGAGCTGTGCCTTGCAGGAGGGATTTTTCCCCTCAGAATCTTGTGCATTAGGGAAGAGCAGCATTTTTTTCCCAAATTTTTATGACATGCTGTCCTTTGACAGGGTTTTCCCCCCTTGAGTCACAGCACCAGAAGAGATTCCACAGTCACCACATTCACCCCTCTCTCCCAAAAGGGGAAAAAGCGAGAATTCCACATCACTGGGGGGGATTTGGGGTACCACGCTCACCATCTAGCCCCCATCCCATCGCAGGGTCCCACATCCCAGCCCTGGCTGCTCCATGGCTCGTCCCACCGGAGGGGCTGCTGTTAGAGGAGGACAAACCCTGGGAGGTGGAGGGAAAAGGACGAGCACGGTGTGTGTCTCTGTCCCCACCTGGCCCGATTCCCCTGATTTATTTGCAGATAAAGGGTTTATTTTCCTTTCCCAGCGCTGCAGCTGCAAGATAAACAGAGCGAAGCCTCTCGAGCCACTTCCGGCTCAGGTCAGGTGCCGGAGGACACCTGTGCCCCAGAAAGCCCTGCCTGGCTCAGGAATCCCAGTGGGATCAGCCCCAAAACCGGCTCCCTGCTCCAGGCTTTGTGCCCAAGCCAAGGGCATGGCAAACGGGGAACTGGTGGCTGAGCTGCTGCCATCCCAGTGCCTCCTGTGCCTCCGGTGCCTCCGGTGCCTCTGGTGCCAAGGTTTCCAGCCCTACCCCAAACACACTCACATCCACTATTATTTTTTGGATTAGGGTTTGGCGTCACTGTTTGGGCTCAGGATTGCAACTGTGTTTAACCTTGGAATGCCGGCGGAAAGGCCCCTATGGGCCAGCTAATCTAGCTGCAATTAAAGACATTCATTATGCCATTATGAACAGGCTAAGACGTCTGACACACTGGGTCACTGGCGCTGCCCCTCAGCCTGTTTTGAAGGACAGGGACATTTGCTCTCCTGGACACCTGCCACTCCACAGGCCAGGTCCAAACCCAGCCAGCTTAATAGCAGAGCCAAAGCCAAGGAGCCCAGCAGGACCCAAGAACATCCCCTTCCCGTCCACCGCTGCGCCCTCACCCCATGGAAAACACATTTGGGACCTGCGGTACAAAAGGCCAAAGCTGCAGCTGACAGCAGGAAGGAAGCAGGAAAGACTCCGGCATCACCATCCGGAGCCCGGAGAGACCTTGGGAGATGCTTGGAGCCACACACCTCCGGCCAGGCTCGGGCCACGCTCGCAGCATGCCCACGGCTCCGGCAGTGCCGCCCGGGCAGCAGCAGGGACGAGCATCCCGCCGGGAATGTGGCTGCCGTGCCAGCCTGGGGGATTTCTCCCACTGTAGGGGCCGTGGTGCCGCCGAGGGGCTGCCCTTGAATCCACCTTGGCAGCTCACAGGGAGCAGGGTTAGCCCTTCCAGCATCCCCTGGGCTCTTGCACGGAGCAGTACCCCACAGATTGCCCCAAACACCAACCTTGCTGGGAGAAGAAGCAAACACGAGTCCCCTGGAACCCACCACCTCCTTTAATTCCCTGCCAGGAAAGCAGGGCCCAGCCCAGCTCAAACATTACAGGGTTTCAGCACCAGAGAAACCCACTAACCCCTGTCACAGCTGCTGGGAGCCCAGGGAGGTCAACATTGCCTGATCTGAGTAGAGAAATGGGGAAATATCCTCCTTGAAGACTCCTGCCAGCTCACGCAGGCCATGGTGGAAAAGGAGCTGTCCCTGCCATCCCCCTGCCCACGGTGGAGCCGAGGTGGGTCTGCGGGACCAGCATCTGCTTGCAGGTCACATTCTGCAAGCTCCTGCCAGCCAGGACATCCCAGCGCTGCTCACACCAGGACTGACCTCCTCCATGGGGGGGGTTCCCAGCAGCTTTGGGGGATTCTCAGCAGCTTTGGGGGTTCCCAGTGGCTTTGGGAGNGGGGGGTTCTCAGCAGCCTTGAGGGGTTCCCAGCAGCTTTGGGGGGTTCCCAGTGGCTTTGGGAGGTTCTCAGCAGCTTTGTGGGGTTCCCAGTGGCTTTGGGGCCAGCAGCACATCTCACAGCGAGGTGACCCCAGGTGGCTCCCCCGGCCGAGGTGTGGGCCAGGCTCAGATCATGGAGACCCTGTTCTTGATGTAGACGTGGTAGGGGTCACTGCGCTTGTCCACCTTGCGGGAGCGGGTGTAGCCCAGGATGAGGCTGCCCACGGTGGCGGCGAAGAGCGTCATGACGAACAGGATGTACATGTAGGCGTTGTCGTTGCGGCCGGCGTGGCTGCCTCGTGTGCTGCCCTCCGCGCCGGCCGGGGGCTCGCCGGGACACGGCACAGCCCCGTGCAGCGTCCGGTTCAGGGCGCTCAGCACTGCCTGCAGGCTCTGGTGCCAAGTCTCCGTGCGGTTGCTCTCGTCCATGTCCCCCTCGGGCTGCAGGGAAGGACAGGGAGGCTCACGAGAGGCTGCCCTCACAGTGGAGGTGCTCCTGGCACCCAGCCATGGCCCCAAACTGCTCCTCCAGGCACCTCCTCTGCCACAAAGAACCCTTTGCCTTCACAACAGCCCTCTCCCTAAATTTCAGTCCTTCCACAGAGGGGACAAAGCTCTCAAGGCTCTGGGGCAGCTGCCTGCCCCTCTCTCCTCCCCAGGGCTGGGGACAATGTGGGGACACAGCTATCCCGAGGGACCAGGATGGCTGGGTTCAGAGTCTGCTTTCCCCGGGGATGTGTGGGGACAGTGGGCACATATCTGCAGGGTGCAGATCTGGCACAGCCCTCCATAAATCGCTGTGAACCCATCTTGAGGGGCTGCTGCCCTAAACCCCCGTGGGGACTTCCCTTCCCGCTGGGTGCCAGGCCCCCTCTGACCTGCCATCCCCCCCGGGACACGGTGCCCTTCTCCCAGCCCCGCCGGGCCCCTCTGAGCCCCCGCACCCTGCTGGGACCCGGAGCAGGCACAGCCAGCAAGGGACACGGGGACAGTCCCCCACGTGTGCCATCCTTTGGGACACTCCGGCCCCACAAACCACCGCAGTCCCCCCAGGTATCCACCCTGTCCCCTACCGGCTCCCGAGCACCCCGTGCCTGCTGCCCCAGCAGCTCATCCCCTCCCAAAGGCGTCACCTTAAACTCAGGGAGCACCTCCCAGGAGGAGACCCCAGCTGCCAAGAGGAGGAGGAGGAGGAGGAGGAAGGGGCTGGGCAGCCACGAGCCCACGGCAATGAGGTCGGGTCTGGCTGCCTGCCTGACTTTAGAGAAGCAGGCTGAATTTGGGAGGTTTAGGGCAAGACCCGGGTTTATCCCGGGAGGGGACCCACACATGGGGTACGGCTTGGCGGGGACCCACCTTGGGGAGGGCATAGGGGGGTGGGGGCCAGGGCGTGGGAAGAGGGCTCGCACTCACCTCGTGTGCCCTCCCTGCCTGCGCTGCTGCCAGGCTGAGCCGGGACTGAGCATCGCGGCCGGCGGGGAGGGATGCCGGCCGGGCTGGGAGCGCCGCCAGCCTCCTCCCCTTCCCGGGGCAGAGCCACCTGCCGCGGCCACCCAGCCCAGCCCCGGCCCCGGCCGCACACCGGGGGCTGCACGGGGCTCTGCGGGGCTCTGCCATCCCCTCAGCCGCACACCGGGGGCTGCACGGGGCTCTGCCATCCCCCCGGCCCCAGCCGCACACCGGGGACTGCACGGGGCTCTGCCATCCCCCCAGCCGCACACCGGGGGCTGTAAGGGGCTCTGCCATCCCCCCAGCCGCACACCGGGGGCTGCACGGGGCTCTGCCATCCCCCCGGCCCCAGCCGCACACCGGGGGCTGCACGGGGCTCTGCCATCCCCCCGGCCGCACACCGGGGGCTGCACGGGGCTCTGCGCTCCCCTGCTCGCTGCCTTCCTGCCCCTCCTCGTCCGCCCCTGCTCTCCCGAGCCACCTCGCCGGCTCTGAGCCTGCCTGGGCACGTTCTTCGCTCACTGTTCCCTGCTGGGGCTGAGCTGCTCCGTGAAATGGGATCTCCCCTCCTCTCACAGGGAGCTGCCGGTGCCGTGCAGCAGCAGAGAAACCCCAAAGCTCGTGGGGCAGGGAGAAGGCCCAGAAGAGCAGTGAGGGGCTGTGGGTGGGGATCAGGTCTCGCTCTGAGCGGGATGTGGGGACTCCTCACCCCTGAATGAACCTGTCCATCCCATCAGCTTATGATGCTGCAGCTGGGACAGTGATGCCACAAGTGCTGACTGCAACACTTCCTCCAGCACCACAGACCCAGCGGGAGCAGGTCCCCATCACCCAGCCGGGATGCTGCGGGGTCCCACAGGATCCATGACAGCCATGGCTTCTCTCCTTGTGACCCCCGACCCCCTTCCCTCCTCCTCCCACTTTTCCACTCCACCCACAGCACTCCAGTGGCCTTTTAACCAGCATTTACAGCCATCTTCCACCCTCCCTAGCACCAGGGAGAGGATCTTTGCCACATGAGGATTTCCCCGGGCTCAGGGTGAGAAAAAGGTTGTCATTGATAAGTGTCTTAGGGTAAATAAATGAGAAAAGGATCAGGAGCCAAAGTTCCCAGCAGCTCTCTTTATATATAAAATCTGTCTCTTTTTACTGCTTGACCCACCAGTCCCTCTTCCTCTTGTCCAAAGGGTTCATGAGCATTCACACAGATCTTTAATTTTTGTGGGGCAAAAAGAAGAACAAAACCCACAAAAGCACCTGTTTGGGTACTTCCCCAGCAAGTGACATGGGGATGTGGTACCTGTGGAGGTCTCAGCCGAGGGATGGAGACTCACGGGGCTGGAGAGAACAGCCCCAGTGGAGGTCTGGATGTTCAAGCAGCTGCCTGAACTCCTGTGCCACTGTCCCCTCGCAGTCCACAGGCCTTTAAAGGCACGAGAGCTCTCACAGCAGAGCCCCCCGGGCTGCCCTGACTCCACTGGCTGTGCTGTGGCTTTGCCAGAACACCCAGCCAAGGCACCACACAATCCTAATCCCCAGGCTCTTCTGAAGTGACCAAAGTGCAGTCAAACACCTCCTGGAAGGAGTCGAGGAAGGGCTCGAGGACGTGGCTGACGGCGACGTGCTGGCCCAGCTCGTGGCTCAGCGAGGTGACTCCCTTCCCCTCCAGGCCGCAGGGGACGATGTGCTCGAACCAGGTGAGGTCGGTGCAGCAGTTCAGCGCCAGCCCGTGCGAGGTGATGTGGTTCCCACAGTGCACACCTGCAGGGGCCGAGAGCACCCACACGTCAGCACCAGCACCAGGGGTGCCCTGCTGGGAGAGGTTTAGTGACCACACTGCCCAGATCACTATAAACATCCTCCCCTCACCATGCTGTGCTCCTCAATTCTGCCAGGGAGAACCCACAGACAGACTCCCCAAATTTGGGGCAGATGGGGTGCAGCATGTCCAGATCCCTCCACCCCAGCACCTCCCACCGCTGCAGTGTCCAACGGGCTTGGACATGGGGAGACCTGCAAGGCCCCAAATCCAGGCTGCAGGGTCCCAGGAAGAGGTACAGGATGTGAAGGGGGAACACGGGAAGGGGGCAAGGCTGGGGACTGGGCTGCAGGCAGGCACCCAGCCCTGGGTGCAAGAGCCCAGTAGGGGCAGGGCTGCAAAGTGCTGGGTCTGGGGTGGGCTGCAGTGCCCAAAGGTGTGCTGCCACCTCCTCCTGGATGCAAATCCCACCGCTGCATGCTCCCCTGTGCACACCCACCCTCCCTGGTGCCTACAGTCCCCACAGTGCCCTGCCGGTGTGCCCTGCCGTGGTGCACATGGAGTCACAGCATAGCTTGTGCAGGGACACCTCCCATTGTCCCAGGCTGCTCCAACCTGGCCTTGGGCACTGCCAGGGATCCAGGGGCAGCCACAGCTGCTCTGGGCACCCTGTGCCAGGGCCTGCCCACCCTCCCAGGGAACAATTCCTTCCCAATATCCCACCCATTCCTGCCCTCTGGCACTGGGATCCATTCCCTGTGTCCTGTCCCTCCATGCCTTGTCCCCAGTCCCTCTCCTGCTCTCCTGGAGCCCCTTCAGGCCCTGTAAGGGGCTCTGAGCTCTTCCTGGAGCCTTCTCCTCTCCAGGGGAGCACCCCCAGCTCTCCCAGCCGGGCTGAAGACGCCCACACCCGCTCCCGGAGCCGTCCCCGCTCACCGATGGCACAGAGTTTGCTGTCGCCCATCCAGACCCCGGTGAAGGGCGGCGGGAGGGCGCGGGCCGTGCCCAGCCCCAGGCGGCGGCAGAGCCGCAGCACCAGCGCCTCCAGCCCGGCCACGTAGGCGCGGAGCGGGAGGCGGCGGCGGCGCAGGTCGAGCACGGGGAAGGCGAGGAGCTGCCCGGGGCCGTGGAAGGTGATGTGCCCTCCGCGCCGCGCCGCCACCAGCGCCGCTCCCCGCGCCCG